>CM068384.1:39246895-39520757 GCA_034770075.1 Aralia elata | reverse complement strand
TCTCAAACCTCCTTCGTTCGTCCCGATTCTGGGATGTAGGTTTCCGGGGCGGCACAAATCTCTGTTATTTGCACAGAGAGAGGGCTTATTAAAATCCACTTTCCTAGATGATCCCTGTCAGGACGAGAGAGATTCATCTTCCTCTTTTCGCTTTTGGGGCCTGCGGGAATGTATCTGCCATAATTCCCACTTTGGATTTGTTCCGCAGCCCGTTTCAAGAGATGTGAAGTCCCGGATTTTACCAGATTTCAACCCCATATCCACCATTTCTCCCATGTTTTATTCATCTCGGCGATAAGGGTCTTCCAAATCCACGATATGACCCCGCTACATAATATAGGGTGCTTCCTGTATATCCACGAAGGTCATTACCCATCTCTGACATCACTCATTGGAGGGATTCACTTGTGCGGCCATACCCCTCCATATCGTTGGGCTTTCATAGTCCCTGAAGGTTTCCCTTGTTAGCTTCTTGATTTTTTGTCATATTTGATATCTATCAGGGGCCATCTGTTTGCCTGAAAGCTATACTTAATGTGTCAAGACGGTATGGGCGAGCTCCTCCCAATTGTATGAATCACGGGCATTGTATCGAGACGGGCAATACCAGATCCTCGCCTGCCCCCGTCAAGGCTTTTCTGGAATAATAGTCATCCCTTAGTGCCTTCGTTCTTCCGCACATAGGACCCTAAAGTTCTCCTAATATTATATTTTCAGGTGAGTGTAAGGATCCCGCTTTCCCATTGTATTTCTCGAATTCGGGGATCTTAAAATTTTCTCTGGGGATATCTGGTTCCGGGGAAGACACACAAATTTCCTGCAATAATTAACCCTACCTAGGGAGCCTATGCCTTTTAGAGATTGGATGGTCTCCTCCATCTGCTTCACTTTCCTGCGAAGGTCATCAGTATCTCCCTCCTCTGGAATCGTGATTACTGTCTAGATGAGGGCAAGGAATGACCTTTGGGAGGATTCGGCTCATCCTTAAGCATGATGTTGGTTATTTTTGAATAGGATTGCATCATCCTTGAGGAGGAATCTGGTCACCCCCTGGCGTGGTGGTACAATTGTTGGCGGTCCCTGGTTTTGACGGATTCCTGTCTGATTAAGAAACTGTTCCTTTATAGCATTGTGGGCCATTTCCATCATTCTGCTTCCTAAAGTTCATCACAACTCTTCCCGAGATATCAGAACTATGATTTGGGGAGTATCAAGCCATTTCAGAGGTAGAGACCTGGGCCTTTGAGACCTGCAAACGCGGTTCGAGGAGCAATCCTACAGGGGAAAACGGTTTAAAGTTTTAGTCCCAGAGGGAAATGAGAGATAGTGGATGCATGGCTCAAACTGTAAATTTTGAGAGTTTAGGGTCTTTTAATACTTTCCCTGTAAAACCAAATGGTTTAGCAGTCTTTTATTGCAATAATCAATGCTAGACTGTGAATAAGGAAGTTCCCAGCTGTTTCCCTGCCAAAACCATAGAGGTTAAGTACCTTCTTTTTTAGCAACAAGGGATTGTAAATGATATTGCATTGGATCATGGAACATTTAACACGCGTAAACGTAAAAGGGCATGAAGGGACTTTTTTCCTGCGTTTTGGGGTTTAATCTGAGGCTGACCTATCCTAGGGTTACTCTCGCGGAGCTTTTCGGCATGAAGGTTTCCCAAATCTTACTGCAATCTACTCGTTTGAGCCCTTTCGATTGGAGTGGATTTGAAGTGTTGGTGCGTTTCCTGAGCCTATTCTCCGTGCGGTAGGGAGCAGCCCCCTTCGAGTCCAGTAATAAGCAACCGACGGTTACGCCTCAGAGAGGAGGGTACTCTTCTCAAACATACATTCACAATTCATACCGTCCTCACCGTATGACAAAATGATTACTTTAAAGTAAAACAAATCCATTCAATCATTTCATTTCATTGGGACTAAAGGCTACACATTCACACACAACAATAAGTAAAACCAGTCAAAATATCGCACGTACACGTTATTACACATTTATCGGAATTTTAAAGGATAGGATAACATCAAGATTTGAACGCGGCTTAAGCCCCTCTAATGTCCCCAGCAGAAGTTCCGCCATGCTGTCGACGCCGGGGTTTTCTCGTCTCCCCTTTGTTTATTCCAATTTTAGCCTTTTGGTCTGATAATGGATTTTTTATGGAAAAGATCGGCATTTAAATATCGACGGGAGTTTTTATGGATTGTTTTTTATGATGAGCCAATTTAACCAGTAGTCGCCAGTTGGTATAATTTTGAAATGGAGTGTAGCAACTCATCCGAGGTTGTATTTTTATAGAATCGCTGGTCTCATATGTGACCTCCGAATTAATTGGTCTGCGAATCGAGAGATTTTCATAGAGTGCTCGGGGGCTTGCTTAAGTAGAGGGGAAGGTGTTAGGCACCCCTCGGACTTCCGTGAAGCACGGATTACCGCAATCTTGATGCTTTTCCTATCCTTTAATTTCATGAATATGTCAATGGATGATAGTCTTGTCTGGGTGCCGCGGGTTGTTCTATTGGTGTGATTGTGTGTGTGGCCTATGTAAAATTGTTATGGTGAGTTTGCATAAAAGAATTCATTTGGATTTTTTAGGGGGAAATATTGTGTTTTTCTTTTGAGAATGGCCTTAGAGATGTGTTCCATCCGGCTTAACAACGAGGGGAAAGCTTTATGAAAAAGGATTGATTTTATTTGGCAAAAAACTAAATGAGATTTTCCTTAGGTGTCGTTTTGGCAAAACCAGAGTCTTTTAAAACCTTCGTAAAAAATAGGAATCGAAATCTATACGTTGCTTTTCATACAATAGATGGGCAACTTCTAGGATATCATTTCACCCTACGCACCGAAGTTTTAATAAAACGTTGTTTTATTTTTAATAAAACCATTTTTGTGACGTTTGTAAAAACGACTTTTCCTTTTAGCCTTCTCGTTTCACATAGAAACCGGACATTCATTAACACCTCCCAATTTATTTAGCAACGTGATGCTAACCTCCCTAGTTTGGCTCGATTTTAAGGGTTATAAAACCTTCCTCGTTTAATCTTTGAAATCATTTTTTCGTTTGGTTGGTACGAAATCGCAATTCAAAGCAATAAATACACGCGTCGGGGTTTTCCATAGGGCATGTGTAAGCCATCCATAAATAACCCCAATCGCCCACAATCACATACTTCAATATTACGGCGGCCTTAAACCCCGATTCTCGCTTCTTCCTTGGCGTCGTTTTAAAAAAGCCCGACGATTGACATATTTACAATGACCGGATACATCCACCGATTACATAACATTCAAAAATGTTCCATTCATCGGATTTGTGGACCACGGAGGTCGCGTTCCTATGGCCTCCACATCCGACTTATTGCACAAACAACCAAATGGATATAAACGAAAATAAACAATTAAACGGGATGCCTAACACTTCTAGGATTGTCCTTACAATGGACGATCGAAATACATTCTGAATGCTACCATACCATAATAGCTAAGATTTGCAACAAACGGATATCAATCGGGCTATTAGGGGGAATTTCATTTTCGATGAGACCCTCCACTAATAGTCCCTATAACCATGGCTTCACAATAACATATAAGAAAAAAACTACGTTTAACGGTGATTACGGATGACCGAAAAGATTAACCAAAATGGTATAAACAAAATGCTAAGACCAAAAAGGTTTTTTTCACCTTGCAATTAATCCCCACATATATGTATGAATTTGTGTATTAGAGTTAGAGTAGATAGATATGTAATATAATCTCACAAAATTTGGTGACAATTCCTCACTCTTTTTCACTCTTTTATCTCTCCTAATTGCTCTTGTTTTGCTGCTGTTTTTTGTTCCTACCGAGCCTGCTGCTGCATGCTAGAATGCTTCTCCTCTTTTTTTATTTTTCTTCCTTGTATGCGAACTGGTCCTAATATAAGCACTGCCAAGGGCAGCCGCAGATCTATCTGCCGGCTGGCCGCAGGATATATCTGCGGCTGGCCCTTGGTGTCTCTCCCCCCAGCCGCGCTCGAGTCCACGTGCGCTTCAGAGTTCCCGTGCCTGCCATCGAGTTCCAGATTCCTTGGCCGCGAAATTGATCTGCGGCTAACTGTGCTGAATTTCTCTCGTTTTTTCCGTGCCTCGTCTCGATTTTCGTGTGCGTAACCGTTGGTTCTTCTGCTGACGGGTTTGCGCTCGGCAGTCCGGAACCCGTCGGGAACGCCACGTGCCACGTCATCCGGGCCAGCCACAGTGATCTGTATACTGACTCTCGACATTTGCTTGGTTGTCGTGTCGGCTTCAATATCATCCCGTCGTGGTGGTTTTTGAGGGTTCGTCTTTATGATCCACCCTTTTATTCGCAGTGTGCCGGGTCCAATTGACGAATTTTGTGCCCTCCTGTCAGGGTTAGTATAGGAAATGCAAAAAGTCGGGTGTCTACAGCTGCCCTCTTTATCCATGTTTATGAAATGATAAATGGAATGTAACAGGATAAAAGAATAGTACACTCGATGCAATGACATGACAGTGCTACAAAGGATAATGACAATACATACGTGGATTTGGCTTGGCTTCTCTGCCCTTCCCAGGGCTGTTGTTGGTTTGGAATCATTAGCCCTTCCCAGAGGGTTTGTGGTTTGTTTGGGATCTTAGCCTTTCCCAGGGTGTTTAGTTTGGATCTCAGCCCTTCCCAGGGTTTTTTTAGTTTGGAATCTCAGCCCTTCCCAGGGTGTTTTTTGTTTTGGTTGGATGCACTTCCCAGGTGTTGCTCACCACACGGGTCGCTGGTTTGCTTGGATCTCAGCCCTTCCCAGGGTTTGTTTGTTTTTTTGTCTTTTTTCTTTTGTGGGATATCTGCCCTTCCCAGGGTTGCTCACCATCTTGTTGTGGTTCGCGTGGATCTCAGCCCTTCCCAGGGTTTGCTCACCCACTCTGTCGCGGTTTGCTTGGATGCCTTCCCAGGTTTTGCTCACCACTCTGTCGCGGTTTGCTTGGATCTCAGCCTCTTCCCAGGGTTTGTTGTTTTTGTCCTCTTTTTTTCTTTTTGTGGAATACTAGCCCTTCCCATGGGTTGCTCACCATCTTGGTTGTGGTTCGCGTGGATCTCAGCCCCTTCCCAGGGTTTTGCTCATCCACTCTGTCGCGGTTATTGCTTGGATGCTCCTTCCCTAGGTTTTGCTCACCACTCATGTCTGCGGTTTTGCTTGGATCTCAGGCCCTTCCCAGGGTTTGTTGTTTGTTGTCCTTTTTTCTTTTTGTGGATATCAAGCCCCCGCCCTGGGTTGCTTTACCATTCTTGTTGTGGTTCGCTGTGGATTCTCCGCCCTTTCCCAGGGTTTGCTCACCACTCTGTCGCGGTTATTGCTTGGATCTTAGCCCTTCCCGAGGGTTTGTTTGTTTTTGTCCTTTTTTCTTTTTGTGGATACCAGCCCTTCCCAGGGTTTTGCTCACCATATTGCTGTGGTTCGCGTGGATCTCAGCCCTTCCTCAGGGTTTTGCTCACCACTCTGTCGGCGGGTTTTGCTTGGATCTCAGCCCCTTCCCAGGGTTTGATTGTTTTTTTTGTCTTTTTTTTCTTTTTGTGGTATATCAGCCCTTCCCAGGGTTGCTCCACCATCTTGTTGTCGGTTCGCGTGGATCTCAGCCCTTCCCTAGGGTTTGCTCACCACCTCTGTCCGCGGTGTTGCTTGGATGCCCTTCCCAGGGTTTGCTCACCACCTCTGTCGCGGTTTGCCTTGTGATCTTAGCCCTATCCCAGGGTTTTATTTGTTTTTATGTTCCTTTTTTCTTTTTTGTGGATTTACCAGCCCTTCCCAGGTTTGCTCACCATTATTGCTGTGGTTTCGCGTGGATCTCAGCCCTTCCCCAGGGTTTGCTCACCACTCCTGTCGCGGGTTTGCTTGGATCTCAGCCCTTCCCAGCGGGTTTTGTTGTTTTTTGTCTCATTTTTTTTCTTTTGTTTGTGGATATCAAGCCCCTTCCCAGGGTTGCTCACCATCTTGTTGTGGTTCGCGTGGATCTCAGCCCTTCCCAGTGGTTTCAGTCGGGGGTCTTGCCTTGATTCGTCGTGTTCGAACGTCCGAACTTTAATATCAAAATTTTGTATTTTTTTTTCACATAGCGATGTCATGTATGTATGCATGCTTTTTCTTCATGGATAGGAGAATTGACCCCTGTACAGTCTGTTTTGATACTATTTTCTACAGGTGTCAGTCGCCAGATGCCGTAGGTTATGCTTGGATCTCGGATCCTCCCACAGGATTCGGTCCGGCGGCTTCTCACGCTGATTGGACGGTTTGTCCGCCATTGGTGCCCTGGTGACAGAGTGTATGGCAAAGGATGATTCTTCCCCGGAACGTTCCTGATCCTTATTATATCTTTCCGGTGTCGGCGGGCTCTTGCGGAGGGTATTCCGAAGCCATTATGGTCCCTGTCCGTCCGTGTGCTCACGCATCTAGATTACTACACGAGGCTGAGAGGTATGCTGCTTCTTGAGCTGTTGAGAGAGATGCTGCTAGTTCTGGCCAGGGATGTTGCTTTGCTGATAGAGACGCCATTGTATTGGCAGATTTTTTTTAAGGCAATTATAGATGCTCACTTCTGAAGGACCGTTAGCCTGAGCGACTGCTTATTGGAATCGCGTCCAAAAGAACCCATGATGGGGGCACGCAGATTGCAGGGAATGTCGGATTTGCCTCAGATCCATCCAACCATTTTGATCCATCCTGCTTCGATTAGTTATTCAGATTTGGTAGATCCAATT
This sequence comes from Aralia elata, assembly GCA_034770075.1. Classification (NCBI taxonomy): domain Eukaryota; kingdom Viridiplantae; phylum Streptophyta; class Magnoliopsida; order Apiales; family Araliaceae; genus Aralia; species Aralia elata. The sequence goes on along the minus strand of CM068384.1, from coordinate 39,514,007 downwards.
TTTATTTCCTGCATGGACTATGTCACGTTTCATCGGTTATCAAAAGATGAAACCTTTGTAATCAAAATGGACTTATATTATATAGTACAGGTTATTTAAAATTTAGTCGTTTTCCCCTGTTTTTTTATTGTCGTATCGTTGCCTTTCATTGGACCCTCTATTTGATCCAGCTAACCTTGATTTTGATTATTTCGCCCTTCTTTCTCTTCTCATAGTCTTTGACGGGGACTTTGTCAGATATTGCCGCATATCCTGTCGATTTCAATCGGCTGAGCCTTAGTTATCGGGATAATCTGCTTGGTTGGCGTTAGGGTTAGGTCATTTGAGATGAAACTGATCATGGTGGCTGGTTACGGGAGAGTTTCGAAGTGTTATAAGAAGGTTTCCTGGCTGTTAGGGAATCAGTTTTGATAGAAGAAAGTGTTATTTGGTAAGGAATGGGACCACGTGCCATGATGGCTTGCCTACGATACCCCCACAAGTCGGTGAGATCATGTCCTACGTAGTTATCGTTCCTTCAAAGAACGAGGAGAATAATGATCGATGGGATATTTTTTTTTTTTTTTTTTTTTTTTTTTTTTTTTTTTTTTAATGCAGTAGGAACCGCTTCACCGAGTCGGAATTGAGGGGTTGTGGAAAACACCTTCCCCATCCATCTACCTGCCAGTATGAGGGCTCCTCCGGACAACACTTGTCTTAATCACAAAAGGCCCCTCCCAGTTCGGGGCAAACCTTCCCTTTGGGCTTCGTCCGTGACAAGGCATTACTCTCTTTAACACTAGGTCATTTTCTTTGGAATTTTTCGAGGTCTTAATCTTCTTGTCGATATTGATCGGGGAGTTCCTTTGCTGATATAACTTGACCGTTGCAACACAGCGGCCACCCTCCTTTCATCAATTAGGGCCAATTGGTCGTACACCGACTTTGCATCCAATCCTCCTCGTTTACTATCTGAGCCAATCAATCAAGATTACTGAGGGATCGCCATCTCAACCTCAACTTGGCAGAACACGCTTCCATTCCGTATACCAGAGCGTACGGGGTTGCCCCTGTCAGAAGTAAGTACCAGACGTTCTGTAGCGCCAGCAAGGTGAAGAGAGGTAGCTAGATCCGGCCATCCCCGATGTTTAGCAGACATTTTTTGCCATGATCCTTCTTGGATATTCTTATTTGCAGCTCTCCCACTGCCCCATTCATCTTAGGACTGGTAAATGACAGAATTAGAGGTGTTTATGATCTTAAACTGGTCGCATAATCCCCTTCATGAGGGTTATTGTTCAAAATTCATTGGCATTGTCAGATGACTAAAACCGTCAGGTTTGCCCGTATTCGGACAAATGACATTTATTCCGGATGGAAAAACCGACGGATGAGCTCCTGAGTTACTTTGAGGGAAAGAAAGCTGCCTTCTAACCCATTTAGTGAAGTAATTTCGATCATGACGGAAATATAAATCCTGGTGATGGCCGTTGCTTGCTTTGGGCTCTATTGGTCCGATCACATCCATACCCCCACATTTGAGAATTATGCCATATGGTGGGAGGTCATAAACATGTGCAGTTCATTGTGGAGGCGCAATGGATAACATTACCGTGCGCCTGGCATTGGTAACAACCAGCTTGACGTAGATCATCACAGTCGGCTTTCATGCGTCAACCAGATAATTGCCCCGTTCTCAAGATCTTCTTGGCCAGCCATCGGTCCCCACTCATGTGTTGGCCCACACACTCCACCATGTATTTCGTCCATAAATCTTTGGGGTCTGCATTTCATTTACACATCGTAGCGAATCCCAAATTGGCATCCCTTCTTGTACAGTGAATCTCCGCTCAGCATTAAAATTTCGTTTGCCATCCTTTTGAATTCTCAACACCTCTCCGCACTGGCTGGCTTGGTCGGGAATGGATCTATCCCTCAGATATTCCCTTAATGTCGTGATACCAAGGCTGCTTTGGCAGAAACCCATCGTCCGATAAGTACCGGCCACGTGCTCCTCGTATGCCGGGCGCGTTTCTGCACTGCTATCTCTTATCTGTGGAAACGTTCTCTGTTTACTCTTGATTTGTGTGGATTAGGGAAGCAAAGTCGCCAATAGCATCGGCGAAATCATTTTCGTCCCCGGGGGATATGTCGGGGAAAAGCGATATCTTCGAACTCTTGCATCAGTTGGATAACGCAACGGGTGGTATGGGAAGCAACGGGAGCCTCTTTAGTGTTGTACCATCCCGATCGTCTTGTTCTGATTAACCAGCTCCGAATAAATCACCGAACACCGACTAACCCTTTTTCACTCCCATGTCACGGGCCAAACGGAGTCCCAAGATACACCCCTCCGTATTCAGACGGTGTTGTTTCGAGTTTACTGAACTGCAATTTAGTGGCTACGGGGTATTGCTCTTCCTGTGATAGAGACCAAGACTGCTCCGGCTCCTGCCCCCTCCCGCATTCATGGGCACCATCAAAATATAATTTCCAGAAACTGCCCCTCGTCATCTCCTCTCGCGGCGGCAGGATCCAGAATACATCTTCGCCCGGGCAGAGGAGTGTCTAATGGCTCCATTACCCCCTGATGGCGCTTCTGCCTAATATGATCTGCTAATTCCCTGCCCTTTCAATGGCCTTTCTGAGTTACGATACACAATGTTTCGAACTGCTGTAAGATTATACTGCCATCCTTGAAAGTCGACAGTTCAGCATGGGCCAGTTCAAAAGATGTATTACAGGGGATCCGATCCCTTGATATCAGGTACGTGGTGTGCCCATGGCGAGATAATGCTGTAATCTCATTTGCCAAGCCAAGCCAAAGCACAACAGGTCCTTTCGATAGGGGTTGTAATTTCTGTTCACATCGGCCTAAATCTCTTGCTGAGGTAATAAAATGGCCTGCTCTTTTGCCTGTATTCATTCTTTCTGCCCCAGCATACAGCCATCGCAATGTCATTGACTGATATATACATGAATAGAGGGTTCTCATCCTTCGGGGGTACCAGCACGGGTGATTCCGTCAGCTGCTTCTTAATGATCTGAAAGGCTTCTGGCATTGCTCATTCCATTCTTGGGAGACATCTTTTCTTAACAGCTTGAAAATTGGCTCGCACGTGGTTGTCAAATGTGGGAGATGGAAGCGGCTGATGAAATTTATTCTTCCCAGAAATCCTCTTATTTCCTTTTCAGTGCGGGGTGCCGGCATACTCCACAATGGCCCTTAATCTTGGCCGGATCCAACTCGATGCCACGATCACTAACCAGGAATCCCAAGAGTTTGCCCGATTGCACTCCGAAAGCACACTTTGCCGGATTGAGCCTTAAATTATATTTTCTGAGCCGGTCAAATAGCTTTTGGAGATGGGTCACATGATCAGACTCTACCTTTGACTTCACGATAATGTCATCCACGTAGACCTCTATCTCCTTGTGCATCATATCGTGGAACAGGGCCATCATAGCTCTTTGATAAGTAGCCCCTGCATTTGTGAGACCGAAAGCCAACCGTCTATAGCAGAAAGTGCCCCAAGGGGTGATGAAGGCTGTTTTCTCCCGGTCCTCCTCTGCCACCATTATCTGATGATACCCCGCAAAAGCAATCAACGAAAGAGTTACATCTCGTATTGGGCTGTGTTATCCACCAATATGTGTATAAAAGGTACTGGGAAATTATCCTTGAGACTGGCCTTGTTCAGATCTCTATAGTCAACACATACCCTCACCTTTCCTCCAGGCTTAGCCACTGGGACCACATTGGACAACCATTCTGGGTAGGTGGACACCATGAGGATTCCAGCCCTGAACTGTTTGATGATCTCCTCCTTTACACTTCAAGCTCCATTCTGGTTTTAGCTTTCTTAGTTTTTGCTTGACGGGCTTGAAACCTTCCTTGATGGGGCAAAGCTGGTGTACCACAATTGTCGGTGGATAATCCGATCATGTCCTCATGAGACCAGGCGAACACATCCTCATACTGGCGTAGCAATTTGGTCATTTCTACTTTCTGGTTTAGGGGTCAGGTCTGTCCCGATCTTGAGCTCTTTGGGTTGGTCAGGGGTTCCGATATTTATGGTGATGGTTTGGTCTAAGTTGTGGTTTGGGTTTATCCTCGACCCACCCTTTGATCTCGTCAGGCGCGTCATCGTAATCTGTCTCGTCCTGCTCAATACCCATTAAATCGAAAATCCAGCTCGATATCAAAATCATAGTCATCATTCAAATTTGAGGGATCGCTTGTTAAGCAAGGAATACTCAAAATGGTACACCTGACATTGAAACAAAAAATACTGTCATAATATATAATTCATCTTTCCACAATGGTCGCTCTTAAAATAACATGACAAACTAACATAGATATATGCAAAATATAAAATAAAGAACCAAAACTGGTAGACATTCATCCCCCACTCTCCGGGGTCTACCACCCTGACACCGTGCTTTACCCCTTGTCTGGATATTATTGGCTCCACTACCACACCGTCCAGTTATCGGTGGTTCAGATCAGTCGGGATGCGACATATGACAGGCGGCTGTGCACCAGAGACTTCCTTGACGACTACCGCCACATCGTATCGGTCCTCCCTCATAGCATTGTTAGGGATAACTAACCCTGCCCAATCGATGACAGGCACACTCTGTTGGGCCCCCGACGTTGTGGCCGTATCCTTCCCCTCTCCAATGTTTATTGATGGTCCAGAGATATAGCATTTGGTTTCGAACTGCTGCATGACCTCCCGCAGGAAACTCTTCCTTTTGACTGCCTCATCATCCGCAGGAGTCAAAACTTTACCTTCTAATTCGGACACGGGCTTGTCCGTTCCTTGTTCATTATGGTCCCTCGGCATTAGGATTCCAGTCGATCGAAATGGGGCTTCCCTTTGAGAGTGGTTCCGCTCTATGCCTCCATGATATCCCAACCCTGCCCTGCCTGTCTGGTTGGGCAGTTGAATAGGCGTGGAAATTCCTTGGCTGTCTTTTCCCAACCCCTGCCCAGGTTTGAAACTTCATCTTCATCATTTCTCTAGCAACGAAGGTGAGCTCAGGGGAGGCTTTCGATTTTATGGCTGGAGCTCCCAGACCTCTATAGTGGGGGGAGCTGATTTCCAGTGCTTGAAAACTGGCAGGCGCCGCGGATTCGTCCACATTGATTACTGGCAGACCACTCTTTGAGGGAAAAGGGTCATTACGCTCTGCGTAGATTGTTACCAGATTCCCGCTGACGATGAACTTGATTTGTTGGTGTAGTGTAGAGGGAACTGCCCCGGCCATATGTATCCATGGTCTTCCGAATAACATGTTATAACTGGCCGAGATATCCAATACCTGAAAGGAAATATCGAAAGTACACGGCCCTATCTCCACGGGCAACTCTATTTCTCCCAATGTATCCTTCCGGGATCCATCGAAGGCTCGCACCACCACGTGACTGGCCCGCAAGCGCTTGGGATTAATGTTCATTTTTCTCAGTGTATTGAGGGGACAAATATTCAGTGCTGATCCCCCATCAATCAATACCCCATTCATGACATATCCTGATGAGATCACTGCGATGTGCAGCGGTCTCCGATGCCCCCTTCCCTCTTTTGGGATATCATCATCTGTTATTGATAGCAATTTTTTCTCTAGCAGATGTTCCACTAGGCGGCCGGCCGAAACTTTCTTGGCTAAGTGTCTTGGGGATGTGAGCCTCCCCTAGGACTTTGGCCAAGATTCTGCAGTGGTCGCTGGACGATAACACCAAATCCATGATCGATGTTAGAGTCGATTCCTCGCCCACCGTCCTGATCCCCCTTACTTCCGGATGATCCATCTTTTCCAAGAACTCCACGGCTTTTTCCTCGGATATCCTCTCGTTCTCTTTTCTCTTACTTTTGAGAACTCTTCCTGGAAGATACAAGGGATTCCCCTTTGATGTTACGGAAGCACAACTGGCCGCCTCCTCTAATACACCCCCGTAGTTCCACGGTACTGTTTTTAGATTGCAAATAGGGATCTGTGGTCTTGCTGCGATGATGAGAGGTTTTGGAGCCGCTAACTTGATAGGCCCCCCTGTGATACTCCGGCTTGCACCCGTCAACCTAATCGGTGCCCCCTGCATATTCTCCTGACTATCCGTCATGCCAACCATCCCATAAATCCCTATCATATAATTTCGCCTTGGCGGTCCTTCGGTTTCGATGGCTTCCACCATATTGACCCCTCCCCCATCATGCTTCGGTAGGGGATTGATTTTAACATTGGGCGGCTCGGGCTGCTCCACCACGATTTCCCCGCTATCAATCAGGTTTTGAATTATGTGTTTCAGCGTCCAACATTCCTGAGTGTCATGACCCGGGGAACCCGAATGATATGCACACTTTTTACTGGGGTCAAATTTTCTTCCCTTCGGGTTACTTGGAGGTGCCAAATCGACAATCTTCCCCTGTGATATCAATATTGCCAAAATCTGCTCAAGAGGCTCCCCAAAGCGGGTGAATACCCGCTTCTTGTGTGGTCTCAAACCTCCTTCGTTCGTCCGTTCTGGGATTAGGTTGCCGGGGCGGCACAAATCTCTGTATTTGCACAGGAGGGCTATTCTCCACTTTCCTAGATGATCCCTGCAGTACGAGAGAGGACATCTTCCTCTTTTCGCTTTTGGGGCCTGCGGGAAGTACTGCCATAATTCCCACTTTGGATTTGTTCCGCAGCCGTTTCAAGAGCTGTGAAGTCCCGGATTTTACCAGATTTCAACCCCATATCCACCATTTCTCCATGTTTTATCATCTCGGCGAAAGGTCTTCCAATCCCCGATATGACCCGCTCATAATAAGGTGCTTCCTGTATATCCACGAAGGTCATTACCATCTCTGACTCACTCATTGGAGGATTCACTTGTGCGGGCCATACCCCTCCATCGTTGGGCATAGTCCCTGAAGGTTTCCCTTTGGTTTGCTTCTTGATTTTTGTCATTTGATATCTATCAGGGGCCATCTGTGCCTGAAAGCTATACTGTGTCAAGAAGGTATGGGCCAGCTCCTCCCAATTATGAATCCGGGCATTATCGAGACGGGGCATACCAGATCCTCGCCTCCCCCGTCAAGCTTTTCTGGAATAATTGCATCCTTAGTCCCTTCGTTCTTCCGCATAGGACCCTAGTTCTCCAATATATATTTTTCAGGTGAGTTGTAAGGATCCCCTTTCCCATTGTATTTCTCGAATTCGGGGATCTTAAATTTTCTCTGGATATCTGGTTCCGGGGAAGACACACAAATCTGCATAATTAACCCTACCTAGGGAGCCTATTGCCTTTTAGAGATTGGATGGTCTCCTCCATCTGCTTCACTTTCCTGCGAAGGTCATCAGTATCTCCCTCCTCTGGAATCGTGATTACTGTCTTGTTGAGGGCAGGAAATGACCTTTGGGAGGATCGGCTCATCCTTAAGCTGATGTTGGTTATTTTTGAATAGGATTGCATCATCCTTAGGAGGATTCTGGTCACCCCCTGGCGGTGGTACATTGTGCGGTCCCTGGTTTGACGGATCCTGTCTGATTAAGAACTGTTCTTTTAGCATTGTGGCCATATTCCATCATCTGCTTCCTAAAGTCATCAAACTCTTCCCGAGATACAGAACTATGATTGGGGAGATCAGCCATTTCAGAGGTAGAGACCTGGGCCTTTTTAGACTGCAAACGCGTTCGAGGAGCAATCCTACAGGGGAAAACGGTTTAAAGTTTAGTCTAGGGAAATGAGAGATGTGGATGCATGCTCAAACTGTACATTTTGTGAGTTTAGGGTCTTTTAATCTTTCCCTGTAAAACCAAATGTTAGCAGTCTTTTATTGCAATAATCAATGCTAGACGTGAATTAGGAAGTTCCCAGCTGTTCCCTGCAACCATAGAGGTTAGTACCTTCTTTTAGCAACAAGGGATGTAAATGATATTGCATTGGATCATGACATTTAAACACGCGTAAACGTAAAAGGGCATGAAGGGACTTTTCCTGCGTTGGGTTAATCTGAGGCTGACCTATCCTAGGGTTACTCTCGCGGGCTTTTCGCATGAAGGTTTTCCCAAATCTTCGCAATCTACTCGTTTGAGCCCTTTCGATTGGAGTGGATTTGAGTGGTGCGTTTCCTGAGCCATCTCCGGGGAGCAGTCCCCCCCTTCGAGTCCAGTAATAAGCAACCGACGGGTTCGCCTCAGGAGGAGGGTACTCTCTCAACATACATTCACATTCATCGTCCTCACCGTATGCAAATGATTACTTTAAAGTAAAACAAATCCCATTCAATCATTCATTCATTGGACAAAAGGCACACATTCACACACAACAATAAGTTAAAACAAGTCAAAATATCGCACAGTACATACACATTTATGAATTTTAAAGGATAGGATAACATCAAGATTTGAACGCGGCTTAAAGCCCTCTAATGTCCCCAGCAGAGTCACCAGCTGGTCGACGCCGGGTTTTTCTCGTCTCTTTTGTCTTTTCCAATTTTAGCCTTTTGGTTGAATGATTTTTTGGAAAAGATCGGCATTAAATGTCGACGGGGTTTTTAAGGATTGTTTTTATGATGAGCCCAAATTTAACCAGAGTCGCCAGTTGGTATATTTGAAATGGATGTACCAACTCATCCGAGTTTTTATTTTTTATAAATCGCTGGCTCATATGTGACTATCCGAATTAATTGGTCTGCGAATCGAGATTCATAGAGTTTCGGGGGCTTGCTTAAGTGAGGGGAAGGTGTTAGGCACCCCTCGACTTCCGTGAAGCACGGTTACCGCAATCTTGATGCTTTCCTATCCTTTAATTCATGAAATGTGTGTTGTGTGCGCGTGTGTGTGTGTGTGTGCCTATGTAAATGTAACTGGTGAGTTTGCATAAAAGAATCATTTGGATTTTTAGGGAAAATTGTGTTTTTCTTTTGAGAATGCCTTAGAATGTCCATCGGCTTAAACGAGAAAGCTTTATGAAAAAGGATTGATTTTATTTGGCAAAAACTATGAGATTTTCCTTAGGTGTCGTTTTGGCAAAACAAGAGTTTTAAACCTTCGTAAAAATAGGAATCAAAATCTATACGTTGCTTTCATAAAATGATGGGCAACTTCTAGGATATCTTTCACCCTACGCACCAAGATTTAATAAAAACGTTGTTTTATTTTTATAAAACCATTTTTTGTGACGTTTGAAAACGACTTTCTTTAGCCTTCTCGTTTCATAGAAACACGACATTCATTAACACCTCCAATTTTTTAGCAACGTGATGCTAACCTCCTAGTTTGCTCGATTTTAAGGAAAAACCTTCCTCGTTTAATCTTTGAAATCATTTTTCGTGTTCCGAGTGTTCGAATCCAATCATATCACAGGCATTAACAACTGCGTCGGGGCTATTCATGGGCATGTAAGCCATCCAAATAACCCCAACGCCCACAATCACATACTTCAATATTACGGGGGCCCCTTAAACCCGATTCTCGCCTTGGCGTCGTTTTTAAGGCCCGACGATTACATATTTACAATGACGGATACATCCACCCGATTACATACATTCAAAAATGTCCATCATCGGATTTGGACCACGGGTCGCGTTCCTAGGCTCACATCCGGACTTATTGCACAAACAACCAAATGGATATAACGAAAATAAACAATAACGGGATGCCTAACACTCTAGGATGTCTTACAATGACGATCGAAATACATTATGAATGCTACCATACCATAATAGCTAAGATTTGCAACAAACGGATATCATCGGGCTATTAGGGGGAATTTCATTTCGATGAGACCCTCACTAATAGTCCCTAACCCATGGCTTCACAATAACATATAAGAAAAAACTACGTTTAAGGTGATTCGGATGACCAAAAGATTAACCAAATGGTATAACAAAATGCTAAGAACAAAAGGTTTTTCACCTTGCAATTAATCCCCACAATATGTATGAATTTGTGTATTGAGTAGAGTAGAGAATATGGAATATAATCTCACAAATTTGGTACAATTCCTCACTCTTTTTCACTCTTTTTCTCTCCTAATTGCTCTTGTTTTGCTGCTGTTTTTTGTTCCTACCGAGCTGCTGCTGCTGCTGAATGCTTCTCCTCTTTTTTTTTTTCTTCCTGTATGCGAACTGGCCTAATAAAGCACTGCCAAGGGCAGCCGCAGATCTATCTGCGGCTGGCCGCAGATATATCTGCGGCTGGCCCTTGGTTCTCCCCCCCAGCCGCGCTCGAGTCCCGTGCGCTTCGAGTCCCGTGCTGCCTCGAGTTCCGTCCTTGGCCGCGAATTGATCTGCGGCTAACTGTGCTGATTTTTCTCGTTTTCCGTGCCTCGTCTCGATTTTCGTGTCGTACCGTTGGTTTCTGCTGACGGGTTTGCGCTCGGCAGTCCGGAACCCGTCGGGAAACGTGCCACGTCATCCGGGCCAGCACAGTGATCAGTAACTGACTCTCGACATTTGCTTGTTGTCGTGTCGGCTTCAATATCATCCCGTCGTGGTGGTTTTGAGGGTTCGTCTTTATGTCCACCCTTTATTCTCGTGTGCCGGGTCAATTGACGATTTTGCCCTCCTGTCAGGGTTAGTATAGGAAATGCAAAAGTCGGGTGTCTACACACTTGATGTTTATTTGTAACAAAGACTTATTTAATATTACGTTTTTTTTTTCGCACTGATGTAATAGAGGTTAGATAACCTGGAAAATTGTTTATTTAAGAGATTTTAAGTTGTAATCCCTAATGTGGGAAGATATTTCATTCAGTTTAATTTAATTGTCATTTTTATTGGGTATTAAGTTATGAATGAATGTTATGGCTAGTGAACACCAAATCAGTGGGAATTAAGTACCTGGATTTGGGGGTGTCATAGGTTGGTATCAGAGCCGATAGGTTATGAACCTTTAGCTGGGGAAAACCTTAGGGTAGTAGCCTTTTAGAAGATACAGAATATAGTGGTGATAAACTCTTATCGAGTTCTAAGGAATGAATTACGGAAATTCATAAAAGATAATAAAATGATTATGTGTTATGTGCTTACTTGATAACAAACTTATGTGCTCGCGAGTATTATCGATTAGTAATTAAAACTTAAAATTTTATTGTCAGGATGACTGATAGAGGAGAACCCAGCCAGGCTAGGGAGGAGGAGCCCCGAGATATTCAAGTAGTTCGGGAGCAGCTAGTGCACAGGGAGCCATCCCCATTGATTACAGTCGCAGGTCCCGAGTACGAGCCTGAGACTGATCCTGAGGAGGATCCAGAGGAGGTTGAGGAGGAAGAAGACCCTGAGGGGATATCACTATCTTCCTTAGGTGTTCAGATGTACAAGCAGGTGTATGATCGCAACATAGAGTTGCAAGATAGAGTGGAGGAGTTAGAGAGGCAGCTGGCTGAGCGACAGACTGTCTTGGAGCAGAAGAACAATGAGATTGAGGAGCTAGACATACGTCTTGGGGATGTGGAATGGAAGCTGGTTCATGTTGAGAGCGAAAAGGAGGAGTTAGGAAAACAGGTTATGGAACGCCAAGCCGCTCTAGAGCAGAAGGATGCTGAGATCCAAGACCTTTCATCACGTCTTGCAGAGGTTGAGCAGAGGCTAACACAGTCTGAGTATCGACGAGGACAGTTGATAGCCAGGAATGAGATTGTACGAGATGAACTGAAAGAGGAGTCAGCTAAGCGGGTTAGAGCTGAAAACGCTTGGTTGAGAGAGGCTAATCGCGCAGATCGTGTTGAATGTGAGGTGCGATCAAAGAAGGCCAAGATTGATGAGATGAAGTATATTTTTCACACCACAGTTGATAGAGCTCTGGATCGAGTTCATCGTCATCCAGATATGGTGGATCGAAGGATGGTGACTCGTATTATGGAGAAGGAACGCAAGGAAGCTGTGCGCCGTGGGATGTCATCATAGATAATGATTAGATATGCTAGTATGAAAATTATGAAGTTAATAAGTTGTAAATTCCAGTTTTATATAATGGGATAGAATAATGATGTAATCCTGGAACTTTATGATGTCAGGATAGATGATGTAAATAACTACGATGCTATTTTTTTTTATTATGTTTCGAAGCAGTAAATGAATAAAATGCGAAAGTTTATCAGATGTGCTAAGTATTAAGTGTTGTTTATAAATGTTTAAGTTAAGACTTAAATGTTTAAGTAATTGAGTAATAATCTAATAGCGTAAATTTTTAACAGTAAGATGCCGCCAAGAAGACAAACCCGTCAACAGACCCCTGAGGGATCCACCAATAACAACGAAGAAGTCAACGCTAATCCAATGTAGCAACTGGTAAATTTGTTAACGGGAGCCTTTGCGAATCAACCCCAAGCTCAGGCTACGACTTTTAAAGACTTCAAGGCTGTCGGACCTCAGGAATATCACGGCTCTATGAATCCAATTGAAGCCCAAACTTGGATCATGGAGATGGAGAAAGTGTTTGATGTCGCTAGGGTCAACGAGGACCAGAAGATTGCATTTGCAACGTTTATGCTCAAGTCAGAAGCAAGCTACTGGTGGCAAGCTAATAAATCGAGCCCGAAGCAACTGCTGTGTAAAAGTCATGCAGAATCCGATGGTAAAATCACCATAACTCTCTCATACGAACTTCAAATTTGATGATTCCGGATGTTCTGGAAAGCTAAGATCAATATCTACAACTTTCGTTCTTTGAGTTTTGAGAGATTCGTATTGCATCATGGGTCAAATGGAGAAACAAGCAGCGGGAATGCTAGATTCAAGCCAAAAACGCATCGATCCAAGGGGCCTTTATTTCAATACCTACAAAACAACGTAAAAACACATAAAAGCACACAAATACATATAAAAGTAATACAAAACTATATTACACAACAATAAGATGAAAACACATAAAATCAAACGAAATAGCTAAAGAATTACAAATTATTAAGGCTAAAAGTACCCAATTTGTGTGTATAAAACACACTCATCAAATACCCCCAAACTTAAACATTTGCTTGTCCTCAAGCAAAACACACAAATTATAAAAATTAAATACTTCTAATAAAACCTATCTTGAGCAATGAATTAAAAAGCTAACAAATGGTCTCAAAGTATAACAACATGAAAACTCAAGGAAACTTTCAAAATGTTGCAAGTCTAGATTTACACTGAGCTAGCCATAGCTTGCTTTAGGTCCCTTCCGTGTGTGTGTGTGTACCCAATAGCACTAAACTAATCAAGCTCGGATGAAGCTATGCAACCACATTACCTTATGAAATAATCAAAATAAACCACAAAAACTACATGTTTAACAAATCACTCACTACAAAGGTATACAAACCACAATTTTCAAAAATATGAAATCAAAGGACTCTAGGTAAGTGCATTTTATGCTCCATCTTATCCTAAGTCTACTCTTGTGGGTGAGTGCGTTTTACGCTCCATCTCAACCCAACACAAGATTTGATAAACATAAATTTCTTACTTTTATCAAAATTATAAGAGAGTGCGTTTTACGCTCTATCTCTCCTACACATGTGTCCATGAGTGAGTGCGTTTTACGCTCCATCTCAACTCACCACATGACCAACAATTCAAACACAACAAATTTGGACACCTTGCTTCGAGTGATGTTTAAACGAGTTCTAGAGTTTATAGATATTTCCCATAAGCATTCGGTTATAAAAGCCTTCTCTAAGCATACAACTAGCTCAATACTCATGGGTAGGTGCAAAAGTGAAAGGACGCATAAGCAAAACAATAACCAACAATAACGATTAAGCACAAAGACTAAACAACATTTATCCATTTTCCATGAGTTAAAATCAATTCAAACAAGTTCTTGTCATAGACCATGGATTGTAGTTCAAATCAAATTAAAACAATGCTCAAGGGACATATCCTAAAAATAAATTTTTTTTTTTGAACAAAAATACATATCTTAAATCACATAAAAACTAAATTAAAAACACACAAATACGAAGTACTACCCCCAAACTTAAACTTGACATTGTCCTCAATGTCTGATATAGGAAAAATTAAAATAGAAGACTTCCCTGAAACCGTGTCAAGCGCCATTAATATCATCTTTCAATACCTCTAAGTTGGGAGCGTACCTGAAAGCAAATGACTAACGAAATTAAAATGCAATTAAACCACTAAAATGCGATCAAACAAAAATAAAAACAAAATAGTAAACTTGAGTTGCCTCCCAAGAAGCGCTTGGTTTAAAGTCGTTAGCCCGACTCCTCCACTTCATTTCAATCCGGCTCAATCGCAAAATTGACAATTGCATGTCGCCTCGCTGTTCTTTCTTTGATTTGCATGGCATGCATGCCTGGTTGGTGACCCCCAAACTTAATTTCAATTAATGGCACAAAGAAGCTTTCCCCGCCCGCTTCATCCATTGGTAGTGATGTAACATTAGAGGGCTTCGCTTTAGTAGGAGTCATTGTATCAAGATCACCTAGTTTGATCTTTTTAGATAAGTGCCCAATTGCGAACGTTGACAAACTAGGTGCTTCCTCTTCCGTTGTGTCTATGATAAGATTGGGGCATTGGGGCTTGACAAGCACAACGGGCTCTTCTTCTTTCTTCTTTTCCTTAGCCCACCATTGTTCCAAGTTTATGTTACCTCTCATGTCAAAAGGAGCTTTGCCGACGACATGACTTCCAATAGGGCATGGTTTTGCAAAACTGATTGGATTCTTGAATTTTGGTGGCAAAGGCACTTGGGGTATTAATACAATCGGCTCATCTTTGTTGGAACTCAAGGCTGGATCCTCGGCCTCCTTTTCCCACTCCCCACTTGTCTCCCCACTTTTGACATCTTGTGCCTCATCTAGTTGCAGATTTGACATGGGCTCACCATAAGTCTCAGAATCCATTTCATTACACCAATTGTTTTGAGGACAGTTGTTCAAAGCTTTGAACATTTGATCAATCTGATTCTGAAGATTTTGAATTGATATTTCCTGACTTTTCAACATCTCCTCCTTCGAAGCCATGATCTTAGACACAAGTTCCTCAAAGTTTGACATCTTCTCTTCTTGTGGCAATAGAGTTGGACATGAGAATTCCGGTGCAACAACTGGACTTGGAGCATAGTATTGATCATCATAATTGTAGCTCCATATAGAATCCGGGTGATACCCCCAATCTTGGTGATAATCGGGATAATCATAGTTGTTGGGGTAATCACCACCGTATTGTACCGGTCCAAAATTGACGGTGCATTGATGACTCGGGTGATTGTCAGCACAATAATCACAAGTAACCACCACACTTTGAATATTTTGTGCTTCTAAAGCATCAACCTTCCTCGAAAACGTCTCAAATTGTGCTAACAATGCAGAAAATGCATTGAGTCTATCAATCCCAGTTTCGCTTGGTTGAGTCATACTTATGTACGGCCATTGATCAACAAAGTCATCCATGGTGTACCTTGCAAAGAAGAAAGCATTAAAACAGAAAAATAAATGATAAAACAAACTAAAAGCAAATTTATATACAAGTTTAAATTAAGATCAATTTGATTGTAACTAATATTGAAAAAACACTAGAAAAATAATTCCCCGGCAACGGCGCCATTTTTTTTTTTTTTTTTTGATACCCAATTCACAAATGAATAACCAATATCCAAGAGAGAGCATTCAATTCAAACTACATATTGGGTTCCATTGAAATCTTAGAAAATTAGTCCTAGTTCATGGTAACTACAAATAACATCATATTCAATTTATACATCATGTTGAAATACAAAATCAAAGGGAAAGTAGAGATGATAAAACCCAATTTGAAGATATTCATATGTTGTTTGCTTGGTGGATGATGATTTCTAACTTTCCCCCTTCCATGGTATTGCAATCTTCATGTTTTAGCTCCATGGCCTTGCTTGATATAGCTTGATTTTAGCACTTTGGCCCTCTAATTTGATGTATTTGGTAGCTTCCTCTCTCTAGATTTGATGTTAGATGGTGTTAGAATGAGTTAGTATCGAGTTCTAGCCGCCCCCTTTGTATTATATCCGTTGGGTACGTGTAACCCTAGCTATTTTTCGAGTTTTTGGTCCAAAACCTGCTGTATCCCGCGACGAGCTCGCCCCGGCGAGCTTTTTGGCCTAAGTTTTCTCGCCCCGGCGAGGGATTTGTGTAGGAAATTCCCGTCCCGGCGAGATCAGGTAAAATGGCCATAACTTCTTCATCCGAACTCGCATTTAGGCGTTTAAGTTGGCTATGCAAAGCTAAGAAGTAGCTCTACAACTTTCATAAGTGGAGTTTGACGAGATAATGGCCGGAGAAGGTCTCAAATCGAGCCCGAAGCAACTGCTGTGTAAAAGTCATGCAGAATCCGATGGTAAAATGATCATAACGCTCTCATACGAACTTCAAATTTGATGATTCCAGATGTTCTGGAAAGCTAAGATCAATATCTACAACTTTCGTTCTTTGAGTTTTGAGAGATTCGGATTGCATCATGGGTCAAATGGAGAAACAAGCAGCGGGAATGCTAGATTCAAGCCAAAAACGCATCGATCCAAGGGGCCTTTATTTCAATACCTACAAAACAACGTAAAAACATATAAAAGCACACAAATACATATAAAAGTAATACAAAACTATATTACACAACAATAAGATGAAAACACATAAAATCAAACGAAATAGCTAAAGACTTACAAATTATTAAGGCTAAAAGTACCCAATTTGTGTGTATAAAACACACTCATCAAAGGGGTAATACCGTGGGAACGATTTAAGGAGATGTTTTTCGAGACCTATTTTCCGGCAAGCGCGCAAAATCAGATGGAGGTGCAATTTCTGGAATTGAAGCAAGGTACAATGACGGTGCCTGAGTATGCTGCAAAATTCAACGAGTTGGCGAGGTTTGCGCCATACCAAGTCAACACGGATGAGCGAAAGGCTAGGAGGTTTGAGCAGGGACTGAAGCCCTGGCTGTATAGCCGAGTTTCGATGTTCCAATTAAACTCATTTGCGGCAGTTCTGGAAAAGGCAATTATTGCTGAAGGAGGCAGTGATGCTCTGTCCAAGTATAATCAGGAGCAGAGGAAGAAGAAGAATGAAAGTGAAAACAAGGCAAGTGGTGGCCATGGGGGCAGCGGTCAGAAGAGGAAGTGGAGTGATAATAACTCTACGGGAAGTCAGCAGGGTAATCAGAAAAAGAAAATAGAGGCATGCAGTAACTGCGGAAAGAGCCATGTGGGTGTTTGCTTGAAAGGTAAGAGGGTATGCTTTAACTGCGGACAGGAGGGTCATATCGCACCGAATTGCCCTAGTCCGAAGAAGGGCGCATGTTTCATCTGCGGGTCGAAGGATCACTTTGCCCGAGACTGCCCTAAGAAAGCAACTACAGGTGGAGCCAGTGCAGGAAAGGGGAACAACAGTGGAGGCAATCTGACTATCACATGACCAACACAGCCCAATCGACTTACCGCTCGAACATTCAACATGACGGTGCAGGATGCTGTGCAGTCAAAGGATGTAGTGTCAGGTATCATTCCAGTCAATAATGTTAATGCTTATGTATTGTTTGACTCGGGTGCTACTTGCTCATTTATATCCGATGATTTTGCTAAGAAATTAGAGTTACCTCAGGAAGAATTAGATTACCCCATGAATATAGAAATTGCGAATAGGGAAGTGATTCCTGTTAAGTTTGTCCACAAGAATTGTCAGGTAGATATTAAGGGTCATGTGATGACGGTCAACTTAATCCCAATTCGTCTTGGGGAGTTTGATGTTATTTTGGGAATGGATTGGTTGTTCAACCATGGGGCAGTTATTGACTGTCAAAAGAAGTGTGTAAATTTTAAGACTCTGTCAAAGGTAGTGTTTTATGGCAGCAAGTCGCCTAGACAAACGAGTTGTCTGACGATGATGCAGGCCAGAAAGATGTTAAGACAAGGATGTGTAGGATATCTAGCCTACATAGTCGATACCCGAAAGGTGGGTGCAAAGTTGGAGGAGATACCGGTAGTTAGGGATTTTGCGGATGTGTTTCCTGATGATTTGCCAGGACTACCGCCAGATAGGGAAATCGAGTTTGTAATTGATTTAGCACCGGGTACAGCCCCTATATCAAAAGCCCCGTACCAAATGGCTCCAGTAGAAATGAAGGAGTTGATGGTGCAATTACAAGAATTGCTGGATAAAAAGTATATCCAACCGAGCGTTTCGTCGTGGGGAGCGCCGGTGTTATTCGTCAAGAAGAAGGACGGATCAATGCGTCTTTGCATTGATTATAGAGAGTTAAATAAGGTCACGATTAAAAACAAGTATCCGTTACCAAGGATCGATGACTTGTTTGATCAACTGAAGGGAGCAAGGTATTTTTCAAAGATAGATCTGCGAAGTGGGTATCATCAGTTAAAGGTGAGAAAGGAAGACATACCAAAGACGACATTTCGAACTAGATATGGTCACTATGAGTTTTTGGTTATGTCATTTGGTTTAACAAACGCACCTACAGCGTTTATGGATTTAATGAATAGGGTGTTTAAACCATTTTTGGATAAATTTGTGGTGGTATTCATAGATGACATTCTGGTCTACTCCAAAACTCATGAGGAACACGTGGAGCACTTGAAGGTGATATTGGAGGCGTTAAGGAAAGAGAAATTATATGCAAAATTTTTAAAGTGCGAATTTTGGTTGGAGCGTGTTCAATTCCTTGGGCATGTTATCGATAAAGACGGGATTTCGCTGGATCCAGCTAAAGTCGAAGCTGTGATGAACTGGGATCAGCCGAAAACACCGTCAGAAGTGAGAAGTTTCCTAGGTTTGGCAGGTTATTACAGGCGTTTTATTCAAGATTTCTCCAGGATCGCCACTCCGTTGACGAATTTAACAAGAAAATCAGTGAAGTTCGTTTGGACGGAGAAGTGTGAAGAGAGCTTCCAAGAACTGAAGAAGAGACTAAGCTCGGCACCTGTGTTATCTTTGCCAGATGATACGGGAAATTTTGTGGTATATAGTGATGCATCGCACAGGGGACTTGGTTGTGTGCTTATGCAGAATGGTAAGGTTATTGCATATGCATCGCGCCAACTAAAGGATTATGAAAAAGGGTATCCGACCCATGATTTGGAGTTAGCAGCCGTAGTGTTTGCTTTGAAAATCTGGAGGCACTATCTCTATGGGGAGAAGTGTGAAATATATACAGACCATAAAAGTCTGAAGTATATTTTCACACAGAAGGATTTGAATATGCGGCAGAGAAGATGGATAGAATTGATCAAAGATTATGATTGTGAAATTCTATACCATCCGGGAAAGGCTAATGTGGTTGCCGACACTTTAAGTAGAAAAGGTCGGGAAAAACTATTTTTGTTAACGGCTCAGGAGGAGCTCGTAGCAGAAATGGCTAAATTGGAGTTAGAGGTGAAGGATCTGGCAGAGCCTAATAAAAAATTGTTCCAGATAGAAACTCAACCAACTCTGGTGAACAAAGTCAAGGAAGCGCAACTCCAGAATGAGGAGTGTATTAATATACGCAAAAGAGTGCTTGAAGGTGAAGAGCTTGAATATAAAATCGATACCGAAGGGTTGCTGAGATTTGAAGGCAGAATCTGGGTACCGTCCGTATTGGCAATCAGAGAGGAGATTTTGAACGAAGCTCATAGTTCAAGATTTTCGATTCATCCGGGGAGTACAAAAATGTACCAGGATCTTCGGCAACATTTTTGGTGGCCAAACATGAAAAGAGAGGTTGCTGAGTGTGTTGCGAAGTGTCTCACTTGTCAGAGAGTTAAAGCAGAGCATCAACGACCAAGTGGTTTGTTACACCCCTTGGAGATACCAGAATGGAAGTGGGAGCATATCACGATGGATTTCGTAGTAGGGCTTCCAACTACTCAGAAGGGTTATGACGCTATATGGGTCATAGTTGACATATTGACGAAATCAACACATTTCTTGCTGATCAAAATCAGATTCACTTTGGATCAGCTGGCAAAGTTATACGTCAAAGAGATTATCTCAAGGCACGGTGTTCCAGTATCAATTGTGTCGGACAGAGATCCACGTTTCACATCAAAATTCTAGAGGAGTCTGCAAGCGTGTTTGGGGACGCAGTTGAGAATGAGTACAACCTACCATCCTCAAACCGATGGCCAGAGCGAAAGAACAATTCAAACATTGGAGGATATGCTTCGGGCATGCGTTATGGATTTTAAAGGCAACTAGGATGATCATTTACCTCTGGTCGAATTTGCCTATAACAATAGTCATCACGCGAGTATTGGGATGTCGCCATATGAAGCGTTGTATGGGAGGAAGTGCAGAACTCCGTTATGTTGGGACGAGATTGGTGAACGTCGACTATTGGGACCCGAGCTGGTACAACAAACTGCTGAAATTGTCAAGGTGATAAGAGCCAGATTGTTAGCTGCTCAAGACAGGCAAAAGAAATATGCAGACCAGCATCGTCAAAATCGCGAATTTGAAGTCGGGAGCTTTGTGTTCCTCAAAATATCTCCCTGGAAGGGAAAAATCAGATTTGGTAAAAAGGGTAAACTCAGTCCGCGATTTATTGGACCCTTCGAGGTGCTAAACCGAGTAGGCGAGGTGGCTTATGAGGTAGCTTTACCTCCCGAGTTAGACCACATTCATAATGTCTTTCACATATCGGTGCTACGACCGTATAAGTCTGATTATAAACATGTAATAGAGTATAAACCAATACAGTTTGAGAAAGATTTATCCTATGAAGAGATACCTGTACAGATCGTAGACAGGAAAGAGCAAGTTCTCAGAAATAAAGTAATACCTTCTGTTAAGGTAATCTAGAGGAACCACGGTGCTGAAGAAGCTACGTGGGAACTCGAAGAGAAAATGATGCAGAGTTATCCTCAATTATTTGTTTAGTCTTTGTATAGCGATTCTGGGGACAGAATCTTTGTAAGAAGGGGAGAATGTAACGGACGAATTAATTGCGTTGTGATTCTGGGGACAGAATCCTTTTAAGGAGGGAAGGATGTAACGAATGCAATTTTTGTGATTAAATAAAAATATTTATTGAGTTATATAAATATTTTTATTAATTTATTTATTGAGTAAAATAAATAATTTATAAAGTCATGGTGAAAGAATTTATGATAAATGTTATTCAATTGTGATTTGATGTGATTGTTCTAATTTAATTTAATAATTAAATTAGATAATTAAATGATTTATTTGAATAAGATGATTTATTTGGTGTTATTGTTATTTGTTAAAAGGGAATTATTAATTTAATTAGTAAGGTTTAATTGAATTTATTTTATAATAAGTTTAATTAAATTAAAAGTGTGACAATTAAAACTATATAATATAATGATTTATTAAAATAAATGGGAAAGGTTTTATTTTGGTTCAACCAAACAAGGCTTAGCCTTTGAAATTCCATTAATCTTACTTGGTTTGCCAAACAATGCCTAACCTTTTATTTTCTTAACTGACTAAATTTATAGTACGTTAAGTTCATCAGTTAAAAAAAAGAAAGAAAGAATAAGAACAGAGTTTGGGAGTTCAGAGAAAAGAGAGAGTGAGAATAGAGAGAAAATTGAGAATTGGGAGGTTTGTGAATTGAGAAAGAGAAGGAAGGGAAGTGCTAAGCTAAGGAATTATATATATAGCTTGAAGGTATAATCTCTTTTAAGTTTTATTTATAGTTTTGTTTCACTGTATATGGTTTTTTTTAGTTTCATGTAAGTGAATTGTTTGCTAAAAGCATGAATTAGTTGATGCAATTGTTAGTAATCATGAATTAGATGATTATATGATGATTATAAGTTAATTTTAAGGTTTTAATCCATGAAAACATGCTTTGGAGTAGAGTTTGTAATTTTTACAGAGTTTATTTCATGTATGGTATATATGTATGAAATTGGTATTCAAATTGGTTGTTAATTGGTAAAATTGATTTTTGATTATGATTATATAGTGAAAAACGAAAAGAATGCAATTAGAATGGGTTAGAATGGTTCCACAGTAGTTGATTTCATTAAAATGGTTAAACATGAATATCTTGTTTTAACAGAGAATTTTTGATTCAAGTTGGTTGATTTTGTGTAATATGATGTTGAGAATGTTTAGAAACATGTTGTGTAATATGATGTCTGGGTAAGTTTAAATCGTGTATTGGATGGTAGAATTCGGAAAATTTGGCCAAATTTGGCCTAAGTTTTCACTGGTTCGCGAACAGTAGGAGGTGACTGTCGGGTCTCTCGCCCCGGTGAAGTCTCGCCCCGCGAGAAATTTGTTAAGGAAAACCTCGCCCCGGCGAAGTTTCGCCCCGGCGAGATTTTCGTTCAGTAATTTCCCGCCCCGGCGAGAATCACTGCTGAAAAAAAAAATTATTATTTTCTTTTCTTTTCTTGGTAGTTATGATATATCTTTTTATGCAGGATTAAACTTAAATTAATGTAATAAGTGAATATTAAGATGTTAAGATGGATTCTAAATGATGTTTGATAATGATTAAATATAAGGTAATATACCTTAGCTTTAAGATAAGTTGTGGAGATTCTTAGAGTGTAACATTGTTGTAATAAAGCTTGTAGCTTCTGAAATAGAGTTGATAATCAGTAGTTAATTGGAAATTGAGGTGAGGATTGGAGTACTAATGTACGTGAGTATTGTAACTAATCGTTTTTGTTGCAATACAAACGGAATCTGTAGGTTATTTATTGTACGTGGTTTGTAATTAGGAAAGCTACATACGAGGCAAGTTTCTGAACTCCATTATTATATTGAGCAAGTTTTTCCTTCCTTTAACTTGTTATCTCATTTAAAGCAAGTTTACTATCATTGAGCAAGTTTACTAACCTTAGCTTATTATTATTCAAGCAAGGTTGTTACCATAATAACTGTTTAAGCTTTATTCCAATCAATTGTTACTCAATCATTGATTGTTAATCAAATTTCAAACACAGTTTCTATTGTACAAACTTATTGATGAAACAAATGCTTTAGTGACTAGCAAACCCTTATTGATTCAGCTAGTCCTTAGTTGATGAGTGTTCTAAAGACTTAGAATATTTTACAATCTTTCCAAACCAAGTTCCTTTTGGTACGGATTCTAATACTAGACTGAGATGAACAACCCTAATATAGGGGATTAATTACGCGACAGCGTTAAAATGGTTGTGCACAATACATTGTACAAAGGGCTGATCCCCTGAGTACGAGATGGATGGTCCATAGTCTATAAGACTGTTAAAGGTTACAGTAGAAATACTTGTTAACCTAGGACATAGTTCGAGGTCTTGTGACCCTCAGATACACTTTTATCCTTGAAACTATATTCAGTTCTTGAACTAAGCATTCTATTGAGCTTTCAGATATTTGATTTGTCATTTATTGACTTCAGAAAAACTATTACTCCTCTGTAAGATTTACTTCAATAATCATATAAATGTTATTGTTTTCGTACTTGTGGGCAATTGTTTGCTCACTCTTACACTAAAACATTGCAGCTAAGGCTGAGAAGTCGGACGAGCCATCCACAAGCAAAGGCAAGGGCAAGATGCCAAAGTAGCAAGAGATTTATTATCCACTTGATGTTTATTTGTAACAAAGACTTATTTAATATTACGTTTTTTTTCCGCACTGATGTAATAGAGGTTAGATAACCTGGAAAATTGTTTATTTAAGAGATTTTAAGTTGTAATCCCTAATGTGGGAAGATATTTCATTCGGTTTAATTTAATTGTCATTTTTATTGAGTAGTTAGTTATAAATGAATGTTATAGTGAACACCAAATCAGTGGGAATTAAGTACCTGGATTTGGGGGTGTCACAATATCTCTTTTATAGTCTCTAGATCAGATTAGTATAAAGAATCTAATTCCAATTCAACTTCTCAAAATACCTAATCCTTGTTATTATTTTTTTCTTTTTCGCGCAACTTCGCCCCGGCGAAGTTATTATGCTTGATGGAATCTGTCGTGGCGAATTCTCACCCCGGCGAGAACTCTGCTTCAAAATTACCAAACTGCCACCAAACTTCACGTTTTCCAATTTTGCCCATCCAAAGCTGCTTCCTACAAAATAAAAACAAAAACAAGTAAAAAGATACTAAAAATACTTAAGGATAGTCAAGAAATAAACCAAAGATATATCTAATTCGTAGGTATAAAATTCACTCATCAATCATCATCATGATTCTAAAAGCATTGCTCAAAACTATGGGTTTATCACACTTAATATAACAACATCATCTAGATATTGAAAATTTCTTTAATAAATTAATTCTTTTATTAATAACTGAATAAGATTACAAAGTATATGCTACATCATATCAAATATGATTGGCTTGTGTGCATACTACTTTCACATCTCACTGCTGAAATCAGTTAATAATCATCTGATCAATCAATCCTTTTGGCAGTTGGATGATTTCCTCCTTGCTCCACTTGACCTTGGCCTTCTTACATAAGCCACAAATAAGCGATGGATGTGGTAGAACAACTGTGGAACCCCCTTCGATAGCATGAGTAATAGAATCCAGAATCACTTGCCCCACATCAATAGTCATACCCTTAACGATAACATATAATAGCACGACCCGATCATGGATGACATCAGTCGTCGGTATCAACTTGGCACACAAAAATTAATACCACACCTTGCTATATCGACTAAGCTCCTTATGTGGAAAATTGATTGCCTAATGCTCCTTTGACTTCCAATTGGCTCCCAGGCGACATTGTATCTTAATCACCTCCTCCAAGTCAATGTCATCCCTCATGTATTTAGTGAATTCATCATCTCCCTCTATGTCGGGCAATCTGTAGTATGCATTGATGGCAGCTTTGTCATATCTTACCGTCTTGCCCCTTACTTGTACAACACAACCCTCTGTCTCCTTAACATTAGCATAAAACTCTTACACGGTTGAGACCACAGCCGTCTTGGGTTGCTCCACGAACTTTCCCCACCCTCGACTCTCAATTATAGCCGCTATATTGCTTGATGACTTATTTGGTCGTAAGCCACGCTTTGAGATAGGTTTCTTGCCCACAAAAAGATTATGATAATTGTCAAACGCGACCTTGCTCACAAACTGGGTTGTGCCATATGATGCATGTGGCCTTGAGGTGGATCCGGGTGCCCGTTGCCTCTTTGGTGCCATTTGTGATGAGAATGTAGCTTGAACGAAAGAAGAAGTTCGCTTAGATAGCCCAAAATCCTCTTGTATTCCCTCTCTAACAATTTGTCAAACACCTTGTGGGCGCTCACAAATTCATTCTAAATGCACAAGTAATTCTTCTCGTTTTACCTCCAACTAAGTAACCCTAATACCCCTTTCTTGTGGTCTTTGATGAAAGGTTGAGTGTTGATGTGCTTGAATAGGATTTGGATGGTTGGTTTGAGTGCTCTAGTGAGAATTTGAGAGTTTGGCACTTGAAGTTTTTTTTTGAAAATGAGCTAACAAACCGCCCAACTTGATGCCTTAAAAGCTGTTGGAAGCCTTCAGCGCTGCGGCACTATATTGCAGTGCTGCGGTGTGATGAGGACATGCTTAGCTCGGGAATGGATGAGAAAAATGGAGCGGATCCGGTACAAGTGCCAATGGGACCTTTGACGAGAGCTCGGGTTAAATGCTTTAAGGAAGGACTTAACGGACTTATTCAAGAAGCTTGGAGTGATAAAGGAACGAGTTCGAAGACATTGGAGTTGGAGTCCAAGCTCATGAATATGTTACAATTGTTTATTCCAAGCCAAGAAGCGAAAAATAGCCAAGAAAGCTTTTCTGACCAACCGGCGCGCTCCGCGCCGTAATAGTGCTAGAACTGGCGCGCCCCGCACCGTTCCTAGGATTTTCTGCAAGAGCAGCGCGCCCCGTGCCGTTCCTAGGATTATGCTTGATGAGTGTGTTTTATACACACAATTTGGGTACTTTTGGCCTTGATAATTTGTAAGTCTTTGGGTACTTTATGTGGTTTTATTGTATTTTTATCTTATTTTTAGATATTATGGTTTTAAATTGCTTTTATATGTTTTGTATTGTTTTTATGTCTTTTCACTTAGTTTTGTAGGAAATAAAGCAAAGCCATTTGAACGTCAACGCTTGGGTGCCTTGTTTGCCATATTTGAGCTTCCGATTGACGCAGTAGCTGTTTGTTTCCCAATTTCACCCATGATCCAATTTGAATCTCTAAAAAATCGAAGAACGAAAGTTGTAGATATTTATCTTAGCTTTCCAGAACATCTTGAATCATCTAATTTGAAGTTCGTATGAGAGAGTTATGGCCATTTTACCATCGGATTCGGAATGAATTTTACACAGCAGTTGCTTCGGGCTCAATTTGAGCCTTCCTCCGGCCATTATCTCGTCACGCTCAAGTTATGCACGCTGTAGAGCTACTTCTTAGCTTTCCATAGTCTACTTAATTGCCTTAATCCGAGTTCGGACGAAGACGTTATGGTCATTTTACTAACAGAGGTCAAAGCTGAGTCAGGTTACAGCATGCTGGCGCGGGCGCACCAAGCAGTGCGCGGACGCGCCCAATGGCTGCTGGGCAGCGCCAGGTTTCACGATTTTCAGCCCCTTTTGGTCATTTTTGGTGGGCTAAGCTAGGGTTTTGCATTGGGCACTATAAATATAACATGTAACCTCCATTTTATCATATCCTAGAGTTCCAAAATCAGATTTAGAGAGAGAAAGAAAGGAGGCTTAGAGCAAAAAGAGGGAGGCCATGACCATTGGCCATGGTTCTTCTAAAGCTTGGAGGAGCTTCAATGAAGGTGCTTCAATGGAGTTTTATCCAACAACAATGGGGAAGCCATCCTTGATCTTTCTTTTTCTTTTTCCTCTATGTAATTAGTTTTTAATCTAAGATTGTAATTGAACCCATTGCTTATTTGAATTGATTTCTCTTCCTTTGATTATTATGACTCATATGAATTGGTTATCATAACCTATACTTATAGATTAATTGCTTGGCTCGTAATTACCTTGGGAACCTATATGAAATTGACGAATGGATTATAGTGTTGAGACCTAGTTATGATATCATGCGAAAGTTAAAGATTGTTGTGGGTGATTAATAAAGATTTAGTGACGTGTGTCTTGTTGATTATCCTCAATGATAGGTAACTTGATAGTATTTAGGATAGACATATACCTAGATACCGTGTGCAACCAATTGAGAATCTAATCTTAATTACTTCCTATGTGAGAGTTGGTAATTGAAAGGGTGGTTAATGAGATTTAGTGACATTGTCTTGTTAATTATTCTTGAAATTGGTCTCTTGATAGTGTGTAGGATAGACATATACCTACATGCCGCATTAGAAAGATTCGCAATTGACCATCGACAGAGGCTCTTACGTAATTGTGATTTCTCGGATGTCAATTCTATGTGGTTATTTGATCTAAAAGGGGAGTTAAGATATTTGAACAAAGCATTGCACACCAAGTGTTTGACAAAATGCTTGAATGGGGGAAATTACAATCTTAGATCTTTATCTATCTATTTTTGTTATTTATATGACCTGCAATTTCGATGCAACCTTTATCTATCACTTGAATCAAAGAGTTTGATTTAAATCGAGTCGATATTGAGTTAGTACTTGGGGATACATTAGAGTTAATTCCTCGTGGGATCGACAACTCTCTTAGCATTATATTACTTGTTGACCGCGTATACTTGCGCGTATTTTTCGGTTGCAAAATTGATCAATAAGTTTTTGGCGCCGTTGCCGGGGAATTATTCTTCTAATGTTTTTTCAATATTAATTTCAATTGACTTGATCTTAATTTGAACTTATCTTTCTATTTTAAATAAAGTTAGACCGAGGACTATGAACAAAGCGCTTCTTGGGAGGCAACCCAAGCTTATTGTTTTGCTTTTTTTTTGTTAGATTGCATTTTAGGTTGTTTAATTGTATTTTAATTTCTTTAATTGTTTTTAGGTACCGAGTACTAAGCAATTTGGATTGTGCCCCCAACTTTGAGGACTTGAAAGATGATATCAATGACGTTTGGCACGTTCTCAGGGAAGTTCTTTGTTTTACTTTTTCCTATCTTAGACATTGAGGACAATGTCAATTTTACGTTTGGGGGTAGTACTTAGTGTTTGTGTGTTTTTAATTTAGTACTTGTGTGTTTTAAGTGTGTTTTTCGTATTCAAAAAAAATTGTTTATTTTTAGGAAGTGTCCCTTGAGCATTGATTTAATTTGACTTATCTATGGTCAATGATAGCAACTTGTTTTAATTGATTCTAACTTATGGGAAACGGACATATGTTGCTTAGTCATTGTGCTTAATTTTGTTGTTGGTTATTGTTTTGCTCATGCATCCTTTCACTTTTATGCATTTACCCATGAGTATTGAGCTAGTCGTATACTTAGAGAAGGCTTTTGTAACCGAATGCTTGTGAAAAATATTTATAAACTCTAGTACTCATTTAAACATCACTTAAAGTAAGGTATCCAAATTTGTTGTGTTTGATTTGTTGGTTATATGGTGAGTTGAGATGGAGCATAAAACACACTCACTCATGGACACATGCTTAGGGGAGATAGAGCGTAAAATGCACTCTCTTATTTTTGTGACAAAAGAAAGAAAATGTTGTATTGCAAATCTTGCAGGGGGTTGAGATAGAGCGTATAACGCACTCGCCCATATGAGCGTGCTTAAGGTTGAGATGGAGCATAAAATGCACTCACCTAGAGCCCTTGAGTCTCAAAATTTTTGGAATTGTGATTTGTATACCTTTGTATTGAGTGATGTGTTAAGCATGTTGTTTTGGGGTTTATGTTGATTATTTCATAAAGTAATGTGGTTGCATAAGTTCATCCGAGCTTGGTTGGTTTAGTGCTATTGGGTACTCAAACACACACGGAAGGGACCTAAAGTAAGATATAACTAGCTAATTGATATTTTAGACTTGTAACGTTTTGTTTATTTTCTTGAGGTCCATGTGTTGATGCCTTTGAGACTATTGTCGGCTTATTAATTCCTTTCTCAAGTTAGGTTGTATTAGAAGCATTTCAATTGTATAGTTTAGGTTTGTTTTGCTTGAGGACAAGCAAAGATTTAAGTTTAGGGGTATTTGATAAGTGTGTTTTATACACACAATTTGGGTACTTTTGGCCTTGATAATTTGTAAGTCTTTGGGTACTTTATGTGGTTTTATTGTATTTTTATCTTATTTTTAGATATTATGGTTTTAAATTGCTTTTATATATTTTGTATTGTTTTTATGTCTTTTTACTTAGTTTTGTAGGAAATAAAGCAAAGCCATTTGAACGTCAACGCTTAGGTGCCTTGTTTGCCATATTTGAGCTTTCGATTGACGTAGTAGCTGCTTGTTTCCCAATTTCACCCATGATCCAATCCGAATCTCTCAAAACTCAAAGTACGAAAGTTGTGGATATTTGTCTTAGCTTTCCATAACATCTTGAATCATCCAATTTGAATTTCGTATGAGAGAGTTATGGCCATTTTACCGTCGGATTTGGCATGAATTTTACACAGCAGTTGTTTTGGGCTCAATTTGAGCCTTCCTCCGGTCATTATCTCGTCAAGCTCCAGTTATGAAAGCTGTAGAGCTACTTCTTAGCTTTCCATAGCCTACTTAATAGCCTTAATCCGAGTTCGAACAAAGAGGTTATGACCATTTTACTAACAGAGGTCAAAGCTGAGTCGGGTTACAGCACGCTGGCGCGGGCGCACCAAGCAGCGCGCGAACGCGCCCAATAGGGCCCTATTTGGTCATTTTTGGTGGGCTAAGCTAGGGTTTTGCATTGGGCACTATAAATATAACATGTAGCCTCCATTTTATCATATCCTAGAGTTCCAAAATCAGATTTAGAGAGAGAAAGAGAGGAGGCTTGGAGCAAAAAGAGGGAGGCCATGGCCATTGGCCATGGTTCTTCTAAAGCTTGGAGGAGCTTTAATGGAGGTGCTTCAATGGAGGTGCTTCAATGAAGTTTTATCCAACAACAATGGGGAAGCCATCCTTTATCTTTTTTTTTCTTTTTCCTCTATGTAATTAGTTTTTAATCTAAGATTGTAATTGAACCCATTGCTTATTTGAATTGCTTTCTCTTTCTTTGATTATTATGACTCATATGAATTGGTTATCATAACCTATACTTATAGATTAATTGCTTGGCTCGTAATTACCTTGAGAACCTATATGAAATTGACGAATGGATTATAGTGTTGAGACCTAGTTATGATATCATGTGAAAGTTAAAGATTGTTGTGGGTGATTAATAAAAATTTAGTGACGTGTGTCTTGTTGATTATCCTCAATGATAGGTAACTTGATAGTATTTAGGATAAACATATACCTAGATACCGTGTGCAACCAATTGAGAATCTAATCTTAATGACTTCCTATATGAAAGTTGGTAATTGAGAGGGTGGTTAATTAGATTTTGTGACATGTGTCTTGTTAATTATTCTTGAAATTGGTCTCTTGATAGTGTGTAGGATAGACATATACCTACATACCGCATTAGGAAGATTCGTAATTGACCATCGACACAGAGGCTCTTACGTAATTGTGATTTTCTCGGATGTCAATTCTATGTGGTTATTTGATCTAAAAGGGGAGTTAAGATATTTGAACAAAGCATTGCACACCAAGTGTTTGACAAAATGCTTGAATGGGGGAAATTAAAATCTTAGATCTTTATCTATCTATTTTTGTTATTTATATGACATTGAATTTTGATGTAACCTTTATCTATCACTTGAATCAAAGAGTTTGATTTAGATCGAGTCGATATTGAGTTAGTACTTGGGGATATATTAGAGTTAATTCCTCGTGGGATCGACAATTGTGATATACTTGCGCGTATACTTGTTGACTGCGTATACTTACGCCTATTTTTCGGTTGCAAAATCGATCAACAATGCTTGCGCGCCCCGCGCCAGGGCCATAGAACTTCAGGCTTGTTTTTTTAGGACATAATTTTGCTTAAATTTTCTCCATGTTTTTAGGGATTTGTTAGATCTTTTCCAATTCTAATATAGTTAGGATGCTTGTTAGCTAGTTTTTAATTCCAAGTTGATTGCTAATTAGTAGTTAATTCCTTATTGGATTCTAGGGTTTTTCTTTTCTAGTATAAATAGCTTGGATGGTTTTAATTCCAAACATACATCAGATTTATTAATACAATTGTGATATTCTTCTCTTCTTTTGGTTCTTTGAGAATTTCTAAGCTAATTTCTTAGTTTTCTTTGAGATTCAATTTTGACTTATCATATAACAATACATAGTTGTGTGTGACGTCCTTTACCGCATCAATCGTCGATTATACTAAGGTTTTTGCTTCATATAAGTGCGGGATTTAGGTGTCGTTGGTGTTCCATTCAACGCAGATTCATTACTTGATCGATTGTACCAAGGTTTTCGTCTCTTTATAAGCGTTGGGTTTATGTGTCGAGAGAGTTTCACCGTTGGGTTTAGGTGTCGACATAGTTTCACCCTTTTAGCTTGCTAGAAACGATCCGGACGACGACCACCTCACGCAAGCGTGCCATGAAGTCTATCATTTGGTATCAAAGCTAAGTTCCTAGCAGGTTACTTATCCGTTATTTTTCTTACTGATTTGCAAAGCAAAAAAAATAAAAGTATATAAAAAAAAATTTAGTTTATTTTATTTTATTTTTTTTTGCTACTTTTTTTTTTTTTTACCAAATTCAGTTTATTTCAATTGTTGCTAACCCTAAATTTAACATCGATTATGTAATAACCTGATTTTCTAAGTCGCATACTAAATGGATATAATAATCATTTATCAAGGTAATAAATACTATGTGATGTATAGTGATTGAATATACGTGGCTAAATGGATATAATATATATCATAATTATATGTATACTTATTTTTTTAATGTGTAAGGGAGAAGAGAAAGTATTGTAACCTAATTATATATTAGAATTAAGTAGTTTAAGTATTACATTTATGGCAGGGTCCAAGTGTTCAAATTATTTAATAAAAGAGGGTAAGTCCAATTGATTGTTAAAAAAAATGAGCCTAATTTGAATTAATTGTGGACTTATAGTTTTGGCTTATAAGTCATTACCTTAGTCCAATTTTATTTTACATAAGTTGAGTTTCAGTAGAATATATATTGGGCAGCAGTAACCTACTTAAAAGCGAATGACTCACTCTCCTACTCTACCGACTAATTATTAAGAGTATGGCGGGGGTGAGGAGTTGGTAAATTTTTTTGATTAATATCTCTTAATTCAGGGGATTCAAACGATTGTGTATGGATTCTATAGATTGAGTAGAAACCAGCAGCAGGGTAAAGAGTTTCTCTATAAATAGAGTTCCTATTTCATCTGTCAAGGCTTGCTGAGGTCATTAGAGTTGATATAGAGAGAAATATTGTGAGATTGAGAGTAAGGAAAAGGAGTGACTTGTAGCAAAAGGAGTTACTCATCATATGCTCTCTAGTTTCACTACCTACTTTGGAAGGAAAAGGAAGCGGGCATCTAAAGCTAAGAGGTGAGCAATTTTCTAACCTCAGTAGTGATAGTTTATATATGCTCATGTCATTATTTTGCGTATGCGAACTAGTTGAAAGATCAGGAATGATACGTGAGTTGAGTACTCTGCTATCCTGTTTCATACAAAATAGAAATGTTGTCTTTAGGAATAATGACCAGACCCTAGTTAAACCATGAGACTGGTAGCTCGGTAACCTTCCACTACAACAGCCATGATTATTTGACTATGTGACCATACGTTTGGGACTATTGATTGACCTGAGATAAGCCCAGATCACAACTGCCATAGTAAAACCAACTTGAGGTGAGGCTTATGTTGAATTCTCAAGACTTGTGTTTATGGACCATAGGAGATGATAGTGGGACTCACGATTGACCCCTAATGAAACCAAGGAGGAATGTATCTGAACCTACTCAATAATAATCTTTCTATGAAAGCAGTCCAAGACGTCTGTAAAATTGTCAAGCGAACATACATAACAATGGATATCTAGCTTAATCTAATCATTGAGTTCAATAGCCATGTGTTAGGCCGATCATGGTGTCTATATATGTTTAACCAAAGGCCAAATAAATAATGGATCCTTGAATTGAGTTCTGGGAATAATGTCCAAACAAACCATAGAGTGAACCCTACGATCGTAGAGTGACGTCACTCCAATCGTAGAGTGCACTTATGAGTCGTAGAGTAAAGATGGTCATGCCGACCAGAGACCTTAGAATGAACTCTACGATCGTCGAGCTTTACCGACCGATCGTAGAGCATCACTCGGCAATCGTAGAGCTTACTCGTAATCGTAGAGTGACTTTGCTCACACATCGTAGAGCATCACTCGACAATTGTAGAGTGAGTGGGTAAGCCCCATAACAAATTATAAAGTGAACTCAACGATCGTAGAGTCAAACTCTAGTAATCGTAGAACTTCACTAAGACGTCCTAGAATCACAGTAAGGTACAGTTAGTCCAAACCAGCTTATTCCTTCTTTACGAACAATATAAAATTGATTACAAAATCATATTAACAATCTTATTCCTTCTTTACTCAATTTAACCATAGAAATCAAGTTTGCATGATGAATACTCAAGAACACAACTAAAACACTAAAACCCTTTTGAAAGTATAGATACTTACATGTAATTGATTAGAAAAGATTATAAGAACCCTTGTTAATCCTTCTTCTTCCTTCTTGACACACCAATTTCCTTTCTCAATTTCACAAAGTATGGCCTCTCTCACTTTTCTTTCTATTTTCTCTGTATTCTCTCTAACCATTAGACTTAGACTTAGGCTTAGGAAAAGACTGATGAAAAGAATACGTGACTTAGAAAACTGACAACCACTAATACACGTACTAAGTCACCCACTAACTCCAGTTTTTCAGTTACACCAACCAAGGGTCATAAGACCTTGTTTGGTAATACACACTAACAAAACCTTTTTTTTAAAAAAAATATTTTAATAAACCCTTATAATATAGTCCCATGACAAACTTCCTTATTTTAATAAAACTTAGTATAAATGAATCATTTAATTAATAAAGCTTAACTTCTTAATTCAAATAAACTCTTTAACATAAAGTTTATTTGTCACATCATTAGATTAATAATAATATTAATCCCCTTATAATATATTTCAAGAATTATTACATTTCTAATTTTATTATTAAATTAAATTAAACATTATCGCTACACAATATCATGTGTATTAAACAATACACTTATTCATTAATTTAATTATCCCATTGAACTAAGATATTGCTAACACACTAGTATAATAAAATACACATGTAGACACCCAAATTTTGCGTTCCCTGTACTAACCATGACAGGAGGGCAAAATCGTCAATTGAACCGGCTTGCGGGAGCGAAGGAATGAGCACAAGGGCGAACGCCCAACACCACCGCAATGATTGGCGACCAAAGCCGACGTGACAATAAGGCCATCCGAAACGGGCATCCCCGAATGAGGTGGCACATCTCCCGAAAATTCCCGGACTGCAGATTACGAGCCTGACAGCGAAAACCGACGTCACGACACGGAAATCGAGGCGTGGCACGAAAATCGAGAAAGTCAAACCGTCCAGCCGCGGATTGATCTGCGGCCAAATAGTGCGCATTTTGAAAACACGGAACTCGAAATCGGGGTGAGTGGAAGGCAGGCGGCCAGCCAGCCTATTTTAGCTCAGCTTCGGTGCAGCATACAGAAGGTGGGAGGAGTTCAGAATTTTGGAGAAGAAGGAGATTTCAGCAGCAAGAAGCACTGAATTGAGAGAAACAAATAGCAAAAAACTTGCAATCAAATAGGAGAAAAGAGAGAAAAAAGAGAGGAATTATATTCTTTTGATTTTGATTGTATAAAATACACTCTTTATCCTATTCAAATACACAAATTCATCTCCATTTGAGATCATTTTGCAAGGTAAAAATTCCTTTGGTTATAGCAAGTTATATCATATTTTTGGGTGGAATTAAATGTAGATTTCATGTAATTAATGAAGGGATAATGGATTAGGGATTATTAGTGAGGGTTCCATTGGAACAAAATTCTTCCTAATAACCCGAGGATATCCGATTGGCAAAATTCCTAGCTTGTTTATGGTGATTTATTGGTTGTAGTTTATTTAGATTATCATCTTCGGATATCATGGTGTATTAGGCAAATCCGTGTTGGTTAGTTTCGTAGTATTCATTTTGTGAGCCTAGGAACGCGACCCCGTGGTCCAAATCCGATGATGGACGTTTTGACATATGTAATAGTTGCAAGGTGCTCGTTTTTTTGTAATATGTAATCGTTGGGCCTTAAAACGACGCTAAGGCGAGAATCGGGTTTAAGGCCCCATAGTAGTGAAATATGTGATTGTTGGCGTTCGGGGATATTTTGATGGCTTACATGCCCGCGAATAGCCCCCTACGCGTTGGATGTTTAATTTGATTTGTAAACACCAAGCAAGAGATTTCAAAGCCAAAACAATAAAGATTTTTCTAAAATTAATCAAAGTAGGGTATTAGCGTCACGAGGCTAAGAGTTGGAAGTGCTAACGAAAGTCGATTCCTATTTTACGAGAAAGCTTAAGAGAAGTTGTTTCCAAATATCACAAAAAATGGTTCATAAAAAGGGAAATAAACGTTTTATTAAACCTTGATACATAGGGCGAAAGAGATCCTAGAAATTGCCTATCATTTATGAAAGCAACGTATAAATCTCGATTCCTATTTTGGCTAAGGTTTAATAAACCCATGTTTTACCAAAACCACACTTAGTAAAAAAATCGCATAGCTTTTGCCAATTAAAATCAAATCTTTCTCAATAAAAATAAGGCTTTCTCGTAAATACCGAAAAGACATTTTGAAGCACTCTCAAGGCTAAAAGCACGATTTTCCCTAAAAACCCAACTGTTTTCTTTCATACAAACTCACCACAACATTCATTTAGGCACACACACACACACGCACACATACACATTTCATGAATTAAAGGATAGGAAAAGCATCAAGATTGCGGTAACCGTGTTTCACGGAAGTCGGGGGGTGCCTAACACCTTCCCCTCGCTTAAGCAAGCCCCCGAACTCTATGAATCTCGATTCGCAGACCAATTAATTCGGAGTCACACATGAGCCAGCGATTTAAAAAATGAAACTCGGATGAGTTGGTACATCCATTTCAAATATACTAACTGGCGACTCTGGTTAATTGGCTCATCATAAAAACGATCTTTCAAAACCCCGTCGACATTAAGTGCCGACCTTTTCCCCAAAATCACCTAAACCAAAAGGTTAAAATAGGAAAAGGACAGAGACGAGAAAACCCGGCGTCGACAGCTGGCGACTCTGCTGGGGACATTAGAGAGCTTAAGCCGCGTTCAAATCTTGATGCTATCCTACCCTTTAAAAATTCATAAATGTGTATGTATGTGCGATATTTTGACTTGTTTTACTTATTGTTGTGTGAATGTGTGCTTTTGTCCAATGAATGATTGATTGAATGGAATGGCTTTACTTTAAAGTAATCATTTGCATACGGTGAGGACGATGAATGTGAATGTATGTTGAGAGAGTACCTCCTCCTGAGGCGAACCTGTCGGTTGCTTATTACTGGACTCGAAGTGGCTGCTCCCCGGAGATGGCTCAGGAAACGCACCACCCAAATCCGCTCCAATCGAAAGGGCTCAAAAGAGTAGATTGCGAAGATTTGGGGACCTTCATGCCGAAAAGCCCGTGAGAGTAACCCTAGGATAGGTCAGCCTCAGATTAACCCAACGCAAGAAAAGTCTCTTCATGCCTTTTTATGTTTATACGTCTAAATGTCATGATCCCATTCAATATCCATATATGCCTCTCCTGTGTCAAAAGAGATTACTAACCTCTGTGAATTGCAGGGAACAGTTGGGGAAGCATAATAAAGCATGTTTAGCGTTGGTTATTGCATTAAAAGACTACTAACTTTCTGTTTTACAGGGAAAGATTAAAAAACCCAGAAATACAATTTTTTTTACAGCTTTAGCATGCATCCACGTTCTCATTTCCCAGGACTAAAATCCGAACCATTTGTTTCTGTAGGATTGCTCCTCAAACCCGTTCGCAGTCTAAGAAAGCCCAGGTCTCCACTTCTGAAATAGCTGATCTTCCCAATCATAGTTCCATATCTCGGGAAGAGTTTGATGACTTTAAGAAGCAGATGATGGAAATGGCCACAATGCTAAAAGAACAGTTCCTAGTCAGACAGGATTCATCAAACCAGGGACCACATAATATACCGCCACCGGGGGGTGACCAGAATCCTCCTAAGGATGATGCAGTCCTGTTTAAAAATAACCAACATCAGCTTAGGGATGAGCCGGTCCTCCCAAAGGTCATTCCTGCCCTCAACAAGACAGTAATCATGATTCCAGAGGAGGGAGATATTGATGACCTTCACAGGAAGATGAAACAGATGGAAGAGACCATCCAATCTCTAAAAGGTATAGGCTCTCTGGGTAGGGTTAATTACTCGGATCTGTGTGTCTTCCCCGGAACCCGATATCCAGAAAAGTTCAAGGTCCCCGAGTTTGAAAAATACAATGGAAAGGGAGACCCCTACACGCATTTGAAAATATACATTGGAGAACTCGGGTCTTATGCCGAGGACGAGGGGTTGAGGATGCAGCTATTCCAGAAAAGCTTAACAGGAGAGGCGAGGATCTGGTATGCCCGCCTTGACAACGCCCGAATCCACAACTGGGAGGAATTGGCCCATACCTTCTTAACCCAATACAGCTTTCAGGCCCAGATGGCCACTGACAGATACCAAATGACAAAAGTTAAAAAGCAACCCAGGGAATCCTTCAGGGACTATGCACAACGATGGAGGGGTATGGCTGCCCAAGTGAATCCTCCAATGAGCGAGTCAGAGATGGTGATGACTTTCGTCGATATTCAGGAGGCCCCGTATTATGAGCGGGTTATTTCAGGGATTGGTAGGCCTTTCGCTGAAATGATTAAGCACGGAGAAATGGTGGATATGGGTTTGAAATCCGGCAAAATTCGGGATCTCACGGCTTTGGAAACAGCTGCAGAACAGATCCAAAGCGGTAACTACGGCAGCACTTCCCGTAGGGTCCAAAAGAAAAAGGAGGAGGATGTTTCCCTCATCATACAGGGATCTTCTAGAAAGGCAGAGAGCAACCCTCCAGTACATGGGCAGAGAGTGGGGCCATCCCGACAGCCTAACTTCAATGATCAAAGGGCAGAGGGGCGAAGGAGATTTGAGGCCTCGCAAAATTGGGTATTCACCCCGCTTGGGGAGCCTCTTGAACGGGTATTGGCCGTATTGATGGCCCAAAAGAAGATAATCAATTTGGCACCCCCGAGTGACCCAAAGGGAAGAAGATTTGACCCAAGCAAACGATGTGCCTACCACTCGGGTTCCCCGGGTCATAATACGCAGGATTGTTGGACCTTGAAGCATATAATTCAGAATTTGATTGATAATGGGGAAATTGTGGTGGAGCAGCCAGACTCCCCAAATGTTAAGATCAACCCCCTGCCTAGACATGATGGAGGTGGGGTCAATATGACGGAGGACAGTGGAGTCGAAGGGCCGTCGAGGTTGAATTATGTGGAGAAAATGGATGAAATGATCAACATGATAGGCAATCACGGGAATGCACGGGGAGCGCCCATTCGATTGATGAGTGTAAGTGGAAATACCCCGGAGGGACCCGTCAAATTGGCGGCACCGAAACCCATCATTCTGGCAGCAAGACCGCCAATCCCTATCAGCAGTCTAAGGACGGTGCCCTGGAACTATGGGGGGCGTTAGAGGAAGCGGCCAGTTGTGCTTCTGTGACGACAAAGGGGAATCCCTTGTATCTTCCCGAGCGAGTCCTGGAAGGCCAAAAGAAGAAAAATGAGGAGATATCCGAGGAGAGAGCCGTGGAATTCTTGAGGAGGATGGACCATCCAGAGGCGAGAGGGATCCAGATTTTGAATGAGGAGTCGACCCTGTCGTCAATCATGGACTTGGTGTTATCATCCAATGAGCACTGCAAAACCCTGACAAAAGTCCTGGAGGAGGCATACGTGCCCAAAGAAATTAGTGAAGAAGGTTTCGGCCAGCTGGTGGGCCATCTGATGGAGAGCGATGTAATATCCTTTGCAGATGAGGACATCCCCAAAGAGGGAAGGGGGCATCGAAAACCGCTACATATTGCGGTAATCTCCTCGGGGTATATCATGAATGGGGTGTTGATTGATGGGGGATCGGCATTGAATATTTGTCCCCTCAGCACATTGCTGAAGATGAACATTAATCCCAAGCGCCTACGGGCCAGTCATGTGGTGGTGCGAGCTTTCGATGGTTCCCGGAGGGATACAATCGGAGAGATAGAATTACCAGTAGAAATAGGACCCTGTACTTTTGATATCTCTTTCCAGGTCCTAGACATCGCTGCCAGTTATAATCTATTACTGGGGAGGCCGTGGATACACATGGCCGGGGCAGTGCCTTCTACGCTCCACCAACAAATCAAGCTAATCATCGATGGGAATCTGGTAATAATCTCGGCCGAATGTGATAACCCTTCTCCTCCTAGGAATGGCCTGCCAGTGATTAATGTGGATGAGTCGGCGGCACCTGCCAGTTTTCAGGCGTTGGAAATCAGTACTCCCCACTACAGATGCTCGGGAGCTCCAGCTGTGAAACCTAGGGTCTCTCCAGAACTTACCTTCGTGGCCAAAGAAATGATGAAAATGAATTTCCAGCCTGGACAGGGGTTAGGAAAAGGTAGCCAAGGAATCACCAAGCCCATTCAACTACCCCATCAGGTAGGCAGGGCAGGTTTGGGATATCATGGAGGTATAACATGGAGACGCCGTCAGGGCATGGCCCCGATTCGACTGATTGGCAGCCCGGTGACCCCGGTCAACAATGAGCAGGGGACTAGTGAACTTGTGACTGGAGCAGGGGGTGAAGATTTATCCCCCACAAGTAATGCATTAGCCAAAAGGGAAAGTTTCCTACAGGAGAACGCAAAAGAGTTCGAAACCCAGTGCTATATCCCCGGACAATTAATAAGCAATGAAGAGGGGACGAATGTTGCCACACCAGGAGCCCAACAAAATGTGCCTATCATCGATTGGGCAGGGTTGATTATTCCTAAGGAAGGTATGAAGGGAGACTCAGGCGATGTGCCCGTGGTCATCGGGGAAGTGTCCGGTATAAAGCCACCTCTCATCGAGCACATATCGTTTGACCTGACCATCGACAATTGGACCGTGAGGCCAGTGATATCCAAACAAGGGTAAAACCCGACATCAGGGTGGTAGACCCCAAAGGATGGGATGATGAAGAAGTTTATTTTTGTTGTTGTTTTATTTCTTGCATAATTATGTCATTTCTTCAAGTTATCTGAAAGTGATCATCGTGGAAAATAACTTATATATGACAAGTATTTTGTTTCATGTCAGGTGTACCAATTTGAGTAACCCTTGCCTAACAAACGATCTTTCAAATTTGAATGATGATTATGATTTTGACATTGAGCTGGATTTCGATTTGATGGGCATTGAGCAAGACGAGACAGATTACGACGACGCGCCTGAAGAGATCAAAGGATGGGTCGAGGATAAACCCAAACCCAATTTGGACCAAACCATCACTATAGATATCGGAACCCCGGACGAGCCAAAAGAACTCAAGATAGGGACGGACCTTACCCCCAGCCAAAAAGCAGAAATGACTGAGTTGCTGAGCCAATATGAGGATGTCTTTGCCTGGTCGCACGAGGATATGATCGGATTGTCCACCGACATCGTGGTATACCGGTTGCCCATCAAGGAGGGTTTCAGGCCTGTCAAGCAGAAACTAAGGAAGTTGAAACCTGAGTGGAGCTTAAAAGTGAAGGAAGAGATCATCAAGCAATTCAGGGCCGGAATCATTATGGTCTCCACGTACCCGGAATGGCTATCCAATGTAGTCCCAGTGGCTAAGCCTGGAGGAAAGGTGAGGGTATGTGTAGACTACAGAGATCTAAACAAGGCCAGTCTCAAAGATAACTTCCCGGTGCCTTTCATACACATCCTGGTGGATAACACAGCCCAGTACGAGATGTATTCTTTTGTGGATTGCTTTGCGGGATATCATCAGATAATGGTGGCGGAGGAAGATCGGGAAAAGACCGCGTTCATCACCCCATGGGGCACTTTCTGCTATAGACGGTTGGCTTTCGGTCTCACAAATGCGGGGGCCACCTATCAGAGGGCCATGATGGCCTTGTTCCACGATATGATGCATAAGGAGATAGAGGTCTACGTGGATGACATTATCGTAAAGTCAAGGGTAGAGTCTGACCATATAACTCATCTTAAAAAGCTATTTGATCGACTCAGAAAGTATAACTTGAAGCTCAACCCAGCGAAGTGTGCTTTCGGAGTACAATCAGGTAAGCTTTTGGGATTCCTGGTTAGTGATCGAGGCATTGAGTTGGATCCGGCAAAGATTAAAGCCATTGTGGATATGCCAGTGCCTCACACAGAAAAGGAGATAAGAGGATTTCTGGGAAGAGTAAACTTCATTAGCCGTTTCATATCCCACTTGACAACTACGTGCGAGCCAATTTTCAAATTGTTGAGGAAGGGTGCTTCCCAAGAATGGAATGAGCAATGTCAGAGGGCTTTTCAGACCATTAAGAAACAGCTGACTGAGG
Source organism: Aralia elata (assembly GCA_034770075.1). Lineage (NCBI taxonomy): Eukaryota > Viridiplantae > Streptophyta > Magnoliopsida > Apiales > Araliaceae > Aralia > Aralia elata. The sequence goes on along the minus strand of CM068384.1, from coordinate 39,472,411 downwards.
CACCGGTGCTGGTACCCCCAAAGGATGGGATCCCTCTGTTTATGTACATATCGGTCAATGCCATCGCGATGGGGTGCATGCTGGGACAAAAGAATGAGGCCGGTAAGGAGCAGGCCATCTATTACCTCAGCAAGAGATTTAGCCAATGTGAACAGAATTACACTCCCATCGAGAAGACCTGTTGTGCTCTGGCCTGGGCTGCAGGGAGATTACAGCATTACCTCCATGGGCATACTACGTACCTGATATCGAGAATGGATCCCTTGAAATATATCTTTGAAAGGCCCATGCTGAACTGTCGACTTTCAAGATGGCAGTTAATCTTACAACAGTTCGACATGGTATACGTAACTCAAAAAGCCATGAAAGGGCAGGGGATTGCAGATCAATTGGCAGAAACCCCGTCAGGAGGGATGGAGCCGTTAGAAACTCCTCTACCGGGCGAAGATATATTTTGGGTGTCAGACACGAAATGCAATGACGAGGGACAATTCTGGAAGCTGTATTTTGATGGTGCCATGAATGCTGAAGGGGCAGGAGCCGGAGCGGTCTTGGTCTCTATCACCGGAGAGCAATACCATGTAGCCACTAAATTACAGTTCAGTAATTCGAATAATACAGCTGAGTACGAGGGATGTATTTTGGGACTCCGTTTTGCACGCGATATGGGAGTGAGGAGACTGGCGGTGTTTGGGGATTCAGAACTGGTAATCAGACAGGCGATTAGGGTGTACAACACGAAAGAGCTCCGGTTGCTTCCATACCACCGATGTGTTGTCCAATTAATGCAAGAGTTCGAAGATATCGCTTTTCGACATATTCCCCGTGGACGGAATGATTTTGCCGATGCATTGGCAACTCTGGCTTCCTTAATCCATGTCATCAAAAGAAGAGACGCTCCACGGATTGAGGTAGCAGTACAGAATGCCCCGGCATACGAAGAACATGTTGCAGTATTATCAGGCGAGGTGGTTCTGCCAAAGCAGCCTTGGTATCACGACATAAGGGAATATCTAAGGGATAGATCCATTCCCGACCAGGCAAACCGAGCTGAAAGGATGAGAATTCAAAAAATGGCGATGAAGTTCTACCTGAGTGGGGATTCACTCTACAAGAGGGATGCTGGTTTGGGACTGTTGCAATGCGTGGATGAGACGCAGGCCCAAAGGATTATGAACGAAATACATGGTGGAGTGTGTGGGCCACACATGAGTGGACCGATGCTGGCCAAAAAGATCTTGAGAACAGGGCATTATTGGTTAACATTGAAAGCCGACTGCGATGATCATGTCAAACGGTGTTATCAACGCCAAGCGCACGGTAATGTGATCCATACGCCTCCCAATGAACTGCACTGTATGGCATCCCCTTGGCCATTCTCAATGTGGGGAATGGATGTAATCGGGCCAATAGAGCCCAAAGCAAGCAACGGGCACCGATTCATTTTCGTCATGATCGATTATTTCACCAAGTGGGTAGAGGCAGCATCTTTCCCCAAAGTCACTCAGGAGGTTATCGTTGGGTTCATCAGGAATAATGTCATTTGTCGATACGGGCAACCTGAGGTTTTGGTCTCCGACAATGCTAAGAATTTGAACAACGCCCTCATGAAGGGATTGTGCGACCAGTTTAAGATCAAACACCTCAACTCTGTCATTTACCGTCCCAAAATGAATGGGGCAGTGGAGGCTGCCAATAAGAACATCAAGAAGATCATGGCAAAAATGTCTGCTAATCATCGGGGATGGCCAGATCTGCTACCCCTCACCCTATTGGCATACCGAACATCAACGCGTACTTCTATAGGGGCAACCCCTTACGCTTTGGTGTATGGCATGGAGGCCGTTCTGCCAATTGAGGTTGAGATGACGTCCCTCAGAATACTGATCGATGCTCAGATAGGCGAGGAGGATTGGATGCAAAGTCGATACGACCAATTGGCCTTGATTGATGAAAGGCGGGTGGCTGCTGTCTTGCACGGTCGGCTATATCAGCAAATACACTCTTTATCCTATTCAAATACACAAGTTCATCTCCATTTGAGATCATTTTGCAAGGTAAAAATTCCTTTGGTTATAGCAAGTTATATCATATTTTTGGGTGGAATTAAATGTAGATTTCATGTAATTAATGAAGGGATAATGGATTAGGGATTATTAGTGAGGGTTCCATTGGAACAAAATTCTTCCTAATAACCCGAGGATATCCGATTGGCAAAATTCCTAGCTTGTTTATGGTGATTTATTGGTTGTAGTTTATTTAGATTATCATCTTCGGATATCATGGTGTATTAGGCAAATCCGTGTTGGTTAGTTTCGTAGTATTCATTTTGTGAGCCTAGGAACGCGACCCCGTGGTCCAAATCCGATGATGGACGTTTTGACATATGTAATAGTTGCAAGGTGCTCGTTTTTTTGTAATATGTAATCGTTGGGCCTTAAAACGACGCTAAGGCGAGAATCGGGTTTAAGGCCCCATAGTAGTGAAATATGTGATTGTTGGCGTTCGGGGATATTTTGATGGCTTACATGCCCGCGAATAGCCCCCTACGCGTTGGATGTTTAATTTGATTTGTAAACACCAAGCAAGAGATTTCAAAGCCAAAATAATAAAGATTTTTCTAAAATTAATCAAAGTAGGGTATTAGCGTCACGAGGCTAAGAGTTGGAAGTGCTAACGAAAGTCGATTCCTATTTTACGAGAAAGCTTAAGAAAAGTTGTTTCCAAATATCACAAAAAATGGTTCATAAAAAGGGAAATAAACGTTTTATTAAACCTTGATACATAGGGCGAAAGAGATCCTAGAAATTGCCTATCATTTATGAAAGCAACGTATAAATCTCGATTCCTATTTTGGCTAAGGTTTAATAAACCCATGTTTTACCAAAACCACACTTAGTAAAAAAATCGCATAGCTTTTGCCAATTAAAATCAAATCTTTCTCAATAAAAATAAAGCTTTCTCGTAAATACCGAAAAGACATTTTGAAGCACTCTCAAGGCTAAAAGCACGATTTTCCCTAAAACCCCAACTGTTTTCTTTCATACAAACTCACCACAACATTCATTTAGGCACACACACACACACACGCACACATACACATTTCATGAATCAAAGGATAGGAAAAGCATCAAGATTGCGGTAACCGTGTTTCACGGAAGTCGGGGGGTGCCTAACACCTTCCCCTCGCTTAAGCAAGCCCCCGAACTCTATGAATCTCGATTCGCAGACCAATTAATTCGGAGTCACACATGAGCCAGCGATTTAAAAAATGAAACTCGGATGAGTTGGTACATCCATTTCAAATATACCAACTGGCGACTCTGGTTAATTGGCTCATCATAAAAACGATCTTTCAAAACCCCGTCGACATTAAGTGCCGACCTTTTCCCCAAAATCACCTAAACCAAAAGGTTAAAATAGGAAAAGGACAGAGACGAGAAAACCCGGCGTCGACAACACACAAGTAATAAAATTATTTAACATAATTAAATTAATATTACCCTACTTAATTAAATTGTTCCATAATAAATCTCATCAAATATCTATTTTATTTAATAAATAGAACCATTAAAATATTTATTTAATTCCAATAAATATTTATAATAAACTTCAAAATTCTCGATCATTACAATTGCATAACAGAATTTAGTTGTATTGTAGCAGTATTCCAGTCAAGTTCCCTAACCCTACTCAAATTATATTGAGCAGGTTTCCCTCACTTGGAGCCAATCAAATTACTGTGATACTATTGTGTATACATGTTACAAGTTCTCTAACTCAAACTTGAGTTATTATTTTCAAAGCATGATAGTGGATAATTATAGTTGATTATTCCAAATCTTTAATGATTATTGCTAATCGCACTTGGTGCAATTGAATTCCTGTTATATTATTATTGAACTGTGAATTAGTTAAACTTCTTTCATTCATGAACTGTTTATGAGATAGATCTATGCTAGTTGTATCAGCTAGATTAAGCATATTTAAATTGGTTAAATCGAATACGTTTTAAAAGTTGTTCCTAACCAATTGATTTGGTAAGGACTCTAGACTGAGAAAAAGAACAATTTTATTAAAGCATCGTATTAGAAAACAATTGTTGCTCGATTATTAAGTGTTTATGCATAATTCACCAGGTATGAAAGGTTGATCCCCTCGATTACCAAAACTTATTAAAAAGACTAGTTTAAATACTGACAACCTTAATATATTTCATGGTCATTATAGACAACTCAACATCTATTATTCAATTATTCGAATATTCAATTATTGAAACTTGATCCAAGTTCTTTCACAATCAAATGTTATTGTTGGACATTGAAAGTCAAATTCCTTTATAATCATGATATATCTCTTTTGTATTTAAACTTGCTAAGCAAATTAGTTGCTTACCCTTGCTATATCATGACATTTATTTCAGTTAAGCCAGAATCTTCCAAGAAAGACAAAGGCAATGGCAAAGTCCAAGAATAGTTTAATGTGGATGTTTAAGTATTATTTTACTTTATGTAATTTGAATGTGTAAACCTTTTATAATATTAAAGGTATGTTTAAGTTAAGATTATTAGACCCTTGGGATTTATTGTAGAACCTTTTGTAATGAATAATGTATGTTTATTATTCCGCAATAGTGTATAGAATGCTCATGATGATGATGGAACGTGAGCACCGAACCCGAGGTTAGAGAACCCGAATTTGGGGGCGTCACAGATTAGTTCCGTAAATTTGTCATTAATTCCGTAATTGTGATTGTTAGTAGTCATATTCATACTTTCTATATTTTGTTCTTGATAAGTTGTTTTTTAATTGATTGGGAAACTATGATTTTTGTTGGTAAATTCGAAAAGAACCTATAAAAGGAAAATTGAGAGGTAAAAGGCTAGAGTGTGAGATCATTCGAGGGTAAAAGCCAACGAGTGATACACGGGTGAAACATTATTTTAGCGAAAACACGTAAGGGAGTGGTAAGGAAATTATTTTTGGTACTTAGCCTTGTTGTAGCAAAATTATGTTTAGCTCTAAAGATAAAGGTGTTTTTGAGGAGGCCAAAATAAATTTTGACCCAAAATTTGCAATGGAAGCTATGATGAAGGAGTTTTCTAGGCAACTGGGCATGGCAATGGAGCAGATGCATGAGCGTTTGGATTAGATAAATAGTTCTAAAGGCGAGCAATCTAAAAGCCATTCGGGTGTGTATCGAAAGGGAATGATTCAACAAAGAGATGCTAGAGAGGAGGAAGAGGCTTACTATGATGGTAGGTTTACTGATGAGGAGGACCGTGAATCTGACTTCATTCTTCAGAGACATGGTGCAAGGAATAGAGGAGATAGAAACCGAGAGGACAATAACTTGGATAACATCAAAATGAAAATCCCAGCTTTCCAAGGGAGGAGTGATCCTGAGGCATACATAGAATGGGAAAAGAAGATGGAGTGGGTGTTTGACTGTCACAACTATTCAGAACTCAAGAAAGTTAAGCTAGCAGCCATGGAGTTTTCTGACTATGCCATCACTTGGTGGGATCAGTTGATGACCAGCTAGAGGAGATGTGGAGAGAGGCCAATTGAGACTTGGGGGGATATGAAAGTCGTGATGAGAAAGTGGTTTGTACCAAGCCACTACCACCTAAACCCATTTTGGAGTTTGTAGAATCTTAAGCAGGGTAGTCGAAGCGTAGAGGATTATTTCTAAGAGATGGAGATGTTGATGGCTAGGGCTAATATATACGAGGATAGTGAGACGACTATAGCTAGATTTTCAGCATAGCTCAATTGGGAGATTGTGGATTTGGTGGAGTGATAACATTATGTAGTATTAGAGAATATGGTGCACGTGGCCATCAAGATTGAGAAGCAGCTCAAGAGGAGAGGTGGCCAGTGTTCGATGTCTAATTCGGGGTCATCTTGGAAGCCTAATATTGTGAAGAGAGAGGAGAAACCAGCCGTGAATAAACCCAAAGTGGAGATCAAAGAAGAAACGACTAATCGTGGAATGCAAGGTAAAATTGAAAAACCTTCTTTTAGTCGTAATCGTGATATTATATGCTTTAAATGTCAAGGGAGGGGGCATGTTTTAACTCAATGTCCAAATCAACAGACTATGTTGTTGCTTGACAATGAGGAAGTGGAGACCGAGGGAGAAGATAGTGACACTGACTCTATGCCGCCACTAGAGGAGGTAGATGATAGGGAGGTTGCTATTCATGGTGAAGTATTGGTTACAAGAAGAGCACTTGGCGCACAAGTGAAGGAGGAAAGTAGTGAACAACGAGAAAATCTTTTCCATACCAGATGTCTTATCCGTGGGAAGATTTGTTGTGTTATGATTGACGGAGGTAGTTGCACTAATGTGGCGAGTACTACCATGGTGGAGAAATTAGAGCTTTCCACAACTAAGCATCTACAGCTGTACCGTTTGTAGTGGCTCAATGACAGCGGAGATGTAAAAGTAACTAAGTATGTATCGGTTCCTTTCACTATTGGAAGATATGTGGATGAAGTATTGTGCAATGTGATTCCAATGCTGACAGGTCATTTGTTACTTAGGAGACCATGGCAATATGATAGGCGTGTGAAGCATGATGGCTTTAGGAACGAGTACTCATTTATGCACAATCAACGAAAAGTCACTATATGTCCTATGTCACCGAAACAAGTTCAGGAAGATCAAGTTCATTTACAAAAAGATTATGTACAAAGAAAAGAAAGTGAAGAAAAGAAAAATGAGGAAAAAATAAGAGAGAAAAAGAAAGAGAGAAAAAAACGAGAAAAACAAATATTTATGCAAAAAAGTGTGATTTGAGACGAGCTTTGGTGTTAAAACAGCCGATGATTATACTTGGTATAAGGAGGCGCTTTTGAATACTAACGCTAATAATTCTGTTTTTCCTAGTGTTGTTGCATCTCTCTTGCAAGATTATGTTTATGTATTTCCCGAGGAGCTTCCACAAGGATTACCACAGATTCGGGGAATTGAACATCAAATTGACTTCGTACCCGGTACTACCATCCCAAACCGACCAGCTTATCAGAGCAATCCCGAGGAGACAAAGGAGTTGCAAAAGCAAGTTGGTGAATTAATAGAGAAAGGGTTCGTGAGGGAAAGCATGACTCCATGTGCAATTTTGGTTATCTTGGTTCCAAAGAAGGATGGGAAGTGGCGTATGTGCATCGATTGTCGAGCGGTAAATAATATTACGATAAAATATCGACATTCTATTTCTCGCTTAGATGATGTGTTAGATGAATTGCATGGGGCGTCTGTGTTTTCTAAAATTGATCTAAAAAGTGGATATCATCAAATTCGAATGAAAGAATGAGATGAATGGAAAATAACTTTTAAAATAAAATATGGTTTATATGAGTGGTTGGTGTTACCTTTTGGTTTAACTAATGCACCTAGTACTTTCTTGCGTTTAATGAACCATGTTTTACGTCCATTCTAAAAGTAGTATGCACACAAGCCAATCATATTTGATATGATGTAGTATATACTTTGTAATCTTATTCATTTATTAATAAAAGTATTAAAGGCATTTTACTTTATCTACATGGTGATGTTATATTAATTGTGATAAACTCATAGTTTTCAGCAATGCTTTTAGAATCATGATGATGATTATGCTAATGAGATCTAAATTCTTAGAAAGCTTAAAACTAAAATCGTTCCTAATTGTTGGATTACTAAAAAGGGGATTAGTGAATCCGGATAGATTAGAACATACGTTGCTTGCTCTTAGAAAGAGGATGATTGATCTCATAATCATTTATGTGGAGACACTAAAGCAAGTATGTAGGTGCTTATTGGAGAATAAGTTCACTGAACGTGGATCGCTAAGGAATACCTAATAGAGTTTTACTCGCCTGTCAATAGAAAAAATCCTCTAGTGATAGTAGTACAAGTGATCCTTGGACTTGAGATCATCATAGTATCTTGTGTATGATGAGTTATACTTTGACATGTCCCTTAAGACCTTTAGGGTATATCAAAAGATATGATTAGGTATAATAATAAGTTATACATGGAGATAGGTGAATGATCAACAAAGAATCTACCATATCCAGTAAAAGATGAGAATGTTCTATGCGATTCGATAAATGACAACTCAGTAGTCCTTGGCCAAGGCAAAATGAAATTAGAAAGGAGTTTCTAATTTGCATTATTTAGAGTTGTGCATTTGAGAATCGAAATGCATATAATTAAATAAAATAAGACTTGACAGTAATTCCATGTCTTATATTTAATTGGGACATTGTATGGTAGAATGATTGAATTGTACAGTAACTATTCACTGAAAGGTTCTTTTGTGATTAATGTTGAAATCTATATTATCTGGAAAGTCGTTGAACGCTAAAGGGGCTTACCCTTATTGTAGAATAAATGTTATTTATTTAAATGAATTAAATAATTTAATTTATTTATTTAAATATGATTAGAATTGTTCTAATTGATTTATTCACAACCGGTTTAATATGGCGAACCTAAAGGGTCACATCGCAAAAGAAAAATATTTATTTAAGAAGTAAATGGCATAATTATAATAATAAGTTAAGTGTATTTAATTTAGTCTATGAAGATAGAATAAATTAAATAGCTTAATATTTATTATTTAATATTTTAGAAATATTAAATATAAATTAATAAGAGGAGTCTTATGAAGGACTAGGAGTTGAACTTGTACCCGAGGAAGCTTTGATATACGAGGGTATAATTCTTATTCTCTTTCTCTTTCGTTTGTATCGTTAATTGAGCACATAGATTGATCATGGTGATGCTTTGTATAAAATTTTAAAATCCGATTTTATCGTGCTTCCGCCTTATTTATGTAATTTGATTGCATGCTTGCGTTATATACAAACCTAACAGCGGTATAAGAGCCTAATCTTGTGCTAATTATTGATTTTGATGATTCCATGTGTGTATGGTATGCGATTGGATCGAAATTTTTGGGCAAAATCTGTTTTTTTCCGAATCTATTACCGGCGCAGCCGCGCCGGCTCCAGTTCATTCTGGAGCGCAGCAGCGCCCAAATCCAGAAAGGCGTTTCTGGGGTTCAGCGTAGCTGCGCCGGCTCCAGTTTATTCTGGAGCGCAGCTGCGCCCAAACCCAGAAAGTCGTTTCTGGGGTTCAGCGCAGCTGCGCCGGCTCCAGTTCATTCTGGAGCGCAGCTGCGCCCAAACCCAGAAAGTCGTTTCTGGGGTTCAGCGCAGCTGCGCCGTTTCCCAGTTCATTCTTGGCGCAGCTGCGCCCAAACCCAGAAAGTCGTTTATGGGGTTCAGCGCAGCTGCGCCGTTTCCCAGTTCATTCTGGGCGCAGCTGCGCCGGACAGCAGAATCTGAAAAAAAATATTTTTCCTTCAATTGAAATAAATGGTTTATTTAATTGATATAAGTTTAAAATAAAGATGTTTATTTTATCTGGAATAGGATTTCAGATTGCTAAAATTAAAGGAGTTTAATTTGGATTTGGTTTTTGATTAAAATAAAAGAGTTTATTTTGTTTCAAAACTAAATATTAGCAAAACTTTTGCCCATTAATTGATATCAATGCATATATGGAATAGTTTTATTATTCATGAGATGAATGTTATTTATTGATTCATATAGAGATATGTATGATAATAAATAGGGATTGATTATGGACTATTGACCAATGTGTGATTGGAATTATTTTAGAGGATGCTTGAATGTATGGGTTTTTATAAATGGGGTCTACGTACCTCGTCTTTTCTAATTTTTCTTAATGTAAATTCTATCTCCCTCCTATGTACTTCTCCTTGACTGCTGATCAAGGTTTTTATTTATTGTAAATAGTTTATGTAATAGGACTAGTTAGAATTAATTTTGAAGAATTGGAGACAAAGGAGCAAGGAGCGCTTGAACACCCGTTTGTATTGGAGCCCGGGTTTAAATGTAATAGTTATATTTAAATTTTATTCTTGCACCCTAAGTTTGACCTTTTGGTTCACTTGGTGGCTCTAGTGAACCAAACTAGAATAAAAGTCCATAATCAGTCTGGGTAGAATATAGTATTCTATATGTGCATGCTTACTATATATATATATATATTATATATTATCCAACATGCTTCGCATGTAAAATAATATGACGTGTATTTTATATATATATATATATGTGCATGCGCGCTAAACAAGATGAGACTAATAAAAATGAACCCCTCAAAGAAATCATATTAAGTCCTAAGCGTTCAAAGACATTTGGAATATCGAACGTCGCCTTCTAGCATGGTAAAGCAATAGAGTATTACATATTTAATATGAGTTTGTTGTGTCACCACAAGGCAAGTATTAAATATTTAAATGTTGCATTATCACATTTGATGCTTATTAAGGAATTGAACATTACTGTTTTGTTGTGTCACCACAAGGACGGTATTTTTCTCTTTACATATATGGAAGTGCTAGGTTGGACTTAACTTGGATAATTTTGATTCGGATGTGTCACCACTTGATCAAAATAATCTAAGAGGCAAAAAATAAAAGGAGTTACATAGTGATGTAATTGACAATAGTTGTCTACCTATTTATTTATATATCGTTTGTTGTGTCAGCACAAGGTTATATACATTTGAAATGGGATCCTTAGTCTCACTAACAAATCTTTAATTAGAATTGCCGAACTATATAATGAGGGTAATATAGTTTGATGAAAATAGTGGGAGATACCAATTTAAATATAGACCTAATTTATTTTGGTAATTAATTAAATGAATGAATGCTAAAATGTTATCTATTTCACATGCAAAATTTAAAAATGTCAAACTCACTATAACTGCGTAGCATACTTGATGCTAACAAACTGACCGTACCGAATTACACGGACTGGTTAAGGAATCTGAGAATTGTTCTCACTGCTGAAGAGATTTCTTATGTCCTAAATTCGCCAGTCCCTGCAAATGTTGCAGAAAGAGCCTCTGAGGAAGAGATTGCTACTTTCAAAAAGTGGCAAGATGATGCAATCTTGGCTCAATGCATCATGCTCGCATCCATGAGTAACGAGCTTCAGCGTCAGCATGAAACTATGGATGCTCCTACTATATTGCTGCACCTCAAAGAGTTGTATGGTAAGCAAAGTAGGACTGCTAGATATCAGATATCTAAGGAGTTCTTCCGATCTCGTATGACCGAGGGCACTGCCGTTGAGACTCATGTCCTTAAGATGATCAATCTGATTGAACAACTTGGATATCTTGGGTTCGTGATGGATGGGGAGTTAAGCCAAGATTTGATCTTGCAGTCACTCTCGGACACCTTCTCACAATTTGTTGTGAATTTTCACATGAATAAGTTGGACGTCAACTTGCCTGAGTTACTTAACATGCTGAAAACTACTGAAGGTCACTTCTCATCCAACAAGAACCAAGTCTTACTAGTGGATGATTCTTCCAAGAAAAGGAAGAGGCCCAAGGTATCTTCTGAAAAGAAGAAAAACAAGAAGGCTAAGGGCAAGGCGAAGAGAAAGGATAAAAAGAAACCTGATCCAGATAGCAAAGGAATTTGCTACCATTGCAATAAGCCGAGACACTGGAAGAGGAACTACAAGGAGTATCTTGCGGGCCAAAAGAACCTTGGAGAAGCTTCGACTTTCGATCTAGGTTTGTTCATGATTGAAATTAATTTTTCTGAAAGTCAAAATTCTACTTGGGTATTGGATACCGGCTGTACTTCTCACATATGTAATAATATGCAGGGACTAAGCAGAAGTAGAAAGCTGAACAAGGATGAAGTCGTCCTATGAGTGGGAAATGGAGCAAAGGTTGCTGCATTAGCTGTAGGGACTTATTGTTTAGCACTGCCTTCGGGCAAGTTCATTAGTTTAAATAATTGTTATTACGTTCCAACACTCATTAAAAACATTATTTCAATTTCTGTATTGGATATGGATGGTTTTGATATTATAATAAAGAACAACATTTGTTCTATTTATAATAAAAATATTTTATATGGTGTTGGCAATCTACTAAATGGACTTTACATACTTGACTTGCATGAAAATATACTACAAATTGAACAAACTAAGAAAAGAAAAAGAGATGATGTTAATTATACCTTTATGTGGCACTATAGACTCGGTCATATCAATGAAACAAGATTATCCAAGTTGCATAAAGATGGGCTTTTAGAGCTATCTGATTACGAATCATATACAACTTGTGAATCTTGTCTCATGGGCAAAATGACTAAATCTCTTTTTAGTGGAAAAGGAGAAAGAGTTACAGAGTTGTTAGCGTTGGTACACACAGACATATGTGGACCTATGACAACGAATGCACGAGGAGGGTATTCTTATTTTATTACTTTCACTGATGATCATTCTAGATTTGGATATGTGTATTTAATGAAATACAAATCTGAATCATTTGAAAAGTTCAAAGAATTCAGAAGTGAAGTAGAGAAACAAACTGGTAAGAGTATTAAGATTCTTCGATCGGATCGAGGAGGGGAATACTTGACCAATGAGTTTCTCAATTGTCTCAAAGAAAATGGTATAATCTCACAATGGACTCCACCAGGGACGCCACAGTTGAATGGTGTATCTGAAAGGAGAAATTGAACATTGTTGGACATGGTTCGTTCCATGATGAGTTTTACCGACCTTCCAGTATCCTTCTGGGGTTATGCCATAGAATCGGCTGCATACCTACTTAACAAGGTACCTACCAAATCCGTCCCAAAGACTCCATATGAGATATGGACAGGGAGGAAACCAAATCTTAAGCATGTTAAGACTTGGGGTTGTCCAGCTTATGTCAAAAGGTTTGACCATGATAAGCTGAAGACTAGATCCGACAAATGTAGATTCGTGGGATACCCTAAAGAAACATCAGGGTATTATTTCTATCATCCTACTGATCAAAAGGTGTTTGTTGCGAAACACGCTGCCTTCTTGTTTATCCTTGAAGGGGTCAGTGGGAGTAAGATATATCTTGAAGAAGTTCAAGAACCACAAAATACTACGGATCAAAGTCAGGTACCTGACCAAGTAGAAGAACCTACTATACCACTACCTATTCGTAAATCTGGAAGAGTACCGAAGATACCTGAGAGGTATGGATTCATTATAGAGGATGATGATGAGGTACGCATCATAGATGATGATGATCTATTGACTTACGAAGAGGCTATGAGTAGTGAAGACTCAGATAAATGGCTAGAAGCCATGAAATTCGAGATGGACTCCATGTATAAAAACCAAGTATGGACTTTGGTTTCACCACCTGAGGGCATTAAGCCTATTGGGTGTAAATGGGTCTTTAAGAGAAAGACTGGAGCGGATGGCAAGGTAGAGACCTATAAGGCCCGACTGGTTGCAAAAGGTTGTTAGGTTTGTATATAGCGCGAACATGCAATCAAATTACATAAATAGTGCGGAAGCGCGATAAAACGGATTTTAAAATTTTTCATACAAACCATCACCATGATCATCCATGTGCTCAATTATCAATTAAACGAAAGAGATAAAGTATGGGAATCATACCCTTGTAGAACCATGCTTCTACAGGTACGAGTTCACCTCCGAATCCTTCGCGTTCTCCTTGAATTTCACCAATGAGATTCCTTCCTTTGATCAACGTTAGCCACCCAAGTGTTTGGCCTCTAGAGGTGATCCACCAAGGAATAATAGTTATTCAAGAAGATGGGTGTTGGCAAAACCCTAGTTTCTATCTCTATAGAAATTGTAAGTACTCTCTCTCTCCAATTCTCATGGAAGAGTGTGTAAATTGTCTAACCCCAAATCATGATAAGACTCCTCTTATTTATAGATATAGGGAACCCTCCTAAACTATTTAGGATTAGGGTTTTTATTTTAATTAAACTCCTTTAATTAATTAAACTCCTAATCCAATTAGGAATTTATGAGAGAGTACTTCTATTAATTAATTCCCAATCCTTATTAGGAATTAAATAATAGTAATAGTAATAATAATAATAAGACTCCTCTTATTAATTTATATTTAATATTTCCAAAATATTAAATAATAAATATTAAGCTATTTAATTTATTCTATCTCCATAGATTAAATTAAATACACTTAACTAATTATTACAATTATGCCATTTACTTCTTAAATAAATATTTTCCTTTTGTGGTGTGACCCTTTAGGTTCTCCATATTAAACCGGTTGTGAATAAATCAATTAGAACAATTCTAATCTTATTTAAATAAATAAATTAAACTATTTAATTCATTTAGATAAATAATATTTATTCTACAATAAGGGTAAGCCCCCTTAGTGATCAACGACTTTCCAGATAATATAGATTTCAACATTAATCATAAAAGAACCTTTCAGTGAATAGTTACCGTACAATTCAATCCTTCTACCATACAATGTCCCAATTAAATATAAGACATGGAATTACTGTCAAGTCTTATTTTATTTAATTATATGTATTTCGATTCTGAAATGCACAACTCTGATTAATGCAAATTAGAAACTCCTTTCTAATTTCATTCTGCATTGGCCAAGGACTTCTGAGTCGTCATTTATCGAATCACATAGGACATTCTCTTCTTTTACTAGAAGTGGTAGATTCTTTGTTGATCATTCACCTATCTCCATGTACAACTTGTTATACCCAATCATACCCTTTGATATACCCTAAAGGTCTTAAGGGACATGTCAAAGTATAACTCATCATACACAAGATACTATGATGATCTCAAGTCCATGGATCACTTGTACTACTATCACTAGAGGAATTCCTATTGACAGGCGAGTAAAACTCCATTAGGTATTCCTTAGCGAGCCACGTTCAGTGAACTTATTCTCCAATAAGCACTTACATACTTGCTTTAGTGTCTCCACACAAATGACAATGAGATCAATCATCCTCTTCCTAAGAGCAAGCAACGTATGTACTAATCTATCCGGATTCACTAATCCCCTTTTTAGTAATCCAACGATTAGGAACGATTTTAGTTTGTGAGATATCTAGAATTTAGATCTCATTAGCATGATCACGATCATGATTCTAAAAGCATTGCTCAAAACTATGGGTTTATCACATTTAATATAACAGCACCATGCAGATAAAGTAAAATGCCTTTAATAACCGAATAAGATTACAAAGTATATGCTACATCATATCAAATATGATTGGCTTGTGTGCATACTACTTTCAATCTCCCACTTGCACTAAAGCCAATCGTCATGGTATCTAATACCCTTCTTCTCTAAGTGATGATCATCCTGCTGTTTGGATAAAGCTTCAGTAAATGGATATGCAATGTCATTCTTGAGAGTCCACTATCTCTATAGTGACTTCTCCTCTTTCAATGATTCCACTAATCAAATAAAAGTGATGCAACACATGTTTGAATCCAAGATGAGACTTAGGAACTATTCCTAGTTCTGTGATGAACTTTTCATCCAAACAATCAACTTGCAGCTTCATTTACAGCTATATACTTTGTCTTTGTCACTAATCAGCAACTCTTTGCTGTTTGGAACTTTTCTAATTCACTGTACCACCTTTCAAAGTAACGATTTACCTTAAAGTGGATTTATCGTCTTGGTCAGTCTGAAAAACTTGAGTCTGTTTAGCCCTCTAGTTTTAATTCAAACCTACCATGAATCATGATCACATCTTCAGTACCGGTTAAGTACTTAAAGATATTTATCACTGTCTTACAGTGATCTTCTCCAGAATATGACTGATCAACATCAAGCCTAGTATATTCATTGCATACATGATAGAAACTCATGCGATCTCTCTTTCAATTTGGGACAATTTTAGAGAGATACACTCCATGACTCATCATCATGAGACCTCTCTTGGAGGTTCCCATGCTAAACGCCTTTAGCATCGAATGAATATACATTCATTGGGTCAAGCTAAACATCCTTTTAAATCTATCTATATAGATTTATATCCCCAATTTATAGGATGCTCCTCCCAAGTCATTCATGGAGGAATGTTTAGACAATTTTATTTCTACTGATTGTAGCATTTGTGTGTTATTCTTTATCAGTAGTATATCAACATATAATACCAGGAATGTCACAGTGCTCCCACTGACCCTTTCGTACACACTAGGTTCATTCTCATTTTTGATAAAATCAAACTCTTTTGATTGTCTCATCAAAACGAATGTTCCATCTTTGAGAAGCTTGCTTCAATCCATCTTTGGATCATTGTAGCTTAAAACACGATTTGCTTCAACCTTTGAAACAAATTCCTCTGGTTGTATCATACATACATTCTCCTCAAGTCTTCATTGAGGAAGGACGTCTCCACATCCATTTTGCCAGATTTCATAATAAGCTGCAAGCGCAAGTAAAATCCAAATGGACTTTAGCATTACTCAGTAATAAGGTTTTATCACAGTCAACTCCTTGACTTGAAAAACCTTTTAAACAGGTCTGGTCTTATAGGTCTTCACCTTGCCATTTGCCCAGTCTTTCTCTTAAAAGACCCATATTCACACTCTGGGCACTATGCCCTTTTATGGAGTAACCAGAGTCTATACTTGGTTCTCTTACATGGAGTCCATTTCGGATTTCATGGCTTCTAGCCATTTCTCTGAGTGTCTACTACTCATGGCCTCATCATATATAACTGGATCATCATCCTCTATGATGTGTACCTCATCATAATCCCTATGATGAATCCATACCTTCTAGGTATATTCGGTACTCTTCCAGATTTATGATTCGGTTGTGGTATAATAGGTCTATCTACAGGTTCCTCGGTTTGACTTAAAGTGTTTTGTGGTTCTTAAACTCCTTTAAGATCTATTAGCTTCCCACTAGCTCCTTCAATGATAAACACCTTTATCTAAGAAGGCAGCATGTAAGATTATAGTACCCTAAACTTTCTTTAGGATATTCCACAAATCTACACTTGTCATATTTTTGTCCCAAACTTATCTTTGAAACCTTTTTTCACATAAGCTGGACAACCCCTTATCTTAACATAGTTAAGACTAGGAATCCTCCCTATCCATAACTTGTATGGAGTCTTTGGGCCGGATTTTGAGGTTACCTTATTTTGTAGATATGCAGCCGTTTCTAGGGCATAGCCCCAGATGGATACTAGAATGTCGGTAAAAATCATTATAGACTGCACCATGTCCAACAAGGTACAATTTCTCCTTTTAGATACCCCAATCAATTATTGCGTATCAGGAGGTTTCCATTATGAGAAAATACCATTTTGAGATGATCTAGAAACTCATTGCTCAAGTATTCTTTCTTCGATCTGATCAAAGAATCTTAATACTTTGTCAATTTGTTTCACTTCTGAATTCTTTGAACCTTTCAAATAATTCAGACTTGTATTTCATCAAATACACATATTCAACTCTTTGAATGATCTTCTCCTTTTCTTTTACTAGTTTGTTCAATTTGCAAAATTATTTTTCATGTAAGTCAAGTTTACAAAGTCTATCAAGTGATATTTCAGTTTCAAACAAAACATTATCATTATAAATAGAACAACAATTGTTCTTAAATATAATACCAAAACCTTCCTTGTCCAACAACGGAAGTAATGTTTCTAAAGAGAACTGGAACATAATAACAACTTATTAACTTAATAGACTTCCCGTAGGCAATGCTAAACTATAAGTTCTTATGGTTAATATAGCAACCTTTGCTCCATTCCCACACATAAGGTTACTACTTTGTTTAGCTTTCTACTTCTGCTTAGTCTCTGCATTGGATTGCATATGTGAGAACTACAGCTGGTATCCAATACCCAAGTAGAACCTTATCTTACAGAAAGATTTATTTTAGTCATGAACAAACCTATATCTGTAACCGAAGCTTCACTAAGCTTCTTCTAGTTACCCTCTGTAAGATTCTCCTTACAGTTTTCCTTTCCAGTATCCAGGCTTATTGCAGTGGAAGCAAACTCCTTTGCTATCTGCATCAGTCTTGTTCTTATTGTCCTTTGTTTTTGCCTTTCCATTTACCTTCTTTGAATTGTTCTTCTTTTAAGAAGATCCTTTGGCCCTCTTCCGCTTCCTGGAAGAATCATCTACCAGTAAGACTTGGTCTTTCTTGGTTGGAAAGTGACTCTTTACAGTTTTCAACATGTTTAAGCAACTCAGGCAGGCTGACATATAGCTTGTTCATGTGAAAATTCACAACAATTTGTGAGAAAGAGTCTGGAAGTGATTGCAAGATCAAATCTTAGATCAACTCTCCATCCATTAAAACCTAGTTGTCCCAATTGTTCAATCAGATTGATCATTTTGAGGACATTTGTCTATACTGTAGTGTCATCGGTTATTCTAGATCGGAAGAGCTCCTTAGATATCTGATATCTAATAGTCCTACTTTCCTCACCATTTAACTTCTTGAAGGTGCCGGAGTACAGTAGGAGCATCCATAGTTTCATGCTAACGCTGAAGCTCATTACTCATGGATGCGAGCATGATGCATTGAGTCAACTGTGCATCATCTTGCTACTTTCTAAAAGTAGCAATCTCTTCCTCAGAGGCATTATCTGCAACTATTGCAAGGATAGGCATATTACGGACATAAGATAGCTTTTCAGCCTTGAGAACTATTCTCAAATTCTTTAACTAGTCCGTTTAATTCGGTCCGGTTAATTAGCATTTAATATGCTCCGCAGTGATAGTGAATTAGACATTGTAAAATTCTATAAATGAATTTGTAATTTAACAACATTTTAGCATATATTCATTTTAATTAATTACCAAAATAAATTAGGTCTTTATTTTAAATTAGTATCTCCCACTATTTTCATCAAACTATATTACCCTCAATATACAGTTCGGCAAATCTAATTAAAGATTTGCTAGTGAGAATAAGGATCCCATTTCAAATGTATATAGCCTTGTGTGACATAACAAACAATATATAAATAAATAGGTAGACAACTATTGTCAATTACATCACTATGTAACTCCTTTCAATTTGCCTCTTAGATTATTTTGATCAAGTGTGACACATCCGAATCAAAATTATTCAAGTTAAGTCCAACCTAGCACTTCCATATATTCGAAAGAAAAACACTGTCCTTGTGTGACACAACAAAACAGCATCGTTCAGTCTATGTATAAGCATCAAATGTGATAAAGCAACATCTTAAATATTTAATACTTGCCTTGTGTGACACAACAAACTCATATTAAATATTTAATACTCTATCGCTTTACCATGCTAGAAGGCGACGTTCGATATTCCAAATATCTTTGAACGCTTAGGACTTAATATAATTTCTTTGAGGGGTTTGTTATTATTAGTCTCATCTTGTTTAGCGCGCATGCACATATATATATAAAATACGCGTCATATTATTTAACATGCGAAGCATGTTGTATAATATATAATATATACATAGTAAGCACGCACATATAGAATACTATATTCTACCCAGATTGATTATGGACTTTTATTCTAGTTTGGTTCACTAGAGCCACCAAGTGAACCAAAAGGTCAAACCTAGGGTCCAAGAACAAAATTTAAATATAACTATTACATTTAAACCCGGGCTCCATTACAAACGGGTCTTCAAGCGCTCCTTGCTCCTTTGTCTCCAATTCTTCAAGTAATTCTAACTAAACCTATTACATAAACTATTTACAATAAATAGAAACCTTGATCAGCAGTCAAGGGGAGGTACATAGGAGGAAGATAGAATTTACATCAAGAAAAACTAGAGAAGACGAGGTACGCAAACCCCATTTATAAAAACCCATTCATTCAAGCATCTACTAAAATAAATCAAATCACACATTGGTCAGTAGTCCATAATCAATCCCTATTTATTATCATACATATCTCTATATGTATCAATAAATAACATTCATCTCATGAATAATAAAACCATTCCATATATGCATTGATATCATTTAATGGGCAATTAAAAGTTTACTAGAAATCCAATTTTGAAACAAAAATAAACTCCTTTATTTTAATCAAAATTTAAATCATAATAAACTTATTTATTTTATTTTATTTTATTCAATTTTGAATAAAAATAAACTCCTTCATTTTTAATCAAATTCTAAATAAAAATAAACTCTTTTATTTTAATTAACATGGAAACCAATTTCAAGTTCAAAATAAACTCCTTTATTTTAACTTAAAATTGCTTGGAAAAATAAAATATGTTAAATCATATTCCTTATCAAAATAAACATCTTTATTTTTAAGGAAACATGGAATCCTATTCCATATGTGAATAAACTCCTTTATTCTAGGAAACATGGAATCTTATTCCATATGTGAATAAACTCCTTTATTCTAGGAAACATGGAATCCTATTACATATGTGAATAAACTCCTTTATTTTAGGAAACATGGAATCCTATTCTATATGTGAATAAACTCCTTTATTCTAGGAAACATGGAATCCTATTCCAAGTTAAAATAAAACTTTTAATTTTAATCATATTCCAATTAAAATAAACCTTTTATCTTAATCGAAAATAAATAAAAGCAAAATAAAAAAAAATTCAAATCCTGCAGACCGGCGCGGCCGCGCTCTAAAATGAACTAGGAGCGGCGCGGCCGTGCTGCACCCCCAGAAACGATTTCTGGGTTCGGGCGCGGCCGCGCTCCAGAATGAACTGGAAGCGGCGCGGCCGCTCCGCGTAGCAGAGTTCGAATTTTTTTTTCCTTTGCCCAGAAAATCGACCCAATCGCATACCATACATACATGGAATCACAATAATTGATAATTAGCACAAGGTTAGTCTCTGATGCCACTATTAGGTTTGTATATAGTGCGAACATGCAATCAAATTACATAAATAGTGCGGAAGCGCGATAAAATGGATTTTAAAATTTTTCATACAAACCATCACCATGATCATCCATGTGCACAATTATCAATTAAACGAAAGAGATAAAGTATGGGAATCATACCCTTGTAGAACCATGCTTCCACAGGTACGAGTTCGCCTCCAAATCCTTCGCGTTCTCCTTGAATTTCACCAATGAGATTCCTTCCTTTGATCAACGTTAGCCACCCAAGTGTTTGGCCTCTAGAGGTGATCCACCAAGGAATAATAGTTATTCAAGAAGATGGGTGTTGGCAAAACCCTAGTTTCTATCTCTATAGAAATTGCAAGTACTCTCTCTCTCCAATTCTCATGGAAGAGTGTGTAAATTGTCTAACCCCAAATCATGATAAGACTCCTCTTATTTATAGATATAGGGAACCCTCCTAAACTATTTAGGATTAGGATTTTTATTTTAATTAAACTCCTTTAATTAATTAAACTCCTAATCCAATTAGGAATTTATGAGAGAGTACTTCTATTAATTAATTCTCAATCCCTATTAGAAATTAAATAATAGTAATAGTAATAATAATAATAATAAGACTCCTCTTATTAATTTATATTTAATATTTTTAAAATATTAAATAATAAATATTAAGCTATTTAATTTATTCTATCTCCATAGATTAAATTAAATACACTTAACTAATTATTACAATTATGCCATTTACTTCTTAAATAAATATTTTCCTTTTGTGGTGTGACCCTTTAGGTTCTCCATATTAAACCGGTTGTGAATAAATCAATTAGAACAATTCTAATCTTATTTAAATAAATAAATTAAACTATTTAATTCATTTAGATAAATAATATTTATTTTACAATAAGGGTAAGCCCCCTTAGCGATCAACGACTTTCCAAATAATATAGATTTCAACATTAATCATAAAAGAACCTTTCAGTGAATAGTTACCGTACAATTCAATCCTTCTACCATACAATGTCCCAATTAAATATAACACATGGAATTACTATCAAGTATTATTTTATTTAATTATATGTATTTCGATTCTGAAATGCACAACTCTGATTAATGCAAATTAGAAACTCCTTTCTAATTTAATTCTGCTTTGGCCAAAGACTTCTGAGTCGTCATTTATCGAATCACATAGGACATTCTCTCCTTTTACTAGAAGTGGTAGATTCTTTGTTGATCATTCACCTATCTCCATGTACAACTTGTTATACCCAATCACACCCTTTGATATACCCTAAAGGTCTTAAGAGACATGTCAAAGTATAACTCATCATACACAAGATACTATGACGATCTCAAGTCCAAGGATCACTTGTACTACTATCACTAGAGGAATTCCTATTGACAGGCGAGTAAAACTCCATTAGGTATTCCTTAGCGAGCCACGTTCAGTGAACTTATTCTCCAATAAGCACCTACATACTTGCTTTAGTGTCTCTACACAAATGATTATGAGATCAATTATCCTCTTCGTAAGAGCAAGCAACGAATGTACTAATCTATCCGGATTCACTAATCCCCTTTTTAGTAATCCAACGATTAGGAATGATTTTAGTTTGTGAGCTATCTAGAATTTAGATCTCATTAGCATGATCACCGTCATGATTCTAAAAGCATTGCTCAAAACTATGGGTTTATCACATTTAATATAACAGCACCATGCAGATAAAGTAAAATGCCTTTAATAACCGAATAAGATTACAAAGTATATGCTACATCATATCAAATATGATTGGCTTGTGTGCATACTGTAGACACCCGATTTTTGCATTTCCTATACTAACCCTGACAGGAGGGTAAAATCGTCAATTGACCCGGCACACGAGAATAAAGGGTGGACGTAAAGACGAACCCTCAAAACCACCACGACGGGATGATATTGAAGCCGACACGACAACAAACGAATGTCGAGAGTCAGTTACTGATCACTGTGCTTGCCCAGATGACGTGGCACGTTTCCCGACGGGTTCCGGACTGCCGAGCGCAAACCCGTCAGCGGAAACCAACGGTACGACACGAAAATCGAGACGAGGCACGGAAAACGAGAAAATCAGCACAGTTAGCCGCAGATCAATTCGCGGCCAAGGACGGAACTCGAGGCAGCACGGGACTCGAAGCGCACGGGACTCGAGCGCGGCTGGGGGGGAGAGAAACCAAGGGCCAGCCGCAGATCTATCTGCGGCCAGCCGCAGATAGATCTGCGGCTGCCCTTGGCAGTGCTATATTAGGCCAGTTCGCATACAGGAAGAAAAAGAGAAGAATTCAGCTAGCAGTAGCTGTTCGGGGAGAGGAAGAAAAATAGGAAGAAAACAGCAAAAATTAAGAGAGAAAAGAGTGAGAAATAGTAAGAAATTGTACCTATTTTGTGAGATTATATCTCATATTTTCTACTCTACTCAATACACAAATTCATACATATTGTGGAGATTAATTGCAAGGTAAAAAACCCTTTGTTCTTAGCATTTTGTTATGCTATTTTGTTGAGCTTTTGGTCATCCAAATTACCTTAAATGTAGTTTTTTCTTACATATTATTGTGATGCCATGGGTTAGGGACTATTAGTGAGGGTCTCATCGGAATGAAATTCCCCCTAATAGCCCGATGATATCCGTTTGGTGCAAATTTTAACTATTATGGTAATGTATCATTCGTAATGTATTTCAATCGTCATTGTAAGATGTCCTAGAATGTTAGGCATCCCGTTGTTGATTATTTTCGTTATATCCATTTGGTGGTTGTGCAATAAGTTCGGATGTGAGCCTAGGAATGCGACCCCGTGGTCCAAATCCGATGATGGACATTTTTGAATGTATGTAATCGGGTGGATGTATCCGTTATTGTAAATATGTAATCGTCGGGCCTTAAAACGACGCCAAGGCGATAATCGCGTTTAAGGCTCCGAAATAGTGAAACTTGTGATTGTGGGCGTTTGGGGTTATTTTGATGGCTTACATGCCCATGAATATCCCCGACGCGTGTTTATGCTTGATTGGATTTCGGAACACGAAAAAAATGATTTCAAAGATTAAACGAGGAAGGTTTTTCCTTAAAATCAAGCAAACTAGGAGGTTAGCATCACGTAGTTAAAAAATTGGAGGTGTTAATGAATGTCGGTTTCTATTAAACGAGAAGGCTAAAGAAAGCCGTTTTCAAACGTCACAAAAATGGTTTTATAAAAATAAAACAACGTTTTATTAAATCTTGGTGCGTAGGGTGAAAGATATCCTAGAAGTTGCCCATCATTTTATGAAAGCAACGTATAGATTTCGATTCCTATTTTTACGAAGGTTTAAAACTCTTGTTTTGCCAAAACGACACCTAAGGAAAATCTCATAGTTTTTGCCAAATAAAATCAATCCTTTTTCATAAAGCTTTCTCGTTTTAAGCCGAAGCCATGGACATTCTAAGGCATTCTCAAAAGAAAAAACACAATTTTCCCTAAAAAATCCAAATGATTCTTTTATGCAAACTCACCCATAACATTTACATAGGCACACACACACGCGGCGCACACACACATTTCATGAATTAAAGGATAGGAAAGCATCAAGATTGCGGTAACCGTGCTTCACGGAAGTCGAGGGGTGCCTAACACCTTCCCCTCACTTAAGCAAGCCCCCGAACTCTATGAATCTCGATTCGCAGACCAATTAATTCGGAGTCACATATGAGCCAGCGATTTATAAAAACGAAAACTCGGATGAGTTGGTACATCCATTTCAAATATACCAACTGGCGACTCTGGTTAAATTGGCTCATCATAAAAACAATCTTTAAAAACCCCGTCGACATTAATGCCGACCTTTTTCCAAAAAATCATCTAATAAAAAGGCTAAAATTGGAAAGGGTTACAACCCCCGCGTTAAGCGATTCAACCCGGCGTCGACAGCTGGCGACTCTGCTGGGGACATTAAAGGGCTTAAGCCGCATTCGAATCTTGATGCTATCCTATCCTTTAAAATTTATAATTGTGTATGTGCGTATGACATTTTGACGTCTTTTATTTATTGTTGTGTAAATGTGTGTTGTTGTCCAATGAATGAATGATTGAATGGGTTTTTCTTTACTTCAAAGTAATCATTTGCATGCGGTGAGGACGATGAATGTGAATGTATGTTGAGAGAGTACCTCCTCCTGAGGCGAACCCGTCGGTTGCTTATTACTGGACTCGATGGGGCTGCTCCCCGGAGATGGCTCAGGAAACGCACCACTCAAATCCGCTCCAATCGAAAGGGCTCAAACGAGTAGATTGCGAAGATTTGGGAACCTTCATGCCGAAAAGCCCGTGAGAGTAACCCTAGGGTAGGTCAGCCTCTGATAAACCCAACGCAGGAAAAGTCTCTTCATGCCCTTTTTACGTTCAAGCGTATAAAATGTCATGATCCCATTTCATATATACCTCCCCTGTTGTCAAAAGAGAATACTGACCTCCATGTTTTGCAGGAAACAGCTGGGGAAGCATAATAAAGTCATGTTTAGCATTTGTTATTGCACTAAAAGACTACTAACTTTCTCTTTTGCAGGGAAAGATTAAAAAAAAACCCCAAAACACAAAAAATTTACAGCTTTAGCATGCATCCGCATCCTTTCATTGCCCAAGACTGAAACTTCGAACCGTTTGCCTGCAGGATTGCTCCTCAAACCCGTTCGCAGTCTAAGAAAGCCCAGGTCTCTAACTCTGAAATGGCTGATCTCCCCAATCATAGTTCTGTATCTCGAGAAGAGTTTGATGACTTTAGGAAGCAGATGATGGAAATGGCCACAATGCTAAAAGAGCAGTTCTTAATCAGACAGGATCCGTCAAACTAGGGACCGCACAATGTACCACCGCCAGGGGGTGACCAGAATCCTCCTAAGGATGATGCAATCCTATTTAAAAATAACCAACATCAGCTTAAGGACGAGCCGATCCTCCCAAAGGTCATTCCTGCCCTCAACAAGACAGTAATCACAATTCCAGAGGAGGGAGATACTGATGACCTTCGCAGGAAAATGAAGCAGATGGAGGAGACCATCCAATCTCTAAAGGGCATAGGCTCCTTGGGTAGGGTTAATTATGCAGATTTGTGTGTATTCCCCGGAACCAGATATCCAGAGAAATTTAAGATCCCGAATTCGAGAAATACAATGGGAAAGGGGATCCTTACACTCACCTGAAAATATATATTGGAGAAACTGGGGTCCTATGCGGAAGACGAAGGATTAAGGATGCAATTATTCCAGAAAAGCTTGACGGGGGAGGCGAGGATCTGGTATGCCCGTCTCGATAATGCCCGGATTCATAATTGGGAGGAGTTGGCCCATACCTTTCTGACACAGTATAGCTTTCAGGCACAGATGGCCCCTGATAGATATCAAATGACAAAAATCAAGAAGCAACCAAGGGAAACCTTCAGGGACTATGCCCAACGATGGAGGGGTATGGCCCGCACAAGTGAATCCTCCAATGAGTGAGTCAGAGATGGTGATGACCTTTGTGGATATACAGGAAGCACCTTATTATGAGCGGGTCATATCAGGGATTGGAAGACCTTTCGCCGAGATGATAAAACACGGAGAAATGGTGGATATGGGGTTGAAATCGGGTAAAATCCGGGACTTCACAGCTCTTGAAACGGCTGCGGAACAAATCCAAAGTGGGAATTTATGGCAGTACTTCCCGCAGGCCCCAAAAGCGAAAAGAGGAAGATGTCTCTCTCGTGCTGCAGGGATCATCCAGGAAAGTGGAGAATAGCCCTCCTGTACAAATACAGAGATTTGTGCCGCCCCGGCAACCCAATTTTGATAATCCCAGAACGGACGGACGAAGGAGGTTTGAGACCACACAGAGGCGGGTATTCACCCCGCTTGGGGATCCTCTTGAGCAGATTTTGGCAATATTGATATCACAGAGGAAGATTGTCGATTTGGCACCACCATGTGACCCGAAGGGAAGAAAATTTGACCCCAGTAAAAAATGTGCATATCATTCGGGTTCCCCGGGTCATGACACTCAGGAATGTTGGACGCTGAAACACATAATTCAAAACATGATTGATAGCGGGGAGATCGTGGTGGAACAGCCCGAGCCGCCAAATGTTAAAATCAATCCCCTGCCGAAGCATGATGGGGGAGGGGTCAATATGGTGGAAGCCATCGAAACCGAAGGACCGCCAAGGCGAAATTATATGACAGGGATTTATGAGATGGTTGGCATGACGGGTAGTCCGGAGAATATGCAAGGGGCACCGATTAGGTTGACGGGTGCAAGCCGGAGTATCACAGGGGGGCCTATCAAGTTAGCGGCTCCAAAACCTCTCATCATCGCAGCAAGACCACAGATCCCTATTTGCAATCTAAAAACAGTACCGTGGAACTACGGGGGTGTATTAGAGGAGGCGGCCAGTTGTGCTTCCGTAACATCAAGAGGGAATCCCTTGTATCTTCCTGGAAGAGTCCTCGAGAGTCAGAGAAAGGAGAACGAGAGGATATCCGAGGAGAAAGCCGTGGAGTTCTTGGAAAGGATGGATCATCCTGAAGTAAGGGGGATCAAGGCAGTGAGCGGGGAATCGACTCTAACGTCGATCATGGATTTGGTGTTATCATCCAGCGACCACTGCAGAATCTTGGCCAAAGTCCTAGGGGAGGCTCACATCCCCAAGACAATTAGCCAAGAAAGTTTCGGCCGCCTAGTGGATCATCTGCTAGAGAACAATGTGCTATCATTCACAGATGATGATATCCCGAAAGAGGGAAGGGGGCATCGGAGACCGCTGCACATCGCAGTGATCTCATCAGGGTATGTCATGAATGGGGTATTGATTGATGGGGGATCAGCACTGAATATTTGTCCCCTCAGTACACTGAGAAAAATGAACATTAATCCCAAGCGCTTGCGGGCCAGTCACGTGGTGGTGCGAGCCTTCGATGGATCCCGGAAGGATACCATTGGGAGAAATAGAGTTGCCCGTGGAGATAGGGCCGTGTACTTTCGATATTTCCTTTCAGGTATTGGATATCTCGGCCAGTTATAACATGTTATTGGGAAGACCATGGATACATATGGCCGGGGCAGTTCCCTCTACACTACACCAACAAATCAAGTTCATCGTCAGCGGGAATCTGGTATTGGTAACAATCTCCGCAGAGCGTAATGACCCGTTCCCGTCCAAGAATGGTCTGCCAGTAATCAATGTGGACGAATCCGCGGCGCCTGCCAGTTTTCAAGCACTCGAAATCAGCACTCCCCACTATAGAGGTCTGGGAGCGCCAGTCATAAAATCGAAAGCCTCCCCTGAGCTCACCTTCGTTGCTAGAGAAATGATGAAGATGAAGTTTCAACCTGGGCAGGGGTTGGGAAAAGACAGCCAAGGAATTTCCACGCCTATTCAACTGCCCAACCAGACAGGCAGGGCAGGGTTGGGATATCATGGAGGCATAGAGCGGAAACACTCTCAAAGGGAGACCCCATTTCGATCGACCGGAATCCTAATGCCGAAGGTCCACAATGAACAAAGGACGGACAAGCCCGTGTCCGAATTAGAAGGTAAAAAATTGACTCCTGCGGATGATGAGTCAGTCAAAAGGAAGAGTTTCCTGCGGGAGGTCATGCAGCAGTTCGAAACCAAATGCTATATCTCTGGACCATCAATAAACATTGGAGAGGGGAAGGATACGGCCACAACGTCGGGAGCCCAACAGAGTATGCCTGTCATCGATTGGGCAGGGTTAGTTATCCCTAACAAGGCTATGAGGGAGGACCGATACGATGTGGCGGTAGTCGTCAAGGAAGTCTCTGGTGCGCAGCCGCCTGTCATATGTCGCATCCCGGCTGATCTGACCACCGATAACTGGACGATGGAGCCAATAATATCCAGACAAGGGTAAACCACGGTGTCGGGGTGGTAGACCCCGGAGAGTGGGGGATGAATGTCTACCAGTTTTGGTTCTTTATTTTATATTTTGCATAACTATGTTAGTTTGTCATGTTATTTTAAGAGCGACCATTGTGGAAAGATGAATTATATATATGACAGTATTTTGTTTCAATGTCAGGTGTACCCAATTTGAGTATTCCTTGCTTAACAAGCGATCCCTCAAATTTGAATGATGACTATGATTTTGATATCGAGCTGGATTTCGATTTGATGGGTATTGAGCAGGACGAGACAGATTACGATGACGCGCCTGACGAGATCAAAGGGTGGGTCGAGGATAAACCCAAACCCAACTTAGACCAAACCATCACCATAAATATCGGAACCCCTGACCAACCCAAAGAGCTCAAGATCGGGACAGACCTGACCCCTAACCAGAAAGTAGAAATGACCAAATTGCTACGCCAGTATGAGGATGTGTTCGCCTGGTCTCATGAGGACATGATCGGATTATCCACCGACATTGTGGTACACCAGCTGCCCATCAAGGAAGGTTTCAAAAAGCCCCCGTCAAGCAAAAACTAAGAAAGCTAAAACCGGAATGGAGCTTGAAGGTAAAGGAGGAGATCATCAAACAGTTCAGGGCTGGAATCATCATGGTGTCCACCTACCCAGAATGGTTGTCCAATGTGGTCCCAGTGGCTAAGCCTGGAGGAAAGGTGAGGGTATGTGTTGACTATAGAGATCTGAACAAGGCCAGTCTCAAGGATAATTTCCCAGTACCGTTTATACACATATTGGTGGATAACACAGCCCAATACGAGATGTACTCTTTCGTTGATTGCTTTGCGGGGTATCATCAGATAATGGTGGCAGAGGAGGACCGGGAGAAAACAGCCTTCATCACCCCTTGGGGCACTTTCTGCTATAGACGGTTGGCTTTCGGTCTCACAAATGCAGGGGCTACTTATCAAAGAGCTATGATGGCCCTGTTCCACGATATGATGCACAAGGAGATAGAGGTCTACGTGGATGACATTATCGTGAAGTCAAAGGTAGAATCTGATCATTTGACCCATCTCCAAAAGTTATTTGACCGGCTCAGAAAATATAATTTAAGGCTCAATCCGGCAAAGTGTGCTTTCGGAGTGCAATCGGGCAAACTTTTGGGATTCCTGGTTAGTGATCGTGGCATCGAGTTGGATCCGGCCAAGATTAAGGCCATTGTGGATATGCCGGCACCCCGCACTGAAAAGGAAATAAGAGGATTTCTGGGAAGAATAAATTTCATCAGCCGCTTCATATCCCATTTGACAACCACGTGCGAGCCAATTTTCAAGCTGTTAAGAAAAGATGTCTCCCAAGAATGGAATGAGCAATGCCAGGAAGCCTTTCAGATCATTAAGAAGCAGCTGACGGAATCACCCGTGCTGGTACCCCCGAAGGATGAGATCCCTCTATTCATGTATATATCAGTCAATGACATTGCGATGGGCTGTATGCTGGGGCAGAAGAATGAATCAGGCAAAGAGCAGGCCATTTATTACCTCAGCAAGAGATTTAGCCGATGTGAACAGAATTACACCCCTATCGAAAGGACCTGTTGTGCTTTGGCTTGGGCTGCAATGAGATTACAGCATTATCTCCATGGGCACACCACGTACCTGATATCAAGGATGGATCCCCTGAAATACATCTTTGAACGGCCCATGCTGAACTGTCGACTTTCAAGATGGCAGTTAATCTTACAGCAGTTCGACATTGTATACGTAACTCAGAAAGCCATGAAGGGGCAGGGAATTGCAGATCAATTGGCAGAAGCGCCATCAGGGGGAATGGAGCCTTTAGACACTCCTTTGCCGGGCGAAGACGTATTCTGGATATTGCGCGCGAGAGAGGATGACGAGGGGCAGTTCTGGAAATTGTATTTTGATGGTGCCATGAATGCGGAGGGGGCAGGAGCCGGAGCAGTCCTGGTCTCTATCACAGGAGAGCAATACCCCGTAGCCACTAAATTACAGTTCAGTAACTCAAACAACACAGCTGAGTATGAGGGATGTATATTGGGACTCCGTTTGGCTCGCGATATGGGGGTGAAAAGGTTAGCAGTGTTCGGGGATTCGGAGCTGGTAATCAGACAAGCGATCGGGGTGTACAGCACTAAAGAGCTCCGGTTGCTTCCATACCACCGTTGTGTTATCCAACTGATGCAAGATTTCGAAGATATCGCTTTCCGACACATCCCCCGGGGACGGAATGATTTCGCCGATGCATTGGCGACTTTAGCTTCTCTAGTCCACACAATCAAGAGCAGGAACGTTCCACATATAGAGATAGCAGTGCAGAACGCCCCGGCATACGAGGAGCACGTGGCGGTACTATCGGACGAGGGGGTTCTGCCAAAGCAGCCTTGGTATCACGACATAAGGAAATATCTGAGGGATAGATCCATTCCCGACCAAGCCAGCCGAGCGGAGAGGTTGAGAATTCAAAAGATGGCAATGAAATTTTATCTGAGCGGAGATTCACTGTACAAAAGGGATGCCAATTTGGGGTTGCTACGATGTGTAAATGAAACACAGGCCCAAAAGATTATGGACGAGGTACATGGTGGAGTGTGTGGGCCACACATGAGTGGGCCGATGCTGGCCAAGAAGATTTTGAGAACGGGGCATTACTGGTTGACGCTGAAAGCCGACTGTGATGATCACGTCAAACGGTGTTACCAATGCCAGGCGCACGGTAATGTTATCCATGCGCCCCCCAATGAACTGCACTGTATGACCTCCCCTTGGCCATTCTCAATGTGGGGTATGGATGTGATCGGACCAATAGAGCCCAAAGCAAGCAACGGCCACCGATTCATCTTCGCCATGATCGATTACTTCACTAAATGGGTAGAAGCAGCTTCCTTCCCCAAAGTAACTCAGGAGATCATCGTCGGTTTCATCAGGAATAATGTCATCTGCCGATACGGGCAACCTGAGGTTTTAGTCTCCGACAATGCCAAGAATTTGAACAATACCCTCATGAAGGGATTATGCGACCAGTTTAAGATCAAACACCTCAATTCTGTCATTTACCGTCCTAAGATGAATGGGGCAGTGGAAGCTGCAAATAAGAATATCAAGAAGATCATGGCGAAAATGTCCGCTAATCATCGGGGATGGCCGGATTTGCTACCTCTCACCTTGCTGGCGTACAGAACGTCGGTACGTACTTCTACAGGGGCAACCCCGTACGCTCTGGTATACGGAATGGAAGCAGTTCTGCCAGTTGAGGTTGAGATGGCGTCCCTCAGAATCTTGATTGATGCTCAGATAAACGAGGAGGATTGGATACAAAGTCGGTACGACCAATTGGCCCTAATTGATGAAAGGAGGGTGGCCGCTGTGTTGCACGGTCAGTTATATCAGCAAAGGATCTCTCGATCATATGACAAGAAGATAAGGCCTCGAAAATTCAAAGAAAGTGACCTAGTGTTAAAGAGAGTAATGCCTTGTCAAGACGAAGCCAAAGGGAAGTTTGCCCCGAACTGGGAGGGGCCTTTTGTGATTAAGAAAGTGCTGTCCGGAGGAGCCCTCATACTGCAAGAAATGGATGGGGAGGTGTTTCCACAACCCCTTAATTCCGACTCGGTGAAGCGGTTCTATGCAAAAAAAAAAAAAAAAAAAAAAAAAAAAAAAAATATCCCTCATCATTTTCTCCTCGTTCTTTGAAGGAACGAACTACGTAGGACCTGATCTCCCGACTTGTGGGGGTACGTAGGCAGCCATCATGGCACGGTCCCATTCCTTACAAATAACACTTTCTTCCATCAAACCGATTCCCAATAGCCAGAAAAACCTTCCTATACCCTCGAAACTTTTCCGAAACCAGCCACCTGATCAGCTTCATCTTAAAGTGACCTAACCCTAACCCAACCAAGCAGTTAGCCCAAATCTAAGACTCAGCCGATGAAATCGACAGGAGGTGCGGCAATATCTGACAAGTCCCCATCAAGACTTGAGAAGAGAAAGAAGGCGAAATATCAAAATCATGGTTAGCTGGATAAAATGAGGGTCCAATGAAAGGCAACGATACGACAAAAGGGGAAAACGACTAAATTTAAATACCTGTCTATATAAATAAGTCATTTTGTTACAAGGTTTCTCTTTTGATAACCGATGAAACTGACACAGTCCATGCAGGAAATAAAATGATCTACCAATTTGAAAATAATCGAAGCAGGATGGATAAAGTGGGGGATAGATCTGAAGCATCGACATTCCCTGCAATCTGCTGCCCCATCATGTCGACGCGATCCAATAAGCAGTGGCTCGGCTAACGGTCTCAGAGTGAGCATCTATAATTGCCTTAGTCTGCAATACAATGGCGTCTCTATCAGCATGAACAACATCCCTGGCCAGAATAGCAGCATCTCTCTCAACAAGAGCAGCATACCTCTCAGCCTCGGTAGTAATCGAGATGCGTGAACACCGGACGGACAGGGACCTAATGGCTCAGAATGCCCTCCGCAAAGCCCGCCGACACCGGAAAGAATAATAAGGATCAGGAACGTTCCGGAAGATCATCTGCCATATCTCTGTCACCGGCGACAAACCGTCCAATCAGCGGAGAAGCCACCGACCAATCCTATGGGAGGATCGAGATCCAAGCATACCACGGCATCTGGCGACGACACCTGTGGAAAATAGTATCAAAAAGACTGTACAGGGGTCATTCTCTATCCATGAATAAAAGCATGCATCATACATGACTCGTTATGTGAAAATAAAATACAAAATTCTGAATAAGTCGGACGTCGAACACGACGAATCAAGGCAAGACCCGACAGAAACCTGGGAAGGCATCCAAGCAAACCGCGACAGAGTGGTGAGCAAACCCTGGGAAGGGCTGAGATCCACGCGAACCACAACAAGATGGTGAGCAACCCTGGGAAGGGCTGATATCCGCAAAAAGAAAAAAAGACAAAAAACAACAAACCCTGGGAAGGGCTGAGATCCAAGCAAACCGCGACAGAGTGGTGAGCAAACCTGGGAAGGCATCCAAGCAAACCGCGACAGAGTGGTGAGCAAACCCTGGGAAGGGCTGAGATCCACGCGAGCCACAACAAGATGGTGAGCAACCCTGGGAAGGGCTGATATCCGCAAAAAAAGAAAAAAGACAAAAAATAACAAACCCTGGGAAGGGCTGAGATCCAAGCAAACCGCGACAGAGTGGTGAGCAAACCTGGGAAGGCATCCAAGCAAACCGCGACAGAGTGGTGAGCAAACCCTGGGAAGGGCTGAGATCCACGCGAACCACAACAAGATGGTGAGCAACCCTGGGAAGGGCTGATATCCACAAAAAGAAAAAAGACAAAAAAACAACAAACCCTGGGAAGGGCTGAGATCCAAGCAAACCGCGACAGAGTGGTGAGCAAACCTGGGAAGGCATCCAAGCAAACCGCGACAGAGTGGTGAGCAAACCCTGGGAAGGGCTGAGATCCACGCGAACCACAACAAGATGGTGAGCAACCCTGGGAAGGGCTGATATCCACAAAAAAAAAAAGAGACAAAAAACAACAAACCCTGGGAAGGGCTGAGATCCAAGCAAACCGCGACAGAGTGGTGAGCAAACCTGGGAAGGCATCCAAGCAAACCACGACAGAGTGGTGAGCAAACCCTGGGAGGGGCTGAGATCCACGCGAACCACAACAAGATGGTGAGCAACCCTGGGAAGGGCTGATATCCACAAAAAGAAAAAAGACAAAAAACAACAAACCCTGGGAAGGGCTGAGATCCAAGCAAACCGCGACAGAGTGGTGAGCAAACCTGGGAAGGCATCCAACCAAAACAAAAACCCTGGGAAGGGCTGAGATCCAAACTAACACCCTGGGAAGGGCTGAGATCCAAACTAACACCCTGGGAAGGGCTAAGATCCAAACAAACCACAACCCTGGGAAGGGCTAAGATCCAAACAAACCACAACCCTGGGAAGGGCTAAGATCCAAACCAACAACAACCCTGGGAAGGGCGGAGATCCAAGCAAATCACATATGTATTGTCATTCTTGTGCACTGTCATTCATGCATCAAGTGTCTATTCTTTATCCTGTTCATTCCATTTATCATTTCATAAACATGATAAAGAGGGGCAGCTGTAGACACCCGATTTTTGCATTTCCTATACTAACCCTGACAGGAGGGTAAAATCGTCAATTGACCCGGCACACGAGAATAAAGGGTGGACGTAAAGACGAACCCTCAAAACCACCACGACGGGATGATATTGAAGCCGACACGACAACAAACGAATGTCGAGAGTCAGTTACTGATCACTGTGCTTGCCCAGATGACGTGGCACGTTTCCCGACGGGTTCCGGACTGCCGAGCGCAAACCCGTCAGCGGAAACCAACGGTACGACACGAAAATCGAGACGAGGCACGGAAAACGAGAAAAATCAGCACAGTTAGCCGCAGATCAATTCGCGGCCAAGGACGGAACTCGAGGCAGCACGGGACTCGAAGCGCACGGGACTCGAGCGCGGCTGGGGGGAGAACCAAGGGCCAGCCGCAGATCTATCTGCGGCCAGCCGCAGATAGATCTGCGGCTGCCCTTGGCAGTGCTATATTAGGCCAGTTCGCATACAGGAAGAAAAAGAGAAGAATTCAGCAGCAGCAGCAGTTCGGGGAGAGGAAGAAAAATAGGAAGAAAACAGCAAAAATTAAGAGAGAAAAGAGTGAGAAATAGTAAGAAATTGTACCTATTTTGTGAGATTATATCTCATATTTTCTACTCTACTCAATACACAAATTCATACATATTGTGGAGATTAATTGCAAGGTAAAAAACCCTTTGTTCTTAGCATTTTGTTATGCTATTTTGTTGAGCTTTTGGTCATCCAAATTACCTTAAATGTAGTTTTTTCTTACATATTATTGTGATGCCATGGGTTAGGGACTATTAGTGAGGGTCTCATCGGAATGAAATTCCCCCTAATAGCCCGATGATATCCGTTTGGTGCAAATTTTAACTATTATGGTAATGTATCATTCGTAATGTATTTCAATCGTCATTGTAAGATGTCCTAGAATGTTAGGCATCCCGTTGTTGATTATTTTCGTTATATCCATTTGGTGGTTGTGCAATAAGTTCGGATGTGAGCCTAGGAATGCGACCCCGTGGTCCAAATCCGATGATGGACATTTTTGAATGTATGTAATCGGGTGGATGTATCCGTTATTGTAAATATGTAATCGTCGGGCCTTAAAACGACGCCAAGGCGATAATCGCGTTTAAGGCTCCGAAATAGTGAAACTTGTGATTGTGGGCGTTTGGGGTTATTTTGATGGCTTACATGCCCATGAATATCCCCGACGCGTGTTTATGCTTGATTGGATTTCGGAACACGAAAAAAATGATTTCAAAGATTAAACGAGGAAGGTTTTTCCTTAAAATCAAGCAAACTAGGAGGTTAGCATCACGTAGTTAAAAAATTGGAGGTGTTAATGAATGTCGGTTTCTATTAAACGAGAAGGCTAAAGAAAGCCGTTTTCAAACGTCACAAAAAATGGTTTTATAAAAATAAAACAACGTTTTATTAAATCTTGGTGCGTAGGGTGGAAAGATATCCTAGAAGTTGCCCATCATTTTATGAAAGCAACGTATAGATTTCGATTCCTATTTTTACGAAGGTTTAAAACTCTTGTTTTGCCAAAACGACACCTAAGGAAAATCTCATAGTTTTTGCCAAATAAAATCAATCCTTTTTCATAAAGCTTTCTCGTTTAAGCCGATGGACATTCTAAGGCATTCTCAAAAGAAAAACACAATTTTCCCTAAAAAATCCAAATGATTCTTTTATGCAAACTCACCATAACATTTACATAGGCACACACACACACGCGCGCACACACACATTTCATGAATTAAAGGATAGGAAAGCATCAAGATTGCGGTAACCGTGCTTCACGGAAGTCGAGGGGTGCCTAACACCTTCCCCTCACTTAAGCAAGCCCCCGAACTCTATGAATCTCGATTCGCAGACCAATTAATTCGGAGTCACATATGAGCCAGCGATTTATAAAAACGAAAACTCGGATGAGTTGGTACATCCATTTCAAATATACCAACTGGCGACTCTGGTTAAATTGGCTCATCATAAAAACAATCTTTAAAAACCCCGTCGACATTAATGCCGACCTTTTTCCAAAAATCATCTAATAAAAAGGCTAAAATTGGAAAGGGTTACAACCCCCGCGTTAAGCGATTCAACCCGGCGTCGACACATACTACTTTCAAAGGTTTCAAACAAAGACAAAAAGTTGACTATGATGAAACCTTCTCACCAGTAGCTATGCTCAAGTCCATTCGGATTTTGCTTGCAATTGCAGCTTATTATGACTACGAGATCTGGCAAATGGACGTGAAAATGGCCTTCCTCAATAGAGAGCTTGATGAGAATGTATATATGATACAACCAGAGGGTTTTGTTTCAACGGTTGGAACAAACCAAGTCTGTAAGCTACAACGATCCATTTATGCGTTGAAGCAAGCTTCTCGAAGATGGAACATCCATTTTGATGAGATAATCAAAAGATTTGATTTTATCAAAAATGAGGATGAACCTTGTGTGTACAAGAAGGTTAGTGGGAGCGCTGTTTCATTCTTTGTATTATATGTTGATGGTATATTACTGATAGGGAATGATGTTCCTATGCTACAATCGATCAAAATTTGGTTATCTAAACACTTCTCCATGAAGGACTTGGGTGAGGCATCCTATATTTTGGGGATAAAGATCTATAGAGATAGATCTAAAAGGATGCTAGGCTTGACCCAAGGAAAGTACATTGACTCGATGCTAAAGAAGTTTAGCATTGAAGATTCCAAGAGAGGTCTCATGCCGATGAACCATGGAATACATCTCTCCACGAAACAGGCCCCAAAGACACCTGAGGAGAGAGACCGTATGAGTAAGATTCCTTATGGTTCCGCAATAGGATCTATCATGTACGATATGATATGTACTAGACCAGATGTCGCTCATGCACTTAGTGTAACAAGCAGATATCAGTCGAATCCAGGAGAAGAGCACTGGAAGGCAGTGAAAAACATCCTAAAGTACTTGAGAAAAACTAAGGATGTATTTCTTGTCTACGGTGGGTCTGAATTGAAACTAGAGGGCTATACAGACTCAAGTTTTCAAACGGACCAAGATGACAGTAAATCCGTTTCAGGGTACGTGTTTACCTTAAACGGTGGCACAGTGAGTTGGAAAAGTTCCAAGTCACAAATAGTTGCTGATTCAGTGACAGAGGCAGAGTACATAGCTGCAAGTGAAGCTGCAAAGAAAGCTGTTTGGATGAAGAAGTTCATAACTGAACTTGGAGTGGTTCCTAGCATTAGAGGAGCAGTACCTTTATTCTGTGACAACAACGGAGCTGTTGCGCATGCTAAGGAACCTAGGTCTCATCAGAAATCCAAACACGTGTTGCGGCGGTTTCATTTGATTGGAGAGATCATTGAAAGAGGAAATGTCACCCTGGAGCATGTGGACTCTCAAGACAACATTGCAGATCCATTTACTAAAGCTTTAACACAACAGCAGTTTGATCGTCACTTAGAGAAGATGGGTATTAGATACCATGGCGATTGGCTTTAGTGCAAGTGGGAGATTGAAAGTAGTATGCACACAGGCCAATCATATTTGATATGATGTAGCATATACTTTGTAATCTTATTCATTTATTAATAAAAGAATTGATTTTCTTAAAGGCATTTTACATTATCTACATAGTGCTGTTATATTAAATGTGATAAACCCATAGTTTTGAGTAATGCTTTTAGAATCATGATGGTGATCATGCTAATGAGATCTAAATTCAAGATAGCTCACAAACTAAAATTGTTCCTAATCGATGGATTACTAAAAAGAGGATTAGTGAATCCGGATAGATTAGTACATACGTTGCTTGCTCTTGGGAAGAGGATGATTGATGTCATAATCATTTGTGTGGAGACACTAAAGCAAGTATGTAGGTGCTTATTGGAGAATAAGTTCACTGAACGTGGCTCGCTAAGAAATACCTAATGGAGTTTTACTCGCCTGTCAATAGGAATTCCTCTAGTGATAGTAGTACAAGTGATCCTTGGATTTGAGATCATCATAGTATCTTGTGTATGATGAGTTATACTTTGACATATCCCTTAAGACCTTTGGGGCATATCAAATGGTATGATTGGGTATAATAAGTTATGCATGGAGATAGGTGAATGATCAACAAAGAATCTACCACGTCTAGTAAAAGATGTGAATGTCTTATGTGATTCGATAAATGACAACTCAGTAGTCCTTGGCCAAGGCAGAATGAAATTAGAAAGGAGTTTCTAATTTGCATTATTTAGAGTTGTGCATTTGGGAATCGAAATACATATAATTAAATAAAATAAGACTTGACAGTAAATCCATGTCTTATATTTAATTGGGACATTGTATGGTAGAAGGATTGAATTGTACGGTAACTATTCACTAAAAGGTTCTTTTGTGATTAATGTTGAAATCTATATTATCTGGAAAGTCGTTGATCGCTAAGGGGGCTTACCCTTATTGTAGAATAAATATTATTTATTTAAATGAATTAAATAGTTTAATTTATTTATTTAAATAAGATTATAATTGTTCTAATTGATTTATTCACAACCGGTTTAATATGGAGAACCTAAAGGGTCACACCGCAAAAGGAAAATATTTATTTAAGAAGTAAATAGCATAATTGTAATAATAAGTTACGTGTATTTAGTTTAATCTATGGAGATAGAATAAATTAAATAGCTTAATATTTATTATTTAATATTTTGAAAATATTAAATATAAATTAATAAGAGGAGTCTTATTATTACTATTACTATTACTATTATTTAATTCCTAATAGGGATTGGGAATTAATTAATAGAAGTACTCTCTCATAAATTCCTAATTGGATTAGGAGCATAATTAATTAAAGAAGTTTAATTATAATAGAAACCCTAATCCTAAATAATTTAGGGAAGGGTTATTCCTACATCTATAAATAAGAGGAGTCTTATCATAGATTAGGGTTACACACTCTTGCATTAGATTGTGGAGAGTACTTACAATTTCTATAAAGATAGAAATTAGGGTTTTGCCAACACCCATCTTCTTGAATAACTATTCTTCCTTGTTGGATCACCTCTAGAGGCTAAACACTTGGGTGGCTAACGTTGATCAAAGGAATGAATCTCATCGGTGAAATTCGAGGAGAACATGAAGGACTAGGAGTTGAACTTGTACCCGAGGAAGCTTTGATCTACGAGGGTATAATTCTTATTCTCTTTCTCTTTCGTTTATATCGTTAATTGAGCACATAGATTGATCATGGTGATGGTTTGTATAAAATTTTAAAATCCAATTTTATCGCGCTTCCGCCCTATTTATGTAATTTGATTGCATGCTTGCGTTATATACAAGCCTAACATCTTATTATTATTATTATTACTATTATTTAATTCCTAATAGGGATTATGAATTAATTAATAGAAGTACTCTCTCATGAATTCTTAATTAGATTAGGAGTTTAATTTAATTAAAGGAGTTTCATTCGAATAGAAACCCTAATCCTAAATAGTTTAGCGAATGGTTTTCCTAAATCTATAAATAAGATGAGTCTTATCATAGATTAGGGTTACACACTCTTGCATAAGAATTGTGAAAAGTACTTACAATTTCTATAGAGATAGAAACTAGGGTTTTACCAACACCCATCTTTTTGAACAAATATTATTCCTTGGTGGATCACCTCTAGAGGCCAAAAACTTGGGTGGCTAACGTTGATCAAAGGAAGGAATTTAATCGGTGGAATTCAAGGAGAACGCGAAGGAATTGGAGGTGAACTTGTACCTGAGGAACCTAGAATTCTACAAGGGTATAATTCTTATTCTCCAACTCTTTCATTTAATTAATAATTGTGCATAAAGAAAGATCATGGTGATGGTTTGTATAAAATTTTAAAATCTGATTTTATCGCGCTTCCGCTTTATTTATGTAATTTGATTACATGTTCGCGTTATATATAAACCTAACACATTCATTGGTAAATTTTTCGTTGTTTATTTTGATGATATTCTGGTTTATAGCAAAAACTTGGGTGAGCATACGTTACATTTAAAGTCTGTTTTAGATGTACTTCGAAAAGAAAAGTTGTTTGCTAACATGGATAAATGGACGTTTTGTACGGATAGAGTTGTTCTCCTTGGGTTTGTTGTTAGTTTCTAGGGAATACAGGTGGATGAAGAAAAGATACGTGTAATCCGAGAATGGCCGAGTCCGACGAATGTGAGTCAAGTTCGTAGCTTTCATGGACTCGCAAGTTTTTACCGACGCTTCGTAAGAAACTTCAGCGAAATCACAACACCATTAACGAAAGTCATCAAGAAGAGTGTGGGCTTTAAGTGGGGTGATGAGCAAGATAAGGTGTTTCAATTGGTTAAAGATAAATTTACTAATGCACCTTTACTTGTTTTACCTAACTTTTTTATAAAACTTTTAAGATTGAATGTGATGCTTCAGGTTTAGGGATTGGAGCTGTGTTGATGCAAGAAAGGAAACTGGTTACGTACTTCAGCGAGAAGTTGAGTGGGGCAGCTTTAAACTATCCTACTTACGACAAAGAGTTGTACGCGTTAGTTCGAGCGTTGGAAACATGGCAGCACTACCTATGGCCTAAGGAGTTCGTGATTAATACCGATCATGAGTCATTGAAGTACTTGAAAGGTCAGCAGAAATTGAACAAAAGACATGCACGACGGATGGAGTTCGTTGAGACATTTCCGTATATTATTCGTTATAAGCAGGGTAAGGAGAATGTCGTTGCAGATGATCTTTCGAGGAGGTATGTTTTGTTATCTACTCTTGATACAAAATTACTTGGTTTTGAACGAATTAAAGAATTATATGTTGATGACCATGATTTTGGTGAAGAGTTTAAATCTTGTGAAAAGAACGTCGTGGGTAAGTACTTTAAAGTTGATGGATTTTTGTTTCGTGAAAATAAATTTTGCATACCTGCTTGTTTTTTGCGTGAATTATTAGTTAGAGAATCTCATGGGGTGGATTAATGGGTCATTTCGGTGTTGATAAAACTTTTACGGTTTTGCGTGAACATTTTTATTGGCCACATATGAAATGAGATGTAGAAAGAATATGTGATAGATATATTACTTGTTGTCAGTCTAAATCTCGTGTTCAACCCCATGGATTGTATATACCATTGCCTATACCTAGTGAACTTGGATTGATATATTAACGGACTTTGTGTTGGGATTACTTAGGTCTAAGCATGGTAATGATTCAATATTTGTGGTCGTGGATAGGTTTTCAAAAATGGCACATTTTATTCCATGTCACAAAACTGATGATGCTTCCCATATTACTGATTTATTCGTTAGAGAAATTGTGTGTTTACATGGTATGCCTAAAAGATACTAAGTACTTGAGTTACTTTTGGAAGACATTGTGGTGTAAATTGGGAACTAAATTATTGTTTTCAACTACTTGTCACCCACAAACTGATGGTCAAACTGAGGTTGTCAATAGAACTTTATTTACTTTGTTAAGGGCTATCATTAAAAATAATATCAAATTCTGGGAAGAATGTTTTCCACATGTTAAGTTTGCTTATAATCCATCTGTTCATTTTGCTACTAATTTTTCTCAATTTGAAATTGTTTATTGATGAGTGAGTTTTATACCTACGAATCAAGTATTGTTGAGCTTAATTATTGTTATCTTTAACTGTTTTTAGTATCATTTTATTTGTTTTTATGTTTATTTATTGTAGGATGGAGTTAGAGGGGCATATAAGTCATTTGTTGAAGAAAAGAATTAAAAAATCATTAAAATTTGAGTTGAGTGATTTTTGTAAATACATGGACCCAATCAAGCGCCTAAGCGCTTGGATCAGTGTTATTTTAAGCGCCTAGGCACTCTAGTGCAGAATGAAATGGATCTGTGTGGCTGTGAAAGAAATTAGAAGCCAATTAGGAATCTGAATGAGGGTTTTATTAAGATACAAGGGAGAAGACTTCAGAAGATAACGTAACAAGAGATTGCAGAGAAAACAACGAGGAAAACACAAGGGAGGATTGCAAAGCTTGAAGATCAAGACAGAGATTGGGAGAGGCTTTATAGTTTCTGTTAGGTTTGTATAACGCGAACATGCAATCAAATTACATAAATAAAGCGGAAGCGTGATAAAACGGATTTTAAAATTTTAATACAAACCATCACCATGATCTATCCTTGTGTTCAATTATCAATTAAACGAAAGAGAAAGAGAATAAGAATTATACCCTCGTAGATCAAAGCTTCCTCGGGTACAAGTTCAACTCCTAGTCCTTCGTGTTCTACTCGAATTCCACCGATGAGATTCCTTCCTTTGATCAATGTTAGCCACCCAAGTGTTTGGCCTCTAGAGGTGATCCTGTAACGATTGTGAATTTTGTAAATAATTTAAAATATTTATTGAGTTAATAAATATTTTAACTGATTTATTTGTGGAGTGAAATAAATAATATTTGTTGCTATATGTGAATATGTTATTTAAAGTTGTGTTAGATAATCTATATTTTAGTGTGTGATTTTGTTACACTAGATAGTAATATTCTAATTTAATTGAAATAATTAAATTAGAGGTTAAATGATTTGGTAACAAAGTGATTTATTAAGTAAAATTTATTAGATAAACTTATAATAATTTTGTTGTTATAGTTTAAACTAAATTTATTAATAATTGAGTTTAATTAGAATTTAAACAAGTGTGACATAATAACTTTATAATAAGAAAATATAAAAATAATTTAGTAATTGTTAAATGAGTTTTACCAAACATGGCCTTATGGCCTTTGGTTTATTAAAACTGACAAAACCTTTTGGTTTTGTTTAACTGATAAACCATATCAGTTTTCTTTTACGTGTTTTATATGGCCAAGCTTGTATCAGTGTGTTGAAAGAAGGAGAGTTAGTCTCTGTGGAAATTGAAAGAAGAAAGGAGGGTCTTTGAACAATTCCAATCATCTATACAAGCCTAAATAAGGATTTGAGGTAATAATTTAGTTTTTGTTCTTAACTTTTTTGTGTTCTTAAGTTTTGTTAAATTAGAGTTTTAATTTGTGAATTTGTGAAGGATTATTATAAGAATATGTTGGAGGGTGTTTATAATTTGTGATATGTAAGTTATAAACGATTTTCAGAAATTAGATTGTTATAAAATAAGTTTGAGAATGAAGAAAATTGGGTTTTTGTTAATATGTATGTTTTGGTTTACTTTAGGTTTAAAATTAATGTTCAATTCATCTATTAATCTGCAAATTGATTGTAGTTTATGAAACTACGTGTAATAACGAAAGCAATGCAAGTGTTGTGTATTGATTTGGTAGAAAATTGAGTAATTGGTGAGTTGTTTCACTAAATGTATGAGTTTTTGGAAAAACTTAAAAAAATTAATTTAAATCCTTTGGGTTTTGTTGTTTTGATTGTTTTAGGTTGTTAAAATTGGCATATAGATGTTTAGTATTGATTCTAAGAGATTTATGATTATTGTGTATGCTTAAATTGGTGCTTGATGCTTAGAATTCGAAGTTCAGATTTCAGCGCTGTCAGCTCTGAAACAGTTCATTTTCAGCGCGGTCGACGCTGAAACTGGCAGATGTGAGAAAATTGTTTATTCTCTAAAGTGGTTTATGTAGAGTCCATCATGGGGCATGTTTGTATAAGTCTTTCATGTTATAATATATTATGTTGTCCTATGCATGTCTAGAGTTTAAACTAATGTGTTAATTGAATATTAAGATATTGAGATGGTGATGATTATAAAATATAAAGTTAATGAACTTTAACTTTAGGAATGCTTAAGTGTGATATTGTTATTATTAACCATGTAACTTCTGAAGTGAGTTCGTTAATCAGAAAGCAATTGAGATAGTAAGATGAGGTTGGATGAGAGTGGGTTTTGAAGTGTTGAGAAGATTGTAACTAATCATTGTTATTGTTATGTAAACGAAATGTGTAGGTTACTTACTGTACGTGATTTGTAAGTAAGAAAACTACGCACGAGGCAAGTCTCTTACCCTTAATTCCTTTATACTAAATGAGTTTCTAAACCCAAGCATATTTAACGCAAGTTTCTAAATCCTATTCTGTTATTTAGCAAGTTACATTGCATATAATAAATTTCTGACTTTTGGATTCTCGTTGTTCAAAGCCCAAGATAATTGAAATCATTATTCTATTACCA
The DNA here is from genome assembly GCA_034770075.1 of Aralia elata. Lineage (NCBI taxonomy): Eukaryota > Viridiplantae > Streptophyta > Magnoliopsida > Apiales > Araliaceae > Aralia > Aralia elata. The sequence goes on along the minus strand of CM068384.1, from coordinate 39,427,494 downwards.
TGGATGTACAATATCTATGTCATTGTATATCACTGTTGTTGACCTTTGATCATGACTCATGTTATTCAAACCTTATTTTCTTTGAACTAAACTCTTGAATGACAAAACTGAGAAGAACAACCCTAGTATAGGGGAATACTTACGCGAAAGCGCTGAATGGTTGTGCATAATACATTGTAGAACGGGCTGATCACCCTGAGTACGAGATGGTTAGTCCAGTTATAGTTTATTAAACTGTTAAAGGTTACAACAAACTTATCTGTTAACCTAGGACATGGTTCGTGGTCTTGCGACCCTCAGTATATCTTAATGTTCTATTTTGTTCAACTGAGCTTTCAGATGTTTACATTCTTGATTAATATCAACATGAATTTTCATCATTCAGATAAGTTCTTTGTTGAAACTATTCATTGCTATTTTGGTGGGCATTTGTTTTACTCACCCTTGCATACTAAACCCTTGCAGCTAAAGTTAAGATAACAAATGAGCCGTCTACTAGCAAAGGAAAAGGAAAAATGAGCAAGTGACGATGTTTTGCTGTTACGTGAAGACTTGTTATTTTTATTTATGTGGCTGTGTAATTGAGACTTATTAGTTATTTATGTTTCCGCGTTTAAAAGATGTAATAAAGGTTAGAAAACCTAGGACTTATTTTGGAAAAGCTATGTAACCCTTTTATGGGAGATATTTCTTTTGTTTTATTATTTAGTTAAAACCTTTGTTTATGGGTAGATAGTGGTTGTGTATGGATAGTGAGCACCAAATCTGTGTGGTTTGAGGTAACCCAGATTTGGGGGTGTCACAGGTTGGTATCAGAGCCGTAGGTTTAAGAACCTTAGGTGGGGAAAAACCTTAGGAATTAGCCTTTTAGGAAATCGGAAAGATAGTGGCGATAAACTTTTATCGAGTATTAAGGAATGAATTAAGGAATTCATTGAAGATAATAAAATACTCTATGTGCTTATGTGCTTAATAACCAATGTGCTCGCGAGTAGTATCGATTAAGTGATTAAAATATTTTGTTGTCAGGATGTTAGAGGTTAGACAAACCAGTCATCTTAGAGTCGAGGAGATCCCAGTGCTAAGGGAGAATATCCCAGAGCCTGGAGATGAGGAGACCAGAGATGTTCATGTTGTCAGCGAATAGTTGGTGACTGTGGAAGCACCTGGGCAGAGGCTGGATACTGTTAAAGAGGAGGAGGATCCCGAGGAGCTGATGTACGAGCAGATATACGATGAGAATGTAGAACTTCGGGAACAACTCAGAGTCTTGGAGGAAGTGTCAGAGGCACGCCGAATTACCATCGAGGAGAAGAGTGAAGAGATTTATGATTTAGAAGTACGTTTGGGAAATGTAGAATGGAAACTGGTTCACTTGGAGGGTCAACAGGAGCAGCTGTTGGAAGAGAATGAGAAGGTGAAGACAGAGAATGAGGAAGTGAAGATTGAAAATGGGGAACTAAAAACTAAGAATGATGAGCTAAAAACTGAGAACGAGCAATTGAAGATTACGATGGAGGAGATGAAAGATGCTTTGAGGGAGGAAACTGTTAAGCGCATAAGGGCTGAAGACGCTCACATTAGGGTTTCTCAGCGCTTGGATCGTGCTGAAGGAGAGATTCATGTAAAGAAGTTCAAGATCGATGACATGGAGTATATTTTCCACACGTCGATAGATATGGCTCAAGACCGAGTTTACCATTACCCAACTCAGTTAGAGGATCATCCGAGGTTTATGGATCGTCGAACTATGGTTCGCATCATGGAGCAAGAACGTGAGGAGGCTGTGCGTCGATGATTGTCTTCCTAAGTTGTTAGGGAAATAAGATTATAATAAGTGTTTTAAGTAAGTCCCAGCTTATATAAATAATGGGATAAGACGTTAATGATGTAATTCTGAAGTTGTCATTTCAGAAAAAATGATGTAAATAGTAAAATGCTATCTTTTGAGTTTGAGAATATATATAAATAAAGAAGTTTATTGAAAGTGTTATGTGTTAAGTTTCTACTTTTGAATATTTAAGTTAAGTTTTATAAGTATTTAAGAAATTTAGTAATTGTCTAAAAAGCGTTGTTTTAAACAGAATTATGCCGCCAAGAAGAGCTGGGCGACCCCGTCAACAACCACCCCCTGAGGGGTCTACTAACAACAATAACAATAATCCACCTGACGCCAACCCAGTGCAGCAACTGGTGAACCTTTTGACTGTAGCTTTTGCGAATCAACCGCAAGCTCAAGCTACGACCTTTAAGGATTTCAAGGTTGTTGGTCCCCCTGAGTTTAAAGGAACGATGAATCCGATAGAAGCCCAAACCTGGGTAATGGAAATGGAAAACGTTTTTGATGTCACTAGGGTCGGGAATGATCAGAAAATTGCCTTTGCGACTTTCATGTTAAAGTCGAAAGCCAGTTATTGGTGGCAAGCCAACAAGACGAGAGCAGGAGAAGGTGTCATACCGTGGTATCGGTTTAAGGAGATGTTCTTCGAAATGTATTTTCTGGCTAGTGCTCAGAACTAGACGGAGGTTCATTTTCTCGAACTTAAGTAAGGAATGATGTCAGTGCCAGAATACGCGGCAAGGTTCAATGAATTAGCGAGGTTTGTGCTATACCAAGTTAATACGGATAAGAGAAAGGCTAGACGGTTTGAGCAAGGATTAAAGCCTTGGCTTTACAGTAGGGTTTCTATGTTTCAACTCAACACATTTGCGGCAGTGTTAGAGAAAGCGATAATAGCTGAGGGAGGAAGTGATGCGTTGACTAAATACAACCAGGAGCAGAAAAATAAAAGGAATGAAACCGAGAATAGGTCGAGTGGTAGCAATGGAGGAGGAAACCAGAAACGAAAATGGATCGATGGTGGTTCTAGAGGAAGTCAGCAGAGTAACCAGAAGAAGAAAACCGAGGCTTGTGCAACTTGTGGTAAGAACCACATGGGCGTGTGTCTGAAAGGGAAGAGAGTTTGTTACAATTGTGGGCAAGAGGGCCACATTGCTCTGAATTGCACTGCCCCAAAGAAGGGTGCCTGTTTTACGTGCGGATCAAAAGACCATGTTGCTCGTGATTGTCCAAGGAAGACTACCAGTGGAGGAAGTGGAGGCAAAGGAAACAACAGTGGAGGTGCATTAACTATTTCTGGGCCAACTACAACAAATCGCCCGACTGCTCGCACTTTTAATATGACGGTCCAGGATGCGGTTCAATCCAAGGAGGTGGTGGCAGGTATCCTACCAGTAAATAATTTGAATGCATATGTACTTTTTGATTCGGGTGCAACTTGTTCTTTCATTTCTGATGATTTTGCTGAGAAGCTGGAGTTACCCCGAGAAGAGTTAGACTTTCCCTTAAACATAGAGATTGCCAATAGGGAAGTGGTACCTGTTAGGTATGTGTACAAAAATTGCGAGGTAGATATTCATGGTCATATGATGGCAGTAGATCTTATTCCGATTAAACTTGGCGAATTTGACGTTATTCTAGGGATGGATTGGTTGTATAACTATGGGGCGATTATTGATTGCCAAAAGAAGTTTGTAAACCTTAAGACTCCGTCTAAGGTGGTATTTTATGGTAGCAAATCGCCGAGGTAAACTACTTGTCTAACGATTATGCAGGCGAAGAAGTTACTAAAGCAAGGATGTGTAGGGTATTTAGCTCATGTGGTAGATACTCGGAAGACCGGTACAAAATTGGAAGAAATACCAGTGGTGAGAGATTTTGTGGATGTTTTTCCGGATGATTTGCCGGGATTACCTCCAGATAGAGAGATTGAATTCGTTATTGATTTAGTGCCCGGGACTGCGCCTATATTAAAAGTTCCGTACCGAATGGCTCCGGTGGAGATGAAGGAGTTGATGGTGCAATTGCAAGAGCTACTAGACAAGAAGTACATTCAACCGAGTGTTTTGCCGTGGGGAGCGCCGATGTTGTTTGTTAAGAAGAAAGATGGTTCGATGCGTCTTTGCATAGATTATCGTGAATTAAACAAGGTTACAATCAAGAATAAATACCCGTTACCGAGAATTGACAATCTGTTCGATCAACTGAAGGGTGCTACTCATTTTTCAAAGATAGACTTAAGAAGTGGTTACCATCAGCTGAAGGTGAGAATGGAGGATGTTCCGAAGACGGCGTTCAGAACTTGTTACGGTCACTACGAGTTTCTGGTCATGTCATTTAGTCTAATGAATGCACCTGCGACATTCATGGACTTAATGAATAGGGTGTTTAAACCGTTTCTAGACAAGTTTGTGGTGGTGTTTATCGACGACATTTTGGTGTATTCTAAATCACGTGAAGACCATGTGGAGCATCTGAGGCTAACTTTAGAGGCATTACGGAAAGAGAAGCTTTATGCGAAGTTTTCAAAATGAGAGTTTTGGTTGGATCGTGTTCAATTTCTTGGACATATAATTGATAAAGATGGGATTTCGATTGATCCGACAAAAGTGGAAGCTGTAATAAATTGGGAGCAACCGAAGACACCGTCTGAAGTGAGGAATCCAACGATTAGGAATGATTTTAGTTTGTGAGCTACCTAGAATTTAGATCTCATTAGCATGATCACCATCATGATTCTAAAAGCATTACTCAAAACTATGGGTTTATCACATTTAATATAACAGCACTATGTAGATAATGTAAAATGCCTTTTAAGAAAATCAATTCTTTTATTAACAAATGAATAAGATTACAAAGTATATGCTATATCATATCAAATATGATTAGCTTGTGTGCATACTACTTTCAATCTCCCACTTGCACTAAAGCCAATCGCCATGGTATCTAATACCCATCTTCTCTAAGTGACGATCAAATTGTTGTTGTGTTAAAGCTTTAGTAAATGGATCTGCAATGTTGTCTTGAGAGTCCACACGCTCCAGGGTGACATCTCCTCTTTCAATGATCTCTCTAATCAAATGAAACCGCCGCAACACGTGTTTGGATTTCTGATGAGACCTGGGTTCCTTTAGCCTGCGCAACAGCTCCGGTGTTGTCACATAATAAAGGTACAACTCCTCTAATACTAGGAACCACTCCAAGTTCAGTTATGAACTTCTTCATCCAAACAGCTTCCTTTGCAGCTTCACTTGCAGCTATGTACTCTACCTCTGTCACTGAATCAACAACTGTTTGCTCCTTGGAACTTTTCCAACTCACTGCGCCACCGTTTAAGGTAAACACATACCCTAAAACGGATTTATTGTCATCTTGGTCCGTTTAAAAACTTGAGTCTGTATATCCCTCTAGTTTCAGTTCAGACCCACCGTAGATAAGGAATACATCCTTAGTTCTTCTCAAGTACTTTAGGATGATTTTCACTGCCTTCCAGTGCTCTTCTCCTGGATTCGACTGATATCTGCTTGTTACACTAAGTGCATAAGCGACATCTGGTCTAGTACATATCATACCGTACATGATAGATCCTATTGCTGAAGCATAAGGAATCTTACTCATTCGGTCTCTCTCCTCAGGTGTCTTTGGGGCCTATTTCTTGGAGAGATGTATTCTATGGCTCATCGGCATGAGACCTCTTTTGGAATCTTTCATGCTAAACCTTTTTAGCATCGAGTCAATGTACTTTCCTTGGGTCAAGCCAAGCATCCTTTTAGATCTATCTCTATAGATCTTTATCCCCAAAATATAGGATGCCTCACCTAAGTCCTTCATGGAGAAGTGTTTAGATAACCAAATTTTGATCGACTGTAGCATAGGAACATCATTCCCTATTAGTAATATATCATCAACATATAATACAAGGAATAAAATAGCACTCCCACTAACCTTCTTGTACACACAAGGCTCATCCTCATTTTTGATAAAATTAAACCTTTTGATTATCTCATCAAAAAGGATGTTCCATCTTCGAGAAGCTTGCTTCAATCCATAAATGGATCGTTGTAGCTTACAGACTTGGTTTGTTCCAACCATTGAAACAAAACCTTCTGGCTGTATCATATATACATTCTCCTCAAGCTCTCCATTGAGGAAGGCCGTTTTTACGTCCATTTGCCAGATCTCGTAGTCATAATAAGCTGCAATTGCAAGCAAAATCCGAATGGACTTGAGCATAGCTACTGGTGAGAAGGTTTCATCGTAGTCAACTCTTTGTCTTTGTTTGAAACTTTTTGTAACCAGTCGGGCCTTATAGGTCTCTACCTTGCCATCTGCTCCAGTCTTTCTCTTAAAGACCCATTTACACCCAATAGGCTTAATGCCCTCAGGTGGTGAAACTAAAGTCCATACTTGGTTTTCATACATGGAGTCCATCTCAGATTTCATGACTTCTAGCCATTTCTCTGAGTCTTCACTACTCATAGCCTCTTCGTAAGTCAACGGATCATCATCATCTATGATGCGTACCTCATCATCATCCTCTATGATGAATCTATACCTATCAGGTATCTTCGACACTCTTCTAGATTTACGAATAGGTAGTGGTATAGTAGGTTCTTCTACTTGGTCAGGTACCTGACTTTGATCCATAGTATTTTGTGGTTCTTGAACTTCTTCAATATATATCTTACTCCCACTGACCCCTTCAAGGATAAACTCCTTTTCCAAGAAGGCAGCGTATTTCGCAATCAACACCTTTTGATCAGTAGGATGATAGAAATAATACCCTGATGTTTCTTTAGGGAATGCCACGAATCTACATTTGTCGGATCTAGTCTTCAGCTTATCATGCTCAAACTTTTTGACATAAGCTGGATAACCCCAAGTCTTAACATGCTTAAGATTTGGTTTCCTCCCTGTCCATAACTCATATGGAGTCTTTGGGACAGATTTGGTAGGTACCTTGTTAAGTAGGTATGCAGCCGATTCTAGGGCATAACCCCAAAAAGATACTGGAAGGTCGATAAAACTCATCATGGAACGAACCATGTCCAACAAAGTTCGATTTCTCCTTTCAGATACACCATTCAACTGTGGCGTCCCTAGTGGAGTCCATTGAGATTATACCATTTTCTTTGAGACAATTGAGAAACTCATTGGTTAAGTATTCCCCTCCTTGATCCGATCGAAGAATCTTAATATTCTTGTCAGTTTGCTTCTCTACTTCACTTCTGAATTCTTTGAACTTTTCAAACGATTCATATTTGTATTTCATTAAATACACATATCCAAATCTAGAATGATCATTAGTGAAAGTAATAAAATAAGAATACCCTCCTCGTGCATTCGTTGTCATAGGTCCACATATGTCTGTGTGTACCAACGCTAACAACTCTGTAACTCTTTCTCCTTTTCCACTAAAAGGAGATTCAGTCATCTTACCCATGAGACAAGATTCACAAGTTGGATATGATTCGTAATCAGATAGCTCTAAAAGTCCATCTTTATGCAACTTGGTTAATCTTGCTTCATTGATATGACCGAGTCTATAGTGTCACATAAAGGTATAATTAACATCATCTCTTTTTCTTTTCTTAGTTTGTTCAATTTGAAGTATATTTTCATGCAAGTCAAGTATGTAAAGTCCATTCAGTAGATTACCAACACCATATAAAACATTTTTATTATAAATAGAACAACTGTTGTTCTTTATTATAATATCAAAACCATCCATATCTAATACAGAAATTGAAATAATGTTTCTAATGAGTGTTGGAACATAATAACAATTATTTAAACTAATGAACTTGCCCAAAGGCAGTGCTAAACAATAAGTTCTTACAGCTAATGTAGTAACCTTTGCTCCATTTCTGACTCGTAGGACGACTTCATCCTTGTTCAGCTTTCTACTTCTGCTTAGTCCCTGCATATTATTACATATGTGAGAACTACAGCCGGTATCTAATACCCAAGTAGAATTTTGACTTGCAGAAAAATTAATTTCAATCGTGAACAAACCTAGATCGAAAGTCGAAGCTTCTCCAAGCTTCTTTTAGTCCACAAGTTACTCCTTGCAGTTCCTCTTTCAGTGTCCTGACTTATTGCAATGGTAGCAAATTCCTTTGCTATCTGGATCAGGTTTCTTTTTATCCTTTCTCTTCGCCTTGCCCTTAACCTTCTTGTTTTTCTTCTTTTCAGAAGATACCTTGGGCCTCTTCCTTTTCTTGGAAGAATCATCTACTTGTAAGACTTGGTTCTTGTTGGATGAGAAGTGACCTTCAACAGTTTTTAGCATGTTAAGTAACTCAGGCAAGCTGACGTCCAACTTATTCATGTGAAAATTCACAACAAATTGTGAGAAGGTGTCCGGGAGTGACTGCAAGATCAAATCTTGGCTTAACTCCCCATCCATCACGAAACCAAGTTGTCCAAGTTGTTCAATCAAATTGATCATCTTGAGGACATGAGTCTCAACAGTAGTGCCCTCGGTCATACGAGATCGAAAGAGCTCCTTAGATATCTGATATCTTGTAGTCCTACTTTACTCACCATACAACTCTTTGAGGTGCAGCAATATAGTAGGAGCATCCATAGTTTCATGCTGACGCTGAAGCTCGTTACTCATGGATGCGAGCATGATGCATTGAGCCATGATTGTATCATCTTGCCACTTTCTGAAAGTAGCAATCTCTTCCTCAGAGGCTGATCTGCAACATTTGCAGGCACTGGCGAATTTAGGACATAAGAAATCTTTTCAGCAGTGAGAACAATTCTAAGATTCCTTAACAAGTCCGTGTAATTCGGTCCGATCACTTTGTTAGCATGAAGTATGCTACGCAATGATAGTGAGTTTGACATTTTTAAATTCTGCATGTGAAATAGGCAACATTTTAGCATACATTCATTTTATTAATCATCAAAATAAATTAGGTCTTTATTTAAATTGGTATCTCTCACTTTTTCATCAAACTATATTACCCTCATTATATAGTTCGACAATTCTAATTAAAGATTTGCTAGTGAGATTAAGGATCCCATTTCAAATGTATATAGCCTTGTGGTGACACAACAAACGATATATAAATAAATAAGTAGACAACTATTGTCAATTACATCACTATGTAACTCCTTATATTTTGCCTCTTAGATTATTTTGATCAAGTGGTGACACATCCGAATCAAAATTATCCAAGTTAAGTCCATCCTAGCACTTCCATATATGTGAAGAGAAAAATACCGTCCTTGTCGTGACACAACAAAACAGTAATGTTCAATTCCTTAATAAGCATCAAATGTTATAAAAACAACATCTTAAATATTTAATACTTGCCTTGTGGTGACACAACAAACTCATATTAAACATTTAATACTCTATTGCTTTACCATGCTAGAAGGCGACGCTCGATATTCCGAATATCTTTGAACGTTTAGGACTTAATATGATTTTCTTTGAGGGGTTTATTATTATTAGTCTCATCTTGTTTAGCGCGCATGCACATATATATAAAATACGCATCATATTATTTAACATGCAAAGCATGTTAGATAATATAATATATATATATAGTAAGCATTCACATATAGAATATTATATTTTACCCGGATTGTTTATGGACTTTTATTCTAGTTTGGTTCACTAGAGCCACCAAGTGAACCAAAAGGTCAAACCTAGGGTGCAAGAATTAAATTTAAATATAACTATTACATTTAAACCCGGGCTCCATTACAAATAGGTCTTCAAGCGCTCCTTGCTCATTTGTCTCCAATTCTTCAAAATAATTCTAACTAATCCTATTACATGAACTATTTACTATAATAGAAACCTTGATCAGCAGTCAAGGGGACGTACATAGGAGAGAGATAGAATTTACATTAAGAAAAAATAGAGAAGACGAGGTACGCAGACCCCATTTATAAAAACCCATACATTCAAGCATCCTCTAAAATAATTTCAATCACACATTGGTCAATAGTCCATAATTAATCCCTAATTATTATCATATATATCTCTATATGTATCAATAAATAACATTCATCTCATGAATAATAAAACCATTCCATATATTCATTGATATCAATTAATGGGCAAAACTTTTGCTAATATTTAGTTTTGAAACAAAATAAACTCTTTTATTTTAATCAAAAACCAAATCCAAATTAAACTCCTTTAATTTTAGCAATTTGAAATCTTATTCCAGATAAAAATAAATATCTTTATTTTTAAACTTTTATCAATTAAATAAACCATTTATGTTAATTGAGAAAAACAAAAAAAAAATTCAAACTCTGCATACCTGCGCGGCCGCGCTCCAAATTGAACTAGGAGCGGCGCGGCCGCGTTGCACCCCCAGAAACGTTTTCTGGATTTGGGCGCGACCGCGCTCCAGAATGAACTGGAGGCGGCGCGGTTGCACCGCGATGCAGATTCAGAAAAAAATTTCAGCCCAAAAATCCGATCGTATCGCATATCAATTCATACATGGAATCATCAAAATCAATAATTAACACAAGGATTAGGCTCTGATACCACTGTTAGGTTTGTATAACGCGAACATGCAATCAAATTACATAAATAAAGCGGAAGCGTGATAAAACGAATTTTTAAATTTTAATACAAACCATCACCATGATCTATCCTTGTGTTCAATTATCAATTAAACGAAAAAGAAAGAGAATAAGAATTATACCCTCGTAGATCAAAGCTTCCTCGGGTACAAGTTCAACTCCTAGTCCTTCGTGTTCTACTCGAATTCCACCGATGAGATTTCTTCCTTTGATCAACGTTAGCCACCCAAGTGTTTGGCCTCTAGAGATGATCCACCAAGGAAGAATAGGTATTCAAGAAGTTGGGTATTGGCAAAACCCTAGTTTCTATCTCTATAGAAATTGCAAGTACTCTCCACAATCTAATGCAAGAGTGTGTAACCCTAACCTATGATAAGACTCCTCTTATTTATAGATGTAGAAATAACCCTTCCCTAAACTATTTAGGATTAGGGTTTCTATTATAATTAAACTCCTTTAATTAATTATGCTCCTAATCCAATTAGGAATCCATGTGAGAGTATTTCTATCAATTAATTCTCAATCCCTATTAGGAATTAAATAATAGTAATAGTAATAATAATAATAAGACACCTCTTATTAATTTATATTTAATATTTCTAAAATATTAAATAATAAATATTAAGCTATTTAATTTATTCTATCTCCATAGATTAAATTAAATACACTTAACTTATTAGTACAGTTATGCCATTTACTTCTTAAATAAATATTTTTCCTTTGCGGTGTGACCCTTTAGGTTCTCCATATTAAACCGGTTGTGAATAAATCAATTAGAACAATTTTAATTATATTAAAATAAATAAATAAAACTATTTAATTCATTTAAATAATATTTATTCTACAATAAGGGTAAGCCCCCTTAGCGATCAACGACTTTCCAGATAATATATATTTCAACATTAATCACAAAAGAATCTTTCAGTGCATAGTTACCGCACAATTCAATCCTTCTACCATACAATATCCCAATTAAATATAAGACATGAATTTACTGTCAAGTCTTAATTTATTTAATTATATGTATTTCGATTTCCAAATGCACAACTCAAAATAAGTAGTCCTTGGCCAAGGACTACTGAGTTGTTGTGACAACCCGGATTTTCGAGAATAATTATAATAAGAATTTAATATAGAATAATTCTTATTATGAGTCGCGTTTGAATATATATGTGTTATATATATTTATGTGATTAAATTGATGAGCTTAATATGTATATATATAAATGTGAAATATATACATAGATTCGGAATGAATGAGTTAATAGTTAATTATTGCAACAATCGCGAGTGATGGGTAGTTTGGTAATTCGAGCTTATGAATATTATTGAATAAAATAGACTTTTATTGATAATATTATGTGGTAAGTGTTTAAAGGTTATATTATAACCTAGATTATGTATAGACGATGATTAGTAAGTATGAAAGTTTTCGTATAAACTAATTTGGTGGTTCCGAGAAATATCGCTAGACTACTATTTATTAGATTAAATAAATAGTTGAAGAATAATATTATTGAACGAGTTATTTGTTGTAAAGACGCTAACCCAAGTTATGGGCGAGATATGTGTGCGATGATGTATATGATTATGGGGAGTTAATCGTGAAGAGCAGCGATCGCGAATCGTGAATACCCTGGTAATTTGGGTTTATTAATATTATTAAATGGATTAAATATTATTTCTATGTGATGTCCTCTAAGGTTATTTTATAACCAGGATGATGTCAATGTATGAAGTTTTATGCGTTATTGAATCGTAGGAGTGAATAATTGATTTTTGCGAAAGATCGCAAAATTACTATTCACGGGGCACGTTTCCCGAGGCAATATTCACGCCCGAATATTTTTACGTCTTTTTCAGTTTCTAATAATTTCATAAATACGTGTATGCGAAGGAATAATTTTTCCAAGCATCAGAAATTTTATTCGAGCTGATACGTGATTTTATCCGTATCCGAAATGTATAATAAGACTGTTCCGAATATTTGGACAAATTCCATAATAATTATTTTTACCCATCCCAATATTTATGGGAGTACCCATTTTAATTTTGGGTAAAGTTATTTACCAGTTTTGGTACAAAAGTGGGAGTTTTCGGATATATTTTTGGTGTATTTGGGTGTTATTTTGGCTTGTCACTCCAAGAGGGAACCAATCCCTCATTTTAGACCAATCAAAAGAGAGAGAGGAGAGAGGAGCCGGCAAATTCCTTGAGCCCTCAACTCCCTCATTTTCTCCCAAAGCTCTCCCCCTCCCATACCATTCCATTTCATTTTTTTCTCCAAACTTGTTCTGCAGAAAATAGAGAGAGAGAGAGAGAGAAAACATTGAAGGAAAGAGAAGAAGAACAAGAACAAGAAAAGAAGAAGAAAATATGCGGGAGAGAAGAAGAACAAAAAGAAGAGAAGAAGAGGAGTGTACGGGTGAGCCCAAGGAGGAAGAAGAACCTTCAAGCAAGCTCTAGTGCATCTTCTCTAACCTTCGAACGGATTAACAAGAGGTAAAATCCCAACCTCAAGCTCATTTCCTCCATTTTTGAGTTTTTCAATCTTTTGTGATGAGTTTTGATTTTCTGGAGATTTTCTATTGTTGTTGTTGGTTGTGAACGGTTTTACATGTTGATTAGAGGTTATAGAAACCATTAATAACATGAAAGTGGAACAAGAACAAAGAAAAAATCTGAACCTTGGCTTAAAGGATGAACTGTGGACATTTTTGGACAAATGAACCATTCGGACGAATTTTAGAGGACTTATAGCTTTGATTTTGTGTTTGTATAATTTATTTGTTGTTATGGTATTGTAGTTCCATGGGTTACAAAGTTAACCCAACTGGAACCGAGTAAAAAGGTGTTAAAACAAAGATTTGGTGAAGATTTTTGTGAAGAACACGAAGAATACCAAGAACACGAAAATATAGCATGAGTTGATACTTTGGCCTAAGATTTGGCCATGTTAATGTTAATGGATAGCTCTGAATTTTTGATATGTTGTAGCCCTATGTCTTAGGAGTCCATAGAGTCCGGAACGGACCAATTTGAACGTGTATTGAGAGAGTTATGGTGGTTGGAAGCAAGATAGGTCTAGAACACCAAAACAGAGCATTCCGGGAAGCAAAACGCGTTGGGGACTCAGGCCTAGCGCCAACGGCGCTTGGCTGGGCGCTGTAGGCGCTGGCCACGGGGCCAGCTACTGCATAGGAGCGCTGTAGGCGCTGGCCATAGGCCATTGTGAGCGCCAACGGCGCTGGTAAGGAAACTGGGCAAAACTGCTCCGACGTCCTTTAGTAAAATGGGCATACCTTTCTCATACGAACTCGGATTGAGATGATTCAAGATGATTCGGAAAGAGAACGAGTAGACCTACAACTTTCGTTCTTTGAGTTTTTCAATTTGAGGTCGGGATCAATTCCCAAATTGACCATTTGTGTGACTGATGTGTTTTTGGAGGCAATCGGAGAGTGTCGGGCATGCGCGTAAGCACGCGTAATGCTCCCGACAATGTTAAATGATGTTCTAAGTTTTATAACATGAATGTTATGATTTATAATGATACTTAACATTAACCAATGAGTATTAGATAAATTGAATGGGCATGTTAGGCGTACGCAAATGCATGTCGCCTAGGCGTTCGAATAATCAAGTTTAGCGTATAGACGTGCAAGCGTCGTAACGTCGTAACTAGTGTGTATAATCTTGTTTAATATTTTGTTTCTAATAATAATGAAACATGATAGTCTGTTATAAACCAATGTATGAGCATACTAAGCACATGCAAAGGAGGCGAATTAGGTGTGTGACGTGTAAACGTCGAAACGCCGCGTAAAGTGTTAAAGAACTTAAATAGTGTTTCGATTTGAACAAAACGAACATTATAAGATATGAAGTGGGTTTATAATATAAACCATTATATGAAGCCTTTTTAGTGGCTAATTGGTATTTTATTGTTAAATAAATTGTGTAGGATATTTGAAGGACGAGCCATCATAATTTGGCAAGGAACGCTTAAAGGCAAGTTCTTTCAGTAACTTGTTAACTTGTTTAAATGTATTGATGTACATGACTTGATTACTAAATCTTTCATTATTATGTGGAGTATATGCGAGCATGATTAAAGTGTGCACAATGTGCAATTATGTGACTATATTGTTCTATGTGGGACTTGAACTATTGTAAATATACAATGTGAGATGCATGAAGTATGCTATGAGATGCATGATGCATATATATTGATGAATTGCATAATATTTATAATGCATAGTATGAGAATCATGATGCATGGATAAAATACAAACTTATGTGTTACGTGAAACATGAAATGTGAAAACTGTTAGTTCCTGCTGAGCCGTCGTGCTCATTCTTGCAAAATAAAACTTTTTGCAGATTTTTACGATGCAATGCAATTTATCTTGATATCGTGATGATAAGGATTAGAGGCACAGGGACTCAAGAAGGTTGCCAAATGTTTCCTTATTGTAATTATTTAGCTATGATGACAGTGCATGAATGTACGTGAAATTGAATATGTAAACCTTGAGTTGAAGATGAAGGTTATCCATTATAGTATTTATGATGTGATTATGTTAGTTACTTGCTATAGTAAACTACAAGGATGACGATAATGTATAAAGGACATTTTTTACAACGAATGCCATAGTTGTTGAGTAACTTTACATATATTCAGGGATTGACTAAAGTCAGAATCCGAACCTTGCGTTCACATAGGAGACTTTGTAAATGATAAATGGTATTTTGTTCAACCTTGATCATAAGTGTTTTAGTTAAATGTTACAAAACTGAGATTGAGGAGAGTTTGAGGTAATAATTGTTAATGCTTGTAATGATAGGGACTGATATATATACAGCAGGAGTAATACTAAATTTGTAATAATTATTAAATGATGTATTAATTAAGGTCTTCGTACCTGAGACTAGATGGAAACATGTTGTAATAATCTTATAATCACTTTCATGTAGTAAGTTCATGTTTTAGTTATGGTTTCGAGGCTTGGGACGATAATATTTATATTATATCAATGTAAATATTTTTATTATTCCGCAATAAGTTGTTGGTAGATTGATATATGAGTGGCACAGTGATGCACCGAATTCGGGGATAAGGTAACCCGGATTTGGGGGCGTCACAGGTTGGTATCAGAGCTATAGGTTATAAACCTTAGGTAAGCGAACCTTAGGCTATAACCTGAGGGTAGAAAGAGGATAGTGATAAAGAATAAACCCAGACAGAGTTTAACTGTTAAGGAATAAATTTAGAAGATTCAAAGAAGGATCTTGAAGAGTTATAACAGATAAGAATTAGGAGTCACCTGACTCCAGTAATAAAGACAACAAGTGTTGATCAATAGATGAGGTCTATAAGATAAAGATGCATAAAAATCATATATTATGATTAGAGAGAAGAGTATAGAAGATCGTAGGATGAAACGATCGTAGGATAAGGAAGATCGTAGTGTAAAACGATTGTAGAGTAAGATCACGAAGTGATTGGATTAAGTCATAGAATGGAAGATGATCAATTGAATGATTGAAAATTTTAGCTCAATGCTATAGATAGATGGTACTATGAGATAGTACGAGTAAAACTCGAAAAGAGTTATGGATGATAAAACACGAATTAAATTCTTGTTGAGCAACGAGTAAGCTAGGATTGGGGGTGATTTCAATTGAGGACTCATGTTAGTGGCTGAGTTGTACAATTCTTTGTATGGGCGGGGAATTCGTGCTTGGTTTGAGAACCACTTAGCTTCCTATATCGGTATAGTGGTTGAGTTGAACAATTCCTTGTATGGGCGGGGAATTTGTGCTTGGTGCAACAACCGCTTAGCTTCCTATATTGATTAGTGGCCGAGTTGACCAATTCCTTGTATGGGCAGGGGATTGTGATGGGTTCGACAATCACTTAGCTTCCTATATTGATAATCGTTGGAACCTGGTATCGCGCTATCGGTATACGTATGACGAGAAGGTGATTCTTTTCTCATATCTATATTTGATGGTTAGAGAATAATAAGATTAGGTGCGAGTTCTTGAAACTCATACTTATGGTAAGTTCGTGACTCATAATCATATGGTATGTTTTGAGCCCCTCAGCGTATGGACAGTCCTTGATTTGTTCTTGGACTACGTATTGCTAGGACAAGTTCCTAAACTCATATTATTGTGGCAAGTTCTTGAACTCATGATGTGTGGTAAGTGGATGAACTATATTGGGGTATAGGAAAGTTGTAGAGCGAGAATTATGAATTCTCAAAATGATGAGCATTGGTGATATTAGAAATAGATAGAATTATTAAGTAATGATGTATTGAAGAGAAATTGAAGTTGATGAGGAGACATGGATATTCCAAATCTTCTAGCTATGCTAGACTTCGAAATTTATTAACTTCGTGCTGACATTTGGACTTTTGCTCTTCGAAAAATGTATGGGGCCAGATTTCTGGACCAAGGGTTTTTAAATGTACTATTATTCATATGTCTATGCTAATAGTTTCGGCTAGACAAAGTTGAATTGAAAATATCAAAATGTATTTTTAAATTGTCATCAATGCATCATGGAACCTGGTGTAGAATGACAGATGATGGAGTCATCAATGCAGATTAACTTAGTGTTGGATGTGATCATAGGATCGTCAACCCACTCTGGTATGATGTAGTATGACAAAGTCACAAAATGACGGAATCCTAACACAATGATTGCAACAGTGCAGCATTATTCCGTCCTTAAAATGATTTTTGTTTTCTTTAAAGTATGAAAAAGTATGCCAATTGAGTTGGCTAAAATATTTTGATTGATGTCTGAATTGTTGATGTGAGTCTAAGCTATTTGATTCGGCTAGACAAATATTGAAATGTTTTATTGAATGTTTTTGAGCTGAGGTGAACAACCCTAATATTGGGGTATTTTATGTCGGAAAAACCCCGACTGTTTGGCTAGAGAGTTGTGCACAACGTAAACGTACGACAGGCTGATCACCTAAAGTACAACCAAAAGGTAGTTTACTGTCTTTATGACTATAAACAGACCTAGCAGAGGTAGTTTACTGTCTTTATGACTATAAACAGGCCTAGCAGAGGTAGTTTGCTGTCTTTATGACTGTAAGCGGGCCCAGTAAAGAATGTTTACAATCCTAGTGATTGTTAACTTCTAGGTTTATGGTGGAAATACCATTAAACCGAGTATGTCGTTCATGGTCTTTATGACCCCTCAGCATAATATGAAAAGTTTTTAAGAAATATTTTTATTTCCTACTCACTCAAGTTACTTCACAATTATTAAACAATTGTTGAAGGTTCCTATTATCCGGGAAATTGAATGTGAAAAGGGTAATTGCCCTTAGAAAGAAGTAGTCGTAGAATGCGACGATTCCAAATGAATTCTTGAAAGAGGAAGGCGTAAAGCTTTGTTGAAAGTCTGTATGAATGAATGATATGAGCATGATAGCAATTATGAGATTAATTCTTCTAGCAGAAGCGGATGAAACTCTAAAAAGAAGAAGTGAAATTCTTAGAGAGAATGATGAGTAGAATGAGCAAGTATGAGTAAGCTGTAATTTCGAGGACGAAATTCTTAGACGAAGGGGTGAATGTAATATCCCGAATGTTTATGAGTTAGTAAATCATGATATTAAATTATTATGATGATTGTGGCATACAAGGATCCTTAGAAAAGGAAATTGATGAGTTAAAGAAAGGATAATACTCAATATATAATTGAGTTGGTAAAGGTTATAGAATAAAACCTACGACAATTTGTTGAGCGATAAGGGATTAAATAGGTAATATAAAACCTATGTTGTAGTAATACATTGAAATTATCCAACGATAAAATTTCAGAAGAAATTAGACGAAAACCGATTAAGAGAGGTTTGATATTTGTGATTCCGAGGACGGAATCCTTATAAGGAGGGAAGGATGTGACAACCCGGATTTTCGAGAATAATTATAATAAGAATTTAATATAGAATAATTCTTATTATGAGTCGCGTTTGAATATATATGTGTTATATATATTTATGTGATTAAATTGATGAGCTTAATATGTATATATATAAATGTGAAATATATACATAGATTCAGAATGAATGAGTTAATAGTTAATTATTGCAACAATCGCGAGTGATGGGTAGTTTGGTAATTCGAGCTTATGAATATTATTGAATAAAATAGACTTTTATTGATAATATTATGTGGTAAGTGTTTAAAGGTTATATTATAACCTAGATTATGTATAGACGATGATTAGTAAGTATGAAAGTTTTCGTATAAACTAATTTGGTGGTTCCGAGAAATATCGCTAGACTACTATTTATTAGATTAAATAAATAGTTGAAGAATAATATTATTGAACGAGTTATTTGTTGTAAAGACGCTAACCCAAGTTATGGGCGAGATATGTGTGCGATGATGTATATGATTATGGGGAGTTAATCGTGAAGAGCAGCGATCGCGAATCGTGAATACCCTGGTAATTTGGGTTTATTAATATTATTAAATGGATTAAATATTATTTCTATGTGATGTCCTCTAAGGTTATTTTATAACCAGGATGATGTCAATGTATGAAGTTTTATGCGTTATTGAATCGTAGGAGTGAATAATTGATTTTTGCGAAAGATCGCAAAATTACTATTCACGGGGCACGTTTCCCGAGGCAATATTCACGCCCGAATATTTTTACGTCTTTTTTCAGTTTCTAATAATTTCATAAATACGTGTATGCGAAGGAATAATTTTTCCAAGCATCAGAAATTTTATTCGAGCTGATACGTGATTTTATCCGTATCCGAAATGTATAATAAGACTGTTCCGAATATTTGGACAAATTCCATAATAATTATTTTTACCCATCCCAATATTTATGGGAGTACCCATTTTAATTTTGGGTAAAGTTATTTACCAGTTTTGGTACAAAAGTGGGAGTTTTCGGATATATTTTTGGTGTATTTGGGTGTTATTTTGGCTTGTCACTCCAAGAGGGAACCAATCCCTCATTTTAGACCAATCAAAAGAGAGAGAGGAGAGAGGAGCCGGCAAATTCCTTGAGCCCTCAACTCCCTCATTTTCTCCCAAAGCTCTCCCCCTCCCATACCATTCCATTTCATTTTCTTTCTCCAAACTTGTTCTGCAGAAAATAGAGAGAGAGAGAGAAAACATTGAAGGAAAGAGAAGAAGAACAAGAACAAGAAAAGAAGAAGAAAATATGCGGGAGAGAAGAAGAACAAAAAGAAGAGAAGAAGAAGAGTGTACGGGTGAGCCCAAGGAGGAAGAAGAACCTTCAAGCAAGCTCTAGTGCATCTTCTCTAACCTTCGAACGGATTAACAAGAGGTAAAATCCCAACCTCAAGCTCATTTCCTCCATTTTTGAGTTTTTCAATCTTTTGTGATGAGTTTTGATTTTCTGGAGATTTTCTATTGTTGTTGTTGGTTGTGAACGGTTTTACATGTTGATTAGAGGTTATAGAAACCATTAATAACATGAAAGTGGAACAAGAACAAAGAAAAAATTTGAACCTTGGCTTAAAGGATGAACTGTGGACATTTTTGGACAAATGAACCATTCGGACGAATTTTAGAGGACTTATAGCTTTGATTTTGTGTTTGTATAATTTATTTGTTGTTATGGTATTGTAGTTCCATGGGTTACAAAGTTAACCCAACTGGAACCGAGTAAAAAGGTGTTAAAACAAAGATTTGGTGAAGATTTTTGTGAAGAATACGAAGAATACCAAGAACACGAAAATATAGCATGAGTTGATACTTTGGCCTAAGATTTGGCCATGTTAATGTTAATGGATAGCTTTGAATTTTTGATATGTTGTAGCCCTATGTCTTAGGAGTCCATAGAGTCCGGAACGGACCAATTTGAACGTGTATTGAGAGAGTTATGGTGGTTGGAAGCAAGATAGGTCTAGAACACCAAAACAGAGCATTCCGGGAAGCAAAAAAACGCCGTTGGGGACTCAGGCCTAGCGCCAACGGCGCTTGGCTGGGCGCTGTAGGCGCTGGCCACGGGGCCAGCTACTGCATAGGAGCGCTGTAGGCGCTGGCCATAGGCCATTGTGAGCGCCAACGGCGCTGGTAAGGAAACTGGGCAAAACTGCTCCGACGTCCTTTAGTAAAATGGGCATACCTTTCTCATACGAACTCGGATTGAGATGATTCAAGATGATTCGGAAAGAGAACGAGTAGACCTACAACTTTCGTTCTTTGAGTTTTTCAATTTGAGGTCGGGATCAATTCCCAAATTGACCATTTGTGTGACTGATGTGTTTTTGGAGGCAATCGGAGAGTGTCGGGCATGCGCGTAAGCACGCGTAATGCTCCCGACAATGTTAAATGATGTTCTAAGTTTTATAACATGAATGTTATGATTTATAATGATACTTAACATTAACCAATGAGTATTAGATAAATTGAATGGGCATGTTAGGCGTACGCAAATGCATGTCGCCTAGGCGTTCGAATAATCAAGTTTAGCGTATAGACGTGCAAACGTCGTAACGTCGTAACTAGTGTGTATAATCTTGTTTAATATTTTGTTTCTAATAATAATGAAACATGATAGTTTGTTATAAACCAATGTATGAGCATACTAAGCACATGCAAAGGAGGCGAATTAGGTGTGTGACGTGTAAACGTCGAAACGCCGCGTAAAGTGTTAAAGAACTTAAATAGTGTTTCGATTTGAACAAAACGAACATTATAAGATATGAAGTGGGTTTATAATATAAACCATTATATGAAGCCTTTTTAGTGGCTAATTGGTATTTTATTGTTAAATAAATTGTGTAGGATATTTGAAGGACGAGCCATCATAATTTGGCAAGGAACGCTTAAAGGCAAGTTCTTTCAGTAACTTGTTAACTTGTTTAAATGTATTGATGTACATGACTTGATTACTAAATCTTTCATTATTATGTGGAGTATATGCGAGCATGATTAAAGTGTGCACAATGTGCAATTATGTGACTATATTGTTCTATGTGGGACTTGAACTATTGTAAATATACAATGTGAGATGCATGAAGTATGCTATGAGATGCATGATGCATATATATTGATGAATTGCATAAGATTTATAATGCATAGTATGAGAATCATGATGCATGGATAAAATACAAACTTATGTGTTACGTGAAACATGAAATGTGAAAACTGTTAGTTCCTGCTGAGCCGTCGTGCTCATTCTTGCAAAATAAAACTTTTTGCAGATTTTTACGATGCAATGCAATTATCTTGATATCGTGATGATAAGGATTAGAGGCACAGGGACTCAAGAAGGTTGCCAAATGTTTCCTTATTGTAATTATTTAGCTATGATGACAGTGCATGATGTACGTGAAATTGAATATGTAAACCTTGAGTTGAAGATGAAGGTTATCCATTATAGTATTTATGATGTGATTATGTTAGTTACTTGCTATAGTAAACTACAAGGATGACGATAATGTATAAAGGACATTTTTACAACGAATGCATAGTTGTTGAGTAACTTTACATATATTCAGGGATTGACTAAAGTCAGAATCCGAACCTTGCGTTCACATAGGAGACTTTGTAAATGATAAATGGTATTTGTTCAACCTTGATCATAAGTGTTTTAGTTAAATGTTACAAAACTGAGATTGAGGAGAGTTTGAGGTAATAATTGTTAATGCTTGTAATGATAGGGAGTGATATATATACAGCAGGAGTAATACTAAATTTGTAATAATTATTAAATGATGTATTAATTAAGGTCTTCGTACCTGAGACTAGATGGAAACATGTTGTAATAATCTTATAATCACTTTCATGTAGTAAGTTCATGTTTTAGTTATGGTTTCGAGGCTTGGGACGATAATATTTATATTATATCAATGTAAATATTTTTATTATTCCGCAATAAGTTGTTGGTAGATTGATATATGAGTGGCACAGTGATGCACCGAATTCGGGGATAAGGTAACCCGGATTTGGGGGCGTCACAGTTGTCATTTATCGAATCACATAGGACATTCACATCTTTTACTAGACGTGGTAGATTCTTTGCTGACCATTCACTTATCTTCATGTACAAATTATTATACCCAATCATACCCATTGATATACCCTAAAGGTCTTAAGGGACATGTCAAAGTATAACTCATCATACACAAGATACTATGATGATCTCAAGTCCAAGGATCACTTATACTACTATCACTATAGGAATTCCTATTGACAGGCAAGTAAAACTCCATTAGGTATTCCTTAGAGAGTCACATTCAGTGAACTTATTCTCCAATAAGCACCTACATACTTGCTTTAGTGTCTCCACACAAATAATTATGAGATCAATCATCCTCTTCTTAAGAGCAAGCAACATATGTACTAATCTATCTGGATTCACTAATCCCCTTTTTAGTAATCCAACGATTAGGAACGATTTTAGTTTGTGAGCTATCTAGAATTTAGATCTCATTAGCATGATCACCATCATGATTCTAAAAGCATTGCTCAAAACTATGGATTTATCACATTTAATATAACAACACTATGTAGATAATGTAAAATGCCTTTCAAGAAAATCAATTCTTTTATTAATAAATGAATAAGATTACAAAGTATATGTTACATCATATCAAATATGATTGGCTTGTGTGCATACTACTTTCAGTTTCTTCTATCCTTTTCTTTTATCTTTAATTTTGTAATCTCTGGGATGTTTTTATTTATTATCTGGATGATATTTTCCTTTATTACCATGACCTAAACTTTCAATTAAGATTGCAACGGAACTTAGTATGTAATTTGGATTGATATTTTCTATTTAATTTAAGTTGATTACATTAGAAACGTTTATCATATCATGTTCTTATTGATTAATTGCCTAATCAACAATTACTGTGATAGTCTATACGAAATTGGAAGATAAAGTATAGATTTAGATCTGGGTATGATAGCATCTGTTCATATAATATGAATAAGGTTAATATGATTAGCATATAGGATAGGAATATACCTATATGTCTTTTGCAACCATTGAAAGAATTTGAGCTTGAAATCTTAATTAACATAATTCACATTAGAATATAGTGGGCTAATTAGTTAGGGTGTTCCTTGTAATTTTGTTGCTTAATTGTTGGATTTATAAGGATTTGTTCATGTGTCTATCGAAAGAAGAGCATGAATAATATAAAGAATTCTTGGTTAGCGATTCATTGTAATTAATTAATTAAATACGAAGTGTATTGGTTTAAATAAAATACTAAGGGAAGTTGTAATCTTAAACTTTTAAATCTGCATTTAGTCTTGTGATTAATTATTTTTATTAGTTAATTTTAATCTTAATTTTCAAATACCATTCGTAGTTTAAATAGGATTAATTGGATTAGAAATAAAAATTAATAAATATTAACATATTTCCTCGTGGGTTCGACACTCTACTTACTCTTTATTACTTGTTGACCACGTATACTTGCGTGTAAATTGTCTATACCAATTTTGGACAACAAGTTTTTGGCGTCGTTGGGGAGAAAATTATTTTAATATTTTGTCATTATTAATTTTGATAAAGTTAATCTTAATTTAAACATTTTTTTTTCTTTCTATCTTACTTCCTTTTCAGGTACCATGACTGCATTTAATTATTAATGGTCATATGAGGGAATGACACAACCAAGGGCGACAATGATAAGTGACGCTGATGCATTTACAACATTATCAGCCCGGATAACAGCGCTTTCAAGTACAATTGATGCTCTTGGGAGTCAGTTCACTCAAAATGCATACTATCAACAACAACCCAGTACCAACCCAAATCTCTATCATTCAGGTTGGTAGGACCACCAAGACTTTTCATGGAGCTATGATAATCAAGATCAATTTTATACTCCAAGTCCATCACACCCACCAGAATTCTTGTATCCACCTCCACCATAGCAAGAGCTGATGAATTTTGAGGAACGCCTTACCAATTTCATAGAGCAGTATGAGATGATGATGGGAAATCAACAAGTGGCGCTTCAAAATCTCGAGAAATAAGTAGAACAGCTGGCCAATGCACTTAAAAATTGTCCTCTCAATGCTTTGCCAAGCGATACGGAGTTAAATCCAAGAAGAGAAAGCGTGGAGCATGACAATACAATTCCATGTCGGAATGGTGAGGAGCTACATAAGGCTAGGGGAGGAAAACTAAAAAGGTCACACGATGATGTGGAAGATGTTAATGAAGCTGAAAAAAAAGGTTCAAGAATGGGCCACAAGAAGAAGAGGTTACATTCAAGACAATCAAGCTTCCATATGATCGTGAGGAGTGTTTCTAGATTGATGTGGTCAAGGATACAGGAAAAGTTGAATCGAATGATGATAATTATTTTCTGCCAATGGATGAAGATAAGTTTGGGGGTTTTCAAACGTACAATGATGCCAAGGAATTCAAAGAAAAGAGTAAGAAGTGGCATACAATGATAATTTTTGCGATTGAACCAGATTGAGAGAAGAGGAAGTAGTCAGGCTAAGGACGTTAAACTAAGTGCTAACTGGGAGGCAACCTAGAATTGCATTTTATTTTTTGTTCAATTATTTTTAGTCTTCTAGTTCATTTAGCTCTTTAGTAGTTCTTTTGTCTTAGTTTAGGTTTTTACATTCATTGAAAGGCTCTATGCAAATTAACTATTAATATTGGGTTTATTTGATTGCAGGCAAAAACATGGAGGACAAAAATTTGCTAAGTATAGCCCAAGCACCTAGGCACCCAACTCCTTCATAAACCAAGCGCCTAAACGCTCGACCTAACCAATGCATTCTGCCTCTAAGCGCCTAGGTGCACATCCCAGGCCAAATCCAAGCGCCTAGGCGCTCCAGCCAAAACTTAGGAAAAAAGGCATTAGTTCTGAAAATTGCAACACAAAACCAACTCGTCTCTCTCCTAATTCAACCAAACCTCTCTTCCACTCCTTCACAACCCCACGACATCTTTTATTGTCCTCTCCTAATCCAAAACTAAAACAAATTCTCCAACCCACAATCAACAAGAAATCAATTCAACATTGTGGACTAAATAGCTATCGGATTGGGATTGAATCAAGTTTGGGGGAGGTTCTCAAATAGCAGCTCCTTTCTAATTTTTGCCACCACCAGACTTAGACCCTGAGAACGACGACGAGGAGGATGCAGATGATGAGGACGTGGAGTAAGACGTTTATCAGGGAAGTCCTCAGTTCTTAATTTCTCAATATTTTACACAATGAGGACATTATGTCATTTAAGTTTGGGGTGGATTATGTGCATATAGCTTAGGCTCATGTTCATGGTTAGATAGTTTGAAATCATATTTGATTTTGTTTCATTAAATAATGCATGTTGCTTTTATTTGCATTAGTAGTGGATGTTAATTGTTTAGGTTCTGTTATGCATCTAGTTTCATGAATTAAGCATAAATTGATATAGTGTCTAATGTGGCCAATGATAAGATTGGATTGATGGTTTTAACTTAAGAAGAATTGAAAACTAGTGCTTAGTGATGACTTTGACTATGAAGTGAGGTTGATCTTGTCTAAAACTCATGATAATTGGAAAACCACAAAATCAACTGTTTGGTCAATCTAATTCAAATTGTTACATAATTTGATTCTAATAGAAAGACTTGGGGTTAAAACTTGATAATATCGGTGAAACGCCCATGAAAGCAAAAACAAGCAAGAATCTAAGTTTGGGGGGATCTAGGGGTGTATATATTTAAAAAAAATTAAAATCAGAAAAAAAAAATATAAATATAAATAAATAATTGAACTTGACTAGTTTAGTTTTCTGGCCTTTGCTACCCGGGTTATTAAATCTGTAGGGGTATCTTAACACCTAATGCCCTAAAGCCAATTGGTTTAAGAGTCACTGGTCGAAAGCTCGTTACATGGGTAGCTTTGAAAAGCCTAAGAAAACTAGACATTGCACAAGTCGAGTTTAAAAACGAGATGGAGAGAAAGACGCACTCGTGTGTGTGTATATATATATATATATATATTAGGAATAAACCTTGTTAGGGACCCGTGTGCTTAGTGATTGCTTGAATCAGCTAAATTAGTTGTGTTCACAGGTTGAATTGAGTTAAAATTGGAAGTTTTCCTCTAAGAAGCTAATTATGTGATTGATTTAAGTTGTGATTGATTATAATGGTTGATATTTATACACACACAACATGGTTGATGATAGGTGTAACTTAACTAATTGGTTAAAGTTATAAACTTTGCATTGGTTAGATGTTTTTTTTAAGTACTGTATGATATCTTTAAGGCATGGTGTTGGATACTATGTTAGTTGATTGTTTAATTTGTAAGCATGCTAGTTGTAACGACCGGGAATTCTGGATTTGTCTTGTAATTCAAATTTTTGAATATTAATGAATATATTATATTTTATTAATATTATGTTTGTGTTGCATGTTTAAAGGTTGTGTGACAACTTGGATTAAGTGAATGCGTGAAATTTTACGTGTTATAGTTTTGTTTAAGTGAATAATTGATTTCGCGTTGCGTCGCTAAATCACTATTCACGGGGCATGTTTCCCGAAGCACTATTCACGTCATAATATTTTTCTGTCTTTTTCGATTTTAATAAATTTCATTAATATGTGTGAGCGAAGTGATAATTTTTTAAGCGATGGAATATTTATTTGAACTCGTTAGTGATTTAATTTATTTCCGAAATATATTATATGGGTGTTCCGAATATTTGGACAAATCCCATAATAATTATTTTTATGCGTCTCAATAAATTATGGGAGTACCCATTTTAATTTTGGGTGGAGTTAGTTACCAAATTTGGTACAAAAGTAGGAGTATTCGGGTATAGAGAAGACTAATTGGGTGTATTATTTGTGGCATGTTATTAATATGGGAGTCAAGTAACTATTTTGGGGCAATCAAATGATAGCATGGAGGGAGTGGTCGGGCAAGCCTAGTTTTTGTGAGACAAATTGCATTGAGTTCCAAACTTTGCAACATCCCTCTTGTTTGCTTAACCCACTCCCCCATCTCCCGAAGCCACCCACCAATTCCCTCACTTCCTCCTCCTTGCATATCTGATCCCATCCATCATCCTTCCTGTTTGCCTAAATCTATACTAGCAAAATACGCAAGTATAGACAGTCCATAAGTAATAAAGTGATAAGAGAGTGTCGAACCCACAGAGAATTATTTAATAATAATTACTAAATACTAACTCATAATCAAATTAATTGTATTTAAACAGTTCGATAAAGTTATTGAATTTTGAAAATAAAGTACTAAACTAACTAATTACTAACTACCAAGAATCGAATTCAGATAAAAGGCTTAAGATTACAATTTTTCTTAATGTTTCACTTAAATTAATATACTTCCTGTCAAGTTATGCTAACTATTTCAGATTGTTAATTAAGAAATCATCAATATTTATGACCATCTCCCGACGTATCATAAACGAATCAACTTAAATCCACAGATGATAGAATTAAGGTGAACACCCTAGTTAACTAATCTACTATATCCCTATGTGAATTACAATTAAAAAGGATTTAAAGCTCAGGTTCTTTTTCAGATTACATGCGGCGTAAAGATATATCTCTATCCTAAACACAAATCATGAATTCCATCACCATGCAGAAAACACAATCACATGCTATTATGATCAGATCTAAATCTATACTTCATCTCCCAAGTTCATATAGATTATTATGGTAATTGTTGATCAGACAATTAAGCAATTAATCACAAATCATAATAGACAATCCGATAATAATCAACAATAATTAATAAGGAAGCATATCAAAATAAACTACGCAATAAGTTCCATTGTAATCTTAAATAGAAATTAGTTCATAATTGAAATAAAATCCATAATCCATAAGGAAACCATCATCCAAGAATTACAAAATAAAAAGATAAAAGAAGAAAGGAAAAACTCTTTTGAAGCAATCTTTGATATTCTCCTTAGCCTCCTATCTTGATCTTCCTTTGTGATAATCTCTTGCTTCAAGCCTCCAATCCTTTTTCAATTCTAGGGTTAGCAAAAAGTAGCAAGATCTCCCTCATTCTATTCCTCACATCATGTATTTATAGGTTCTAGTTAAAGTCCTAAACCAATTAGAAGTTACAATCCTTGTTTCATTCAAGTTGGGTAAAAAATAAGCTTTTCAACAACCCGACCAAGCGCGGTCGCGCCCATATTGGCCTAGGAAGCACCGCACTCGCGTCCAACTGCCAGAAATCAAGTTTTTCACTTTGCAGACCAGCGCGGCCGCGCCCAAAATACACTAGGAACCGGCGCGCCCGCGCCAGACAAAATTATGTTGTAGCATATGTTGATAAAATGGTCATAACTTTTGATCCAGGAGGAGTTACGGGGCCTAGCATATATCAAATCGAAGCTCTCGACGTGATCTACAACTTTCATTCTTTGTGAATTGAGAGATTCAGACTGGATCAAAGTCAACATTGGGCTTGAAGTGAGTGTTATGCAAATGACAACTCCAAACTTTGAGGTTCAACGTTCGTTGGTAAAACGGTCATTACTTTCTCATCCGAACTCCGATTGTGACGATTCAAAATGTTTCGGAAATCTAAGGAATAGCTCTACAATATAATCCAAGTTCCAAACCAATAACATGCATCAAAACTAGTGTTAAAAGCCCTGCAATCTTCCATTTTTTCGTTTGCTTGCTTATTGTACTCCAAAAGATGTTCGGATTTCGTTTCCTTGCTCATTCCTACAAAATAACATAAAAACACTATAAATATCTAATACTAACTTAAAATACTTAAGAACTCACAAATTATCAAGCCAAACGTACTCAATTTATAGATGTAAAACCCACTCATCAAATACCCCCAAACTTAAATCTATGCTTGTACTCAAGGAAACACTAAGAACAACAACTATAACAACTAATTCTAAATAACAACTCACACGACTCGAGCAATGAATCAATACAAATTTTCATAATAGCCTCAAAGATTTCTTCTAATGTTAACTCAAAAAAAAATTCTGAAAACATGCAAAGCCTAAAATTTTAACCTAATTATCAGTTCCACAACTACTCATGATCCTTTAAGTGCGCGTGTGTGCATCCAAATGTTCAACTAGCCATGACTCACACTATATCATATAATCAAATACTCATAAAAGATTTTCAAATCAACTCTAAAACCTGCTTTCACATCAATCTCCGCTAATAAAGGCAAAACATAAAATTTAGATGATCAAAAGGATATTTCATACATTTAAGCACACTTGAACCCTTCCCAAGTATTTTAAAACACAATTTTTCTTTCTTTTTTTTAGTGAGTGCGTTTTACGCTCCTTCTCGTGCCTGTGTTTATGGGTGAGTGCGTTTTATGCTCCATCTCAACCCACCACATGATTCAGCATTCTAACTCATGAAGGTTTCACAATTTTTAAAATTTTCAATAACCCAAGATTTCCTCCAAACTTATGTTAATGCCTAAATTTCGCTTTGAATGATGCTCAAATAAGATTTTAAAGTTTCAATGATATCTTTCACAAGTATTCAACCAAATTTTTTCCTTAAGACACAACTAGCTAAACTGATGGATATGTGCTTTGAAGTTCAAAAAGATCACAAATAGTGTAAACCCAACTCGTAAGTCAAAATATAAACTAAGCATGCTTCTCAACTTCACAAGAGTTAAAAAAAAATAATCCATTTTTTTCTTATCATTGGCCATAATCAAATTCAAATTAAACCATTGCTCACCTATCCTAAAAACATACTAACATGCAACCTTAATAAACTAAAATAAATAACACAAAACAAGACCACACCCCCAAACTTAAATCAGACATTGTCCTCAATGGCTAAAATAGGAAAAAGTAAAGCAAATGACTTCCCTTAAAATATAGCAATCTTCCTCCTTGTCTGTTAAGTCTGAAGAATAGGCTAAGTACATCGAAATGAATAAGGCATTGCACTTGAATTGGACTCGAATAACCTGTAAACACATTAGAAGCAAATTTATTAACTATTATGAAACCTAATAAAATAAATAAAAAAATAAAAATTAAACTTGGGTTGTCTCCCAAGAAGCGCTTGTTTTATAGTCTCAGCCTGACTTCTCAACTTCCTATCCAATTCCCCTTCGAAAATTGAGAAACCCTCCATCCATTAGTAGCAATGTAACTTTTGAAGGTTTTGCTGCAGTAGGGGCCATTGTTTCAAAGCACCTAGTTTGCTTTTTGTAGATAGGTTCCTAATTACGATTGTCAAATAGCTAGGTGCTTCCTCCGTTGTGTTTGTGATTAGATTAGGGCATTGAATCTTATCAAACACCACGGGCTCTTTTTCTATCTCCTCTCTCTTATCCCACCATGGTTGTAATGTAGTCCTAGTTCTCATGTCATAAAGAGCTTTACCAAGGACATGACTACCAAGTGGACACGGTTTTGCAAAACTACCCGGATCTTTGAGCTTTGGCGGAAAAGGTACATTGGACACTAACAAAATCGGTACATTAGCGTTGAAACTCACGGCTAGACCGTCTTCGGCTGTATTTTCTTGATCCCCACTATTCTCCTCTATATCAGAATTATCATCAATTAGCACACCCGGTTGCAGCTTTGGCGCGGGCAATCCATCAGTCTCGAGAACTATGTCACTGAGCCATGCACAATGATAACTACTCTTGAAGGTGTTGATAAGTTGTCCCATCTGGTTCTCAAGATTTTGAATCGACACTGCTTGGCTTTTTATATTTAAATCCACTAAGTTCAACAGCTGATCTTGATCACTCATTCTTTTGTCCGTAGCTATAATAAACTTCGCCAAGGCCTCCTCCAAACTCAGTTTCCTTTCTTCTTCATGTAGATAGGCTGAATCCTGAAATTCTTGAGTGTATGATTGGCTTGGAGCAAAGATTTGGACTTGATTATTATGGCTCCATGATAGTTGTTGGGATAGACATAACTGTTGGGGTAATCACCGAAATTGTCACCATATTACATCGACTTAAAATTGATGGCGCATTGATGACTCGGATGATTTCCAGCACAATAATCACAAATTACCGCCGCACTTTGAATACGTTGTACTGCAAAAGCGTCAATCATCCTCGAAAATGTCTTAATCGGTGCTGACAATTCATCCAATTCATAAATCCCTGCCGCTCTTGGCTGAATCATTCTCGTATAAGGCCATTGATAGTCGTAGTCAGTCATAGTGTACCTAAAAGAGAGAAATATAGGAAGAGAATTAAAATAAAAGCAAAATAATTAAATTAAGACTAATTTGATTGAAGCTAATGATGGCAAAAATTATTAAACTAATTCCCCGGCAACGGCGCCAAAAACTTGTTTGCCTAAATCTATACTAGCAAAATACGCAAGTATACGCAGTCCACAAGTAATAAAGTGATAAGAGAGTGTCGAACCCACAGAGAATTATTTAATAATAATTACCAAATACTAACTCATAATCAAATTAATTTTATTTAAACAGTTCGATAAAGTTGTTAAATTTTAAAAATAAAGTACTAAACTAACTAATTACTAACTACCAAGAATCGAATTCAGATAAAAGGCTTAAGATTACAATTTTCCTTAATGTTTCACTTAAATTAATATACTTCCTGTCAAGTTATGCTAACTATTTCAGATTGTTAGTTAAGAACTCATTAATATTTATGACCGTCTCCCGACGTATCATAAACGAATCAACTTAAATCCACATATGATAGAATTAAGGTGAACACCCTAGTTAATTAATCCACTATATCCCTATGTGAATTACAATTAAAAAGGATTTAAAGCTCAGGTTCTTTTTCAGATTACATGCGGCGTAAAGATACATCCCTATCCTAAACACAAATCATGAATTCCATCATTATGCAGAAAACACAATTACATGCTATTATGATCAGATCTAAATCTATACTTCATCTCCCGAGTTCATATAGATTATCACGGTAATTGTTGATCAGGCAATTAAGCAATTAATCACAATTCATAATAGACAATCCGATAATAATCAACAATAATTAACAAGGAAACATATCAAAATAAACTACGCAATAAGTTCCATTGTAATCTTAAAAAGAAATTAGTTCATAATTGAAATAAAATTCATAATCCATAAGGAAACCATCATCCAAGAATTACAAAATAAAAAGATAAAAGAAGAAAGGAAAAACTCTTTTGAAGCAATCCTTGATATTCTCCTTAGCCTCCTATATTGATCTTCCTTTGTGATAATCTCTTGCTTCAAGCCTCCAATCCTTTTTAAATTCTAGGGTTAGCAAAAAGTAGCAAGATCTCCCTCATTCTAAGCCTCACATCATGTATTTATAGGTTCTAGTTAAAGTCCTAAACCAATTAGAAGTTACAATCCTTGTTTCATTCAAGTTGGGTAAAAAAATAAGCTTTTCAACAATCCGACCCAGCGCGGCCGCACCCATATTGGCCTAGGAAGCAGCGTGCCCGTGCCCAAGTGCCAGAAATCAAGTTTTTCACTCTGCAGACCAGCGCGCCCGCGCCCAAAATTCACTAGGAACCGGCGCGCCCGCGCTAGACAAAATTTTGCTGCAGCATTTGTTGATAAAATGGTCATAACTTTTGATCTAGGAGGAGTTACGGGGCCTGCCACATATCAAATCGAAGCTCTTGATGAGATCTACAACTTTCATTCTTTGTGAATTGAGAGATTCAGAAGGGAGCAAAGTCAAAATTGGGCTTGAAGTAAGTGTTATGCAAATGACAACTCCAAACTTTGAGGTTCAACGTCCATTGGTAAAACGGTCATTACTTTCTCATCCGAACTCCGATTATGACGATTAAAAATGTTTCGGAAAGCTAAGGAGTAGCTCTACAATATAATATAAGTTCCAAACCAATAACATGCATCAAACCTAGTGTTAAAAGCCCTGCAATCTTCCCTTCTTGAGTTTGCTTGCTTATTGTACTCCAAAAGATGTTCGGATTTCGTTTCCTTGCTCATTCCTACAAAATAACATAAAACATTATAAATATCTAATACTAACTTAAAATACTTAAGAACTCACAAATTATCAAGCCAAACGTACTCAATTCATAGATGTAAAACCCACTCATCACTTCCCTTGTTGCTGCAAGTAGAGAGAGTGCAGAAGAAGAAGGACAAAAAAGAAGAACTAAGCTCCATCCGTTCCCCTCTTCTCTATCTATTTCAAACTTCAGCCCATTATCAAGCAAGGATAGAGAGAGCTAGTTGGAGGTAAGAGAACAAGAAAGTAATTTGCAGAAACAAAGAAGGAATAAGAAGAAGCAAGAGTGAGAGAGAAAATCTGCAGGAAGAAGGAAGAACAAAGAAGAAGAAGAAGTGTGGAAGGAGAAGAGAAGAAAAGAAAAGCACGGGTGAACAAGAAGGAGAAGAAGAAGAGCTTCTATTAACTCTAACAAACCCTAGCTAGCTCCTCTACCTTCCATAAGAAAGTTGCAGAGGTAAACATCTCTTTTAAGACCATTTCATTTAAGTTTGTCAAAGATTTTCCAAAATTTTGGTTTTTGGAGCTTTTAAAGCTCACGGTTGATTTTTGTGGTGATTCTTGATGTTGTTGTTTGTTATGATTGTGTATAAATATTGTTAAGAGGTTATGTAAGCCATTGATAACATCAAAGTGGAACAAAAATGGAATAAATCCGTACCTATGCTTAAGGAGGATGAAGAACATGAAGAACAATGGACATTTTTGGACAAACATGAACTGTTGGACGGTTTAGAGGACTCTATAGCTATTTTTCTGTGACACCCCCAAATTTGGGTACTTCATTTCCTCAAGAGTTGGTGTTCACTATCCAAATACATCACATCACATCTAACTACCCATTCAAATATAAATGAAAACTCTTAATTAAAATAGAAATCTCCCATTAAAGGGTTATAACATCTTTAACAAATAAATCCCATGTAACGACCCCAAAATTCATACAATTCAACTCTTCTCACTACGGTCGTTAACAATACATCTCAATTCTGACTTTACAACATTATTCAATGTTAATCTTATTAAAAATGCGGAATAATTCAAAATTTTCAGTTTTCTTTCTCATCTTTCCCTGAACCATAACCTTTATCATCCACATATTCTGGAATCAATTTTTATTCTATGATTCACTTCATCATTATTGTGAAATAAGACCTTACATCTCAGATTATTATTCTTACATGTATGATAATATGACTTCACCTCAAACAATAAAATCTTACAACTCATTGTAAATTACACATTTAAAATCATCAAGTACATTTATCAAACTCTTAAACATGGTTCAACATAACTACATCAACTACATTTATATGATCTTCATGCTTCACTTTGTTCTATGCCTTTCAAGCATCACATAACATTACCTTGGATCCTTAACCTGCAAAAATGGTTATTTGCAAGAATGAGCTCGACAGCTCAGCATATCTAACAGTTTGCATGCATCACATAGCACATAGATAACATGCTTATCATCTAAATCATAAACATTTGACTAAACATTGTAATTTCGTGTGTGCACACTTAGAAGGGGGGGTTGAATAGGTGTTTATGTTCAAGGTGATTATTAGTTACAACTTCAAACTTTTCTGCTACAGGTTAAAACCAGACGGGTAAGACCTATCTGTTATGGTGTCTGCTTTAGTATAAGTTCTATTTCAGTTTGAATTCAGACAGGACAGCCCGTCTGCATTGGTGTTTAGATTAGTGTAAGTTCTTCTTTAGTTTCTATCCAGACAGGACAACCTGTCTACTTTGGTGTTTGGATTAGTGTTAAATGTAGCAGAACAATATATACAGATATTTGAGTGCAGAATTGAATGAATAAGAACGAGACAAACTGAAGGAGAAGCAACACCAAGATTTTTACGTGGTTCAGCCCTTAACCTATAGTCTAATGGCTTAATCCACGTCCAATACCAACTGGTATTGGAGACTCTTTTATTAATCAATTTGGTTTACAATTAAACCCCTTTACAAAACAAGTTCCACAAACTTTGAGTACCAATACTCCCTGAGCACCTCTGCTCCCTGTGCACCTCTACACCCTTAGGCACCTATGCCTTCTTGAACTTTCTTGTAAAGACCCTAATCCAAACCTGATTAGAAAATACTAGACTAACCACTTAGTCTATCAACTGTTTACAGAATTTATTAAAAGATAATAACAAAATAAATTATGATCAAGGCAATAATTATATCAATAATATAAGGCTTAATTTATATGCAATGATCAAAGAGTTGGATAAAGATATCACCAGTTTAAGCACAATGAATTCAAGCTGAAATTAATTGATACTTGATGTAGCACAACAGCTTGGAATGATTTCTTCACAAGGAAAAATATAGCAGTTCTTTTCAAGGCTTGTGAAGAGAAGAGATTATCAGAATATAGTTCTTGGTAGTTCTTAATCTCGTAATGTCTGTGAAGAGAGAATTCCAGAATGTTTATCTTTTTGTTCTGCGTTCTTCTCTCTTACTTTGCTTGAGCCACAGCTGGACAGTTTTATACAAGAAGAGAATATGGTCGTTGGCTATTGAGAGAGGTAGAGAGACTACTGATGTTTTTCTCCCGTTGGAATGAAGCTTAGTCATCAAAGGAATTAATTAGACAATCATACCCATGATGATTATGGGCAGTCAATTTCTTAGGTGCATTAAACAAATCTACCCATGAAGAGATGTTTGGAGTGGTGGGCGGTATGGACTAAGCAACTTTGGAATAATACTTTTGTTTTAAGGAATCATGCTAAGAAGATGAAATTGGCAACACATTATTAAATCCTTTAGCAGCATGTGGAGAAGTGTGATAGGCAACTTT
The DNA here is from genome assembly GCA_034770075.1 of Aralia elata. Classification (NCBI taxonomy): domain Eukaryota; kingdom Viridiplantae; phylum Streptophyta; class Magnoliopsida; order Apiales; family Araliaceae; genus Aralia; species Aralia elata. The sequence continues at coordinate 39,391,283 of CM068384.1, read as the reverse complement.
TGGGATAAAACAAATTTACACATGATATGGAATATTGAGCTGATGTGATAGTATGCTAAACAACATTGGTTTACTTAAATTAGCATTAAAAGCATTATGCCCATGAAAAGATGTGGAGTATATAATTCTATTAGCATGTGCCAGTCATGTATATGTATGGAAGGAGTGATTTAATTAATGGGCAATCATAAAGATAATTAATTTAGATATTAGAGACTCATGTATGAACTGCCCGAGATAGTGGAGCAAGAATAAAGGAAATATGTTAAGTAGTGGGCAACAACATTCTTGCATAAATATTGAGATGATGGGCATCAATGACAATACATATATTCATGCTAGTTTATATTTTATGGAACCATACAAATAGTATATTTAATGGGCAATTCATGCTTGATTCCATTAACAACTTCGGATATAGCTAGCAAGAAGTATGGTCAACATACTTAAATAATAGAGAAAATGTTAGGCACTTGTGGGATACTTTAATTAAACAAAACCTACACATGATATGGAATGAAACAAGTAAATGGGCAGCATTAACAATGTTTATTGTAATAGAGGAAATATATCAAGAATGAGCAGCATAGGATTTCACAGAGTAAGGACAACATACTTGATATATTCTAGAGAGAGGACAGATTTATTTATCCCATGAATTCATTTGCATGTGCCAACAAGTTTAAGAATGGACAGTTAGTGGCAATATGTGCCAACCTTGTATGGAGGGAACAAATATGATTACTTATTAATAAATCATTCAATAAACTAGTGGGCAGTCTTATTTTTCTCATAATTCCATTAGAATACTAAATAATAGATTTCAAGTGAAAACCAATGTATGGAATGAGTAAATCAAGTAATGGGCATCTTCGGATCTTAGCAAAAGAAACTTACCCATGAAATGTGCAAGCACTAACCAAATGGAAAATAATAAAGTTTAATAGTCTCCATGTGCAAGCACTAACCAAATAGGAAATAATAGAAGCATTTAACTAATTCAAATTAATAACTAATGACCAACCGAAGGTAACATTGTAGTAGAATATGATTCAATCAATTAGTTAACAGTTAACATTTGATCCATATAAATATTGAAAGCTTAACTAAATATTTCCAAGAGATAGATAAATTACAATGCAAATATAGTGAAAATGTAGTAACACTACAAAATAACTTATCATCAAATATAGTAACAATATAAAGTAATTTGTCATCATTAAAACCAAAATACCATAAACCAACATTCTCCCCCTTTTTGATGATAACAACCTATAATATATATACTCCCCCTAAATATATGACTCCTCTTAAAACCATGCATTTAATCATTAAGCGCAAGTGATATATTTTGCATATCAATTTAGATATCTCTCTCCCCCTTTGTCATCAACATATCAAGTGATATATTTTGCTCCTCGTGAATTATGTTATATGAATATCAATTTAGATATATCTCTCCCCCTTTGTGATCAACAAAAATAATTCATAAGAAGTATTGAAACTCATATAGATAGATTATCTCTCCCCCTAAGATTATGCATATTAAAGATCAATAAATACTATGATCATAAAAACTGTCAACATAACCAATAAATAGCTTAGCATGAATAAAATGCACACAGGTTTAAACAGATTTTCATGTCCCATCATTAATCATATCGTAGAGCCATCAAAGCAAATAATCAGACCCATCAGACTCACATTAGTTCATCAGAATTCAAAAACAAATCAAATTAATTTGCCCCCATTTGTCAATACCAAAAATAGTTCATAAGAAACATTTAAAGCCATATAGATTATCTCTTCTCTTTTCATTATTATCTTTGAGTTCATTTCTATTTTATGAACTGGTTTTGAAACAACAGTCTTTCCATCACCTCACAAGTACATTAGAGACCCAACTCCCAGTTAACCTCTCTAAGGCTCTGATCTTGGTCAAAGGAATACTCGTCTTTCTCACAGGTACATAAAAAAACTAACTCACCTTTTTCAAGTTAAGTTTAGAACATAAATGTTTCCAAAAAGGGAAAAGGACACAACAAAGACCCTTGGGCTTTCTAGATCCTACTAAAAATATTTTAATAACTTTCCAAAAATATCCCTGATTACCATATATTTTATTTTTGAATTTTGGAAGCCATAATTTGAAAGATAAAAATATTAAGCACGGAATAACCATAAATATCAAGCCCAAATGTACACATATGAATGTTATGCACAAATAGATATGCCCAATTCTCTTCTTAAAGTGCAAAAACGTTCTTTGCATAAAGGTTTTGTAAAAATGTCAGCAGATGATGCTCAGTTGGGACCAAGACAATCTTAATTAATCCTTTAGCAACATTATCTCTTAGAAAATGATGTCTAACCTCAATATGTTTAGTACGAGAATGAAGCATGAGATTTTTTAGAATATCTATTGCACTAGTATTGTCACCCAAAATAGACACATTTTCACATATATCAGTAAGATCATGCAAAGATTGAATCATCCATAGAATGTGTGAACAACAACTACCTGCTACCAAGTATTCACCTTTTGTAGTTATTATGCCATTTTCATCAAGTTTATTTTTAAAAACCCATTTTGTACCAATTATAGAAGCATCATTAGGAGGTTTAACTAAATCTCATACCTGACATCTTTCGAAATGGTTCAATTCTTCTTGCATGGCGATTGTCCAATTTTCATCTTCAATTGCTTCCTTGGCATTCTTTGGTGCTATTTGTGAAAGAAAGGTGTTCTAGATGATCTAGGAAGCCTTGTTGCAGTCATTTGCTCTTCAGGTTCAGGCTCTGGAATGTCAAGGTCTGCATCTGACTGTTCGTCTGACTTTTCTTCTAATGCGGACGGGTCGAGCTGTCTGGATTTAAGTGTCTGCATGTCTGAGTTTTCTTCTAAAACGGACGGGTCAGACTGTCTGGATTTAAGTGTCTGCATGTCTGAGTTTTCTTCTAAAACGGACGGGTCAGGCTGTCTAATTTCGTCTGTCTTTCCTTCTGATGTAGACGGCTTAGGCTGTCTGGATTTAACTATTTGGGTTTCATGATTCAAATTGTTATTTCCTGTAGAATTCTCATCTTTTAACATATCATGGTTAAATTCATCAAATATTACATGCACAGATTCTTCAACCTTATATTTATCAAGATTATAGACCCTATATGCCTTACTATGCAATGAATAACCAAGAAGGATAGGTCTAATTAATACTCTACTTAAAACATAACAGGATGTACTTACAAATTCTGCCAAATAATCTTTTGGCAACTTACTCTTTCAAAGTAAAGTACTCTCCTTTTTGACGTTGAGACATCTACAAAACAAACAAGTAGTCTCCATCCTTTTGGTACCCAAATCTCCTTGGGTCCTTTTGGGTTAGTAGCATATAAATCACATTTCTTTACCCAAATTTGTTTTATTCTAATTTTATTGCAATTATAATCAAAATGACCTTTAAAACCACATTTTTTGCAAGTAACAAATGGTGAACAATAAAGTGGTTTATGCCTTGATTTACTATTAATCATTCTAGATTTACTTATTAGATTTATAATCAACATTTGAAACATGATTATATCTAATTCCTTGTTTCTCAATACTAGACCTTTGTACCCCTAACATAAGGTTTTCTTCCCCTTACACAAATTTAGCAAGATCAATTTCTGCATTTGTTACATTATCATCATGTTGCACATACATCATTTTTCTATCATTAAAAGCATCTATGCAAGAATCTCTCTTATTCAAATTTTCTATTAAGATTTCATTTTCATTTTTAAGAAACTCATTTCCTTTTCTCTCTTCGATAAGAGACTCAACTTCATTCACTAGCTCATTTACGCAACTCTTAAAATAGGCAGTTTTCTTTTTGAGCTATTGATTTTCAGTTTGTAAACAAAGATAATCAGACATAGTTATTTCAAGAGTTTCATTAAAATGAAAATTGTTTACCTCAATGTGATTATCATTTTCATTATCATAACAGTTGAATTGATCTTCAAACTTTTCATGACTAATCAAGATAGTGTCCCACATTTCTTTTGTTGTGTTTCACGATGATACTTTATCAATTTCAGCTTGGACCATTCCGTTCAGCAGGGTATTCATAGCTTTCGAGTCGAAAGATAACATATATGATTCATTAGCGTCCATCTCCTTGAGTGTTTATGTTCTGCCATCATCATGCCTTGGAATGACGGGTCCGTTGTCAACCACCCACCATTCCCATGGATTCCTGCTAAGATATATCTTCATTCTGAATTTCCATAAGTTGAAGTTTTCACTACCGAGCAACAATGGTGGTCTGCTTGAGAACCGTCCTTCTTGAAAATTTAGGTGTGCCATAGGATCTTACCCTACAGTCTGCAAAGACAAATATTAGTAGAGCCAAGCTCTGATACCAAATGTAATTCCGTGTGTGCACACCTAGAAGGGGGGTTGAATAGGTGTTTATGTTCAAGGTGATTATTAGTTACAACTTCAAACTTTTCTGCTACAAGTTAAAACCAGACGGGTAAGACATGTCTGTTATGGTGTCTGCTTTAGTATAAGTTCTATTTCAGTTTGAATTCAGACAGGACAGCCCGTCTGCATTGGTGTTTAGATTAGTGTAAGTTCTTCTTTAGTTTCTATCCAGACAGGACAACCTGTCTACTTTGGTGTTTGGATTAGTGTTAAATGTAGCAGAACAATATATACAGATATTTGAGTGCAGAATTGAATGAATAAGAACGAGACAAACTGAAGTAGAAGCAACATCAAGATTTTTACGTGGTTCAGCCCTTAACCTATAGTCTAATGGCTTAATCCACGTCCAATACCAACTGGTATTGGAGACTCTTTTATTAATCAATTTGGTTTACAATTAAACCCCTTTACAAAACAAGTTCCACAAACTTTGAGTACTAATACTCCCTGAGCACCTCTGCTTCCTGTGCACCTCTGTACCCTTAGGCACCTATGCCTTCTTAAACTTTCTTGTAAAGACCCTAATCCAAACCTGATTAGAAAATACTAGACTGACCACTTAGTCTATCAACTGTTTACAGAATTTATTAAAAGATAATAACAAAATAAATTATGATCAAGGCAATAATTATATCAACAATATAAGGCTCAATTTATATGCAATGGTCAAAGAGTTGGATAAAGATATCACCAGTTTAAACACAATGAATTCAAGCTGAAATTAATTGATACTTGATGTAGCACAACAGCTTGGAATGATTTCTTCACAAGGAAAAATATAGCAGTTCTTTTCAAGGCTTGTGAAGAGAAGAGATTATCAGAATATAGTTCTTGGTAGTTCTTAATCTCGTAATGTCTGTGAAGAGAGAATTCCAGAATGTTTATCTTTTTGTTCTGCGTTCTTCTCTCTTACTTTGCTTGAGCCACAGCTGGACAGTTTTATACAAGAAGGGAATATGGCCATTGGCTATTGAGAGAGGTAGAGAGACTGCTGATGTTTTTCTCCCGTTGGAATGAAGCTTAGTCATCAAAGGAATTAATTAGACAATCATACCCATGATGATTATGGGCAGTCAATTTCTTAGGTGCATTAAACAAATCTACCCATGAAGAGATGTTTGGAGTAGTGGGCGGTATGGACTAAGCAACTTTGGAATAATACTTTTGTTTTAAGGAATCATGCTAAAAAGATGAAATTGGCAACACATTATTAATTCCTTTAGCAGCATGTGGAGAAGTGTGATAGGCAACTTTTGGGATAAAACAAATTTACACATGATATGGAATACTGAGTGTCGACGCCGGGAATGTCGCTTCTTTGGTGATTATTACCCCTTCCAATTTTGGCCTTTTTATTAGATGATTTTTTGGAAAAGGTCGGCATGAATGTCGACGGGGTTTTGAAAGATCGTTTTTTATGATGAGCCAATTGACCAGAGTCGCCAGTTGGTATATTTGAAATGGATGTACCAATTCATCCGAGTTTCGTTTTCGTAAATCGCTGGCTCATATGTGACTCCGAATTAATTGGTCTGCGAACCGAGATTCATACAGTTCGGGGGCTTGCTTAAGCGAGGGGAAGGTGTTAGGCACCCCCCGACTTCCGTGAAACACGGTTACCGCAATCTGGATGCTTTTCCTATCCTTTTAATTCATAAAATGTGTGTGTGTGCGTGCGTGTGTGTGCCTATGTGAATGTTGTGGTGATTTTGTGTGAGAAACCCATTTGGTCCTTTATGAAAAAGTCGTGTTTTAATCTGAGAATGCTTTAGAATGTCCTTCGGTTTATACGAGAAAGCTTTATTCTTTATTAGAAAGGTTTGTTTTTGATTGTCAAAACTGCAAGGTTTCCACTAGGTGTCGTTTTGGCAAAACAAAAGTTTTTAAACCTTCGTCAATATAGGAATCGAGACCTATACATTGCCCTCGTAAATAAAGTGGCGGGCAATTTCTAGAATCCCTTTAACCCTATGCACAACGGTTTAATAAAACGTCATTTATTTCACAAAACCATTTCTTGTGATGTTTGAAAACGATTTTCTTTAACCTTCTCGTTAAGTGGGAATCGACATTCATTAGCACTTCCAATTTCTTATCCTCGTGATGCTAATAACCTAATTTGATTGATTTTATGAAAATCTTTATCGTTTTAGCTTTGAAATCAATTTTTTGTGTCCTGAATCAAATCAAGCATTAAAATGCGTTGGGGCTATTTATAGGCATGTAAGCCATCAAAATAACCCCCAAACGCCCACAAGCACCTATTTCACTATTTCGGGGCCTTAAACCCGATTTTTAACTTGGTATCATTTTAAGGCCTGACGATTACATGTTTACAATCAAGGATAATCGATCTTATTACATACACCAAAATTGTCCATCATCGGATTTGGACCATGGGGTCGCGTTCCTAGGCTCACATCCACAATTTCTACACACCCACGAAATGGATATTACAACAATTAAACAAGCTAAAAATCACCAAATGGATATCATCGGGCCATTAGGAAGAATTTTATTCCGTTGGAACCCTCACTAATAATCCCTAATCCATGTATTCTCAATAATATACAAAAAAAACTACATTTAATGCAACCCAAATGACCAAAAGCTTAACAAAATGATATAACAAAAATGCTATAAAAGAGGGCTTTTTCACCTTGCAAATGACACCACGATGCGTATAAACTCGTATATTAATTAGAGTAGAAAATATATGTGATACAATCTCACAAAAGAGATATAATTCCTCACTATTTTCTCTATTTCTCTCCTTTTTCGCTGTTGTTTAGCTGTTGTTCTTCCTCTTTTCTTTTTCTTCTTCCACTGCTGCTTCGCCTCCTGTATCCGAATGAAGGAATGAGCTGAAATAGCCTGGCCAAGGGAAGCCGCAGATTGATCTGCGGCTGGCCTTGGTTTCCCCGCGCCCACCGCGCACTTCAGCCGCCCGCCGCGCACTTCAATTATTTTAATCATTGGCCGCAGATCAATCCGCGGCTAGGTGGGCTGACTTTCTCGATTTTCGGGCCGCACCTCGATTCTCGTGTCGTACCGTTGGTTTTCGCTGATAGGCTTGTATTTTGCAGTCCGAGAACCGCTGGTAAACGTGCCACATCATTCTGCTTTGATCGTTGTCGTGTCGGCTTTGATCGCACGTCGTTGCGGTGGCTCTGAGTGTTTGTACTTATGTCCACCCTTCGTTCTCGTAGGCTGGGTTCATTGACGATTTTGCCCTCCTGTCAGGGTTAGTATGGAAAGCGCAAAATTTGGGTGTCTACAGCTGCCCCTCTTTATCATGTTTATGAAATGTTTAAATAAAATGAACAGGATAAAGAAATAGACACCCGATGCATGAATGACAATGCACAAGAATGACAATACATACATGATGCAACACATGCAACTTATGATGCAACGCAAGATGTAAGGCATGCAAAACATTATCATGTTTATGAAATGTTAAATGAAATGAACATGATAAAGAAGTAGACACACGATGCATGAATGACAGTGCATAAGAATGACAGTACATACATGATGCAATACATATAGCTTATGATGCAACACAAGATGTAATTCATGCAAAACACTTGTAAAGGTGTAAATGCATCATGCAACCGTAATTTTATTGTGAGCATTGATCTCAACATTTTCACTCAATCGCTGCTATAATCATCGCCGTCTCACAACCGTCGGGTCTCGAATCCGATCAGTCGTCTCGTTTGCACCGGATCTCGTATCTGATTGCTAGGTTCGTAATCACCGGGTCTCGTATCCGGTTGATCGTCTTGTGAGTGCCGGGTCTCGTATCCGGTCGCTCGTCTCGTAATCACCGGGTCTCGTATTCGGTTGATTGTCTTGTCGGCGCCGGGTCTCGTATCCGATCACCCATCTCTTAATCGCCGGGTCTCGTATCCGGTCGATTGTCTTGTTGGCGCCGGGTCTCGTATCCGGTCACCCATCTCGTAATCGCCGGGTCTCGTATCCGGTCACCCATCTCGTAATCGCCGGGTCTCGTATCCGGTCGATTGTCTTGTCGGGGCCGGGTCTCGTATCCGGTCACCCATCTCGTAATCGCCGGGTCTCGTATCCGGATGATCGTCTCGTCGGGGCCGGGTCTCGTATCTGGTCACCCATCTCATAATCACCGGGTCTCGTATCCGTTCGATCGTCTTGTCGGGGCCGGGTCTCGTATCCGGTCACCCATCTCGTAATCGCCGGGTCTCGTATCCGGATGATCGTCTTGTCGGGGTCGGGTCTCGTATCCGGTCGATCGTCTTGTCGGGGCCGGGTCTCGTATCCGGTCACCCATCTCGTAATCACCGGGTCTCATATCCGGATGATCGTCTCGTCGGGGTCGGGTCTCATATCTGGTCACCCATCTCGTAATCACCGGGTCTCGTATCCGGTTGATCGTCTTGTCGGGGCCGGGTCTCGTATCCAGTCACCCATCCCGTAATCGCCGGGTCTCGTATCCGGTCGATCGTCTTGTCGGGGCCGGGTCTCGTATCCGGTCACCCATCTCGTAATCGCCGGGTCTCGTATCCGGTCGATTGTCTTGTCGGGGCCGGGTCTCGTATCCGGTCACCCATCTCGTAATCGCCGGGTCTCGTATCCGGTCGATCGTCTTATCGGGGCCGGGTCTCGTATCCGGTCACCCATCCCGTAATCGCCGGGTCTCGTATCCGGTCGATCGTCTTGTCGGGGCCGGGTCTCGTATCCGGTCACCCATCCCGTAATCGCCGGGTCTCGTATCCGGTCGATCGTCTTGTCGGGGCCGGGTCTCGTATCCGGTCACCCATCTCGTAATCACCGGGTCTCGTATCCGGATGATCGTCTCGTCGGGGCTGGGTCTCGTATCCGGTCACCCATCTCGTAATCACCTTATTCCATCGCATTGTCATCAAAGGAAGTTATTCTCCTGACTAGCTTGAAAGGCATCCTTGGAGTTCATCCTCGTACATCGTTCTTGGCAGCCATCGCTTTTGACTCTGATAGGCTAGGACCTTGACACCTAACCTGCATGGATCACGTACAGAATTATCATCTATTCAATGAATGTGACACAACATTTAAAATGTAAATTTGATAAAAAAAATGACCCCTGTACAGTCTTTTGATACTGTTCTACAGATGTCATCATTTGTCGGGGTTTGCTTGGATCTCAGCCCTTCCCAGGGATCGCTCACTTTTTTGGATATTGGCCCTTCCCAGGGGTTGTTCACCACCTTGTTGTGGTTCGTTTGGATGCCTTCCCAGGTTCTCACACCACCTTATTGTGATTTGCTTGGATGCCTTCCCAGGTTCACTCACCACCTTGTTGTGGTTTTCTTGGATGCCTTCCCAGGGGTGCTCACCACCTTGTTGTGATTTGCTTGGATGCCTTCCCAGGGTGCTCACCACCTTGTTGTGATTTGCTTGGATGCCTTCCCAGGTTCACTCACCACCTTGTTGTGGTTTTCTTGGATGCCTTCCCAGGGTGCTCACCACTTTGTTGTGATTTTCTTGGATGCCTTCCCAGGTTCACTCACCACCTTATTGTGGTTTGCTTGGATGCCTTCCCAGGGTCACTTCTTGCTTGGATACCAGCCTTTCCCAAGGTCATTGATTGTTTGGATACCAGCCCTTCCCAGGGGTTGCTTGATTTGATTTGAGTGATTTCTTGAAGTGGGATGTGTGATCGGCTTCTGTCCTGGATCTCCCACCAACATCGTCCACGTACCATGCCGCAAAAGCCATCACGGTCTGATCATTTGTGAGGTTGAAAGAGATGTGCTTGTACTTTCCCCTGAAGATTTTCATTTTGATCGTACATGTATGCATGCAAAAGATGTTATGCATGATCTGGCAGATATGTTATGGACAGATGCATGTGCACAACATATGTTTAGATAGAAATGATCCCTGTTCAGTCAAATGATACGATTCGACAGTCGTCGTTGTTTGCCAACATTTGATTGGATCACCCCTCGTCGTGAAGTGTAGTTTCTAGACTTCATCATTGGTTTGGTACTCTGCCTGTTCTTGGTCGTCTTCATTTCATCGAGTTGAGGCAGTCTGTTTCGCTCTCTGTGATGATCGACAGCTATGTTGGGCTCCTTGGCCTTTTGATCATTTCTGCTGGTCGATATGCTGTTGTCCCGCATTATATCATCCTTGTATATGTTCATGCACGTGGATCATTTGGATGTCGAGGCAGTGATATTCAGGATTGGGGAGAGGCCTAATGCCGAGAAGTTCTGTGTAGCCTCCGCTTCCTTCTATTTCACGATTCTTAACTGCCCCTGCCTTGGCGCGTGTTGTTACCAAGAATTTCTATCGAAAACTCGCGATGTTGACCGTGCTGAGTTATCCACAGCTCTGCAAGATCCTGCATATCAGACGACTAACAAATGCCAAAACTTGAAGGCTTGGGCCGTTGGTGTTAGTTCAACACAAAGATATTATAATCTCGGCAAAAGAGTAAATGCAGTTAAAGTACATGAAATTGAATATCTGTTGATCGCACAATCTAGCAAGTTGTGAACCGTGAATGTAATAGATTGGAAGTTATTTTCAATCCCTCGTGAGTTGATGATTTTTTATTTAACGAGTTATGAAATCGTAAGAACACCTTCAAGCATGCATGGTCATTGTACGTGAGTAAGGTCGAATTCAAAAGAACTACCTTCCCTCGTCAAAGGTATTCTGTCTCCATTCTCGACAACGTTCTTAGCAGGATTGACGTCATATGACAAATGCACTATGCGATGCAGCATTCAGTAGGGGTTTCTCTTCCATGACCTCTTGTTTAAGGCCGAGAGTTTTTCGTATTATCTTTTCTCTTTATTAGCCCACTTCACTTGTCTCGTTTTCTTAGGCTATTCAAAGTTACCCATTTAACGAGTTTTGGACCAATGACTCCCAAACCAGACGGTTTTGGGGCATTAGGTGTACAGACATCCCTTCGGGTTTATTTACTCGAGTAACAAAGGCCACGGTTCGAGATAAGCTCGTGGTCTGCACCATTCATTCTTTGCTCCTTGCGCAAGATTCGTTTTCTTAGGCTTGAGTTACCCATGTAGCGAGTGTTAGGCCGGTGACTCCCAAACCAGACGGCTTTAGGGCACCAGATGCAGAGACACCCCTTAGGCTTAATTACTCGAGTAGCCCATGCCACGATTTGAATCTGCTCGGGCCTCCTCTACTGTAATGCTCATTTTCTTAGGCGCTGAGTTACCCATGTAACGAGTGTTGGGTCAGCGACTCCCAAACCAGATGGCTTTAGGGCACCAGGTGTAGAGACACCCCTCGGGCTTAATTACTCGAATAACCCAGGCCACGATTCGAGACATTAGCTTGATAATCATTTATCGTCTGACTTCTTGATATTAGCTTGATAATTACTAACTACGTGTTAATTGCCATCAACGTCGTCATAGTTTTATACCCCATAACTGAAAGTTCGTGCAAATGCAAAGTGAAGACTGGCACATGAGGTCGATTCTGTCGCAAACGTTGCTTTGAATTAAGGCTTTGTACCCGATCAAAAGGTTGAATAGCTTTCTTCGTCTAATCATACTCACGATCGTGCTCCACGGTTGCTTGTCAGAATTAATCCGATTCCTATCAAGTCAAATAAAATCCCCTTTCACGTGGGTCATCGTATCCCGGGAAAACTATGCTTGACAAATGCCAGATGATCGTATCGTTGAATATTGAATTGACATGAGGTAGCATTTGATGATGATGGTGCATGTTGATGGGATTGTTGCATGGGTGCCAATTTGCACGTCATCATTTCCTGGGTAGTTGATAAATGCCCCAGTGTTAAGTTGCTTTTCTTATGATCTCCCTCGTACTGATTGCAACGGTATCTCGCTGGGCTGAGAAAAGATCCGGTCCTTTGATTTGTTGAAAGGTTTGGGGGATTTTTGATTTTTGAGATTTTTTTTTTTGTGGTCGAATTTGCCCCTACTCCGGGTTCTTTGTGATCGTTAGGGGCCCTGATGTTTGATGGCGATGGTTTGGTCTAAGTCGGGTTTGGGTTTATCTTCGACCCATCCTTTAATCTCGTCATGCGTATTGTCGTGTCTGTCTCGTCCTGCTCAATCCCCATCAGATCGTAATCTAGCTTTATACCAAAATCGTGATCCTCCTTCAAATTTGGCCTATTGCCTGTCAGGCTAGAATGCCTCAAATCGGGGTACTCAGAATTTTAAAACCCATTGATCTTCTACTGGCCGGGATTCACTGCCATACTCCTGGATTTACCCCTTCATGGATATCACCTGCTGCACGGTCCAACTGGCCACAGTGAAGTCAAGAAATGGAGCTCATTAGGAGGTGCATGGATCGCATTGGCATGGATCTGGCATTGATGGCATTTCCTGACATGAGTATCGCGGTCAGTTTTCATGGTTAGCAAATAGTGACCCGATCACATGATTTTTTTTGCCAAAAATGTTCTGCTCATATGGGCTCCGCACACATCGCCATGTACTTCGTTCATTAATCTGTGGGCTTCTTCGGCTTCCAGATATCTCAGCAGTCCCGTAGCTAGGTCCCATTTATGCAAATCGTCTCCGCTTAGGAAGAATTTCACTGCCCATCTTTGGATTCTCTTTCCTCGGTCAGATCTGCATTTTCAGGAGAGGAGCTGTCTCGAAGGAACCTTTTAATGTTTTGATATCAAGCCCATTTAGGATGGGCGTCACTATGGGAGATCTCTCCGATCTGATCATCATAGGCCGGACAAGTCTGTACCGCAATTTCCCCCTTAAAGCTCGTCTCGTACCGTGATGTGTGAATCAGGGAAGCCAGTGTGGTTAGAGTATCCGCGAAGTCATTTTGATTTCTGGGAACGTGCCGAAAGGCAATATCTTCGAATTGTTTGGCAAGTTTGCTGATGAGGCGATGGTAGGGCACTAGCCGAAGCCCTTTGGTGCTGTATATTCCCATGGCCTGCCGGATGACCAATTCGGAGTCTCCAACTACTATCATCCTTTTGATTCCCATTCCCAGGGCTAATCTCAGTCCTAGGATGCATCCCTCGTATTCGGCCGTATTGTTGGAGTGGCAGAACTATAATTTCATGGCTACCGGCTTCTGCCATTTGGATGGATGGAGTATGGACTTTACGACCTCTTAGTTGGGTCTTAGGGGCAATCTCGCAAAACAAACAAGGGCCGTAGTTTAGTACTGTGTCAGTTACAAGTTGGCAGATGCATGTCAACACTGATGCATGATTATTATTATTATTATTATTATTATTATTTTTATTTTTATTTTTTTAATCTTATCCTGCAAAACAAGGTCAGTGTTTGATGACAGGATAGTATTTAGAAGTTTTAGAAAACCTTGGTACGTGGTATGGATTGCCCTCCTGCAAAACCATGTCAGTATTCTCTTTATATGTGCAGGTGATGTAATCACATGATACATGACATATTTATTACGATGATGACGATATGACAGTTGTATGCCATTTACATGACATTTATTTATTTGACTGAACGATAAAAGAGCATGAAGAAGCTTCCCTTTCGTTAGGTTTATCAGAGGCTGACCTACCCTAGGGTTACTCTCGCGGGCTTTTCGGCATGAAGGTCCCCAAATCTTCGCAATCTACTCGTCTGAATCCTTTCGATTGGAGCGGATCTGGGTGGTGCGTTTCCTGAGCCATCTCCGGGGAGCAGCCCCTTCGAGTCCAGTAATAAGCAACCGACGAGTTCGCCTCAAGAGGAGGTACACTCTCAACATACATTCACATTCATCGTCCTCACCGTATGCATATGATTATTTTGAAGTAAAGCAATTCTATTCAATCATTCATTCATTGGACAAAAACACACATTCTCACAACAATAAGTAAAACAGGTCAAAATGTCGCACGCACACACACATTCATGAATTTTAAAAGATAGGACAACATCAAGATTTGAACGCGGCATAAGCCCTCTAATGTCCCCAGCGGAGTCGCCAGCTGTCGACGCCGGGAATGTCGCTTCTTTGGTGATTCTTACCCCTTCCAATTTTGGCCTTTTTATTAGATGATTTTTTGGAAAAGGTCGGCATGAATGTCGACGGGGTTTTGAAAGATCGTTTTTTATGATGAGCCAATTGACCAGAGTCGCCAGTTGGTATATTTGAAATGGATGTACCAACTCATCCGAGTTTCGTTTTCGTAAATCGCTGGCTCATATGTGACTCCGAATTAATTGGTCTGCGAATCGAGATTCATAGAGTTCGGGGGCTTTCTTAAGCGAGGGGAAGGTGTTAGGCACCCCCCGACTTCCGTGAAACACGGTTACCGCAATCTGGATGCTTTTCCTATCCTTTTAATTCATAAAATGTGTGTGTGTGCGTGCGTGTGTGTGCCTATGTGAATGTTGTGGTGATTTTGTGTGAGAAACCCATTTGGTCCTTTATGAAAAAGTCGTGTTTTAATCTGAGAATACTTTAGAATGTCCTTCGGTTTATACGAGAAAGCTTTATTCTTTATTAGAAAGGTTTGTTTTTGATTGTCAAAACTGCAAGGTTTCCACTAGGTGTCGTTTTGCCAAAACAAGAGTTTTTAAACCTTCGTCAATATAGGAATCGAGACCTATACATTGCCCTCGTAAATAAAGTGGCGGGCAATTTCTAGAATCCCTTTAACCCTATGCACAACGGTTTAATAAAACGTCATTTATTTCACAAAACCATTTCTTGTGATGTTTGAAAACGATTTTCTTTAACCTTCTCGTTAAGTGGGAATCGACATTCATTAGCACTTCCAATTTCTTATCCTCGTGATGCTAATAACCTAATTTGATTGATTTTATGAAAATCTTTATCGTTTTAGCTTTGAAATCAATTTTGTGTGTCCTGAATCAAATCAAGCATTAAAATGCGTTGGGGCTATTCATGGGCATGTAAGCCATCAAAATAACCCCCAAACGCCCACAAGCACCTATTTCACTATTTCGGGGCCTTAAACCCGATTTTTAACTTGGTATCGTTTTAAGGCCTGACGATTACATGTTTACAATCAAGGATAATCGATCCTATTACATACACCAAAATTGTCCATCATCAGATTTGGACCATGGGGTCGAGTTCCTAGGCTCACATCCACAATTTCTACACACCCACAAAATGGATATTACAACAATTAAACAAGCTAAAAAATCACCAAATGGATATCATCGGGCCATTAGGAAGAATTTTATTCCGTTGGAACCCTCACTAATAATCCCTAATCCGTGTATTCTCAATAATATACAAAAAAACTACATTTAATGCAACCCAAATGACCAAAAGCTTAACAAAATGATATAACAAAAATGCTATAAAAGAGGGCTTTTTCACCTTGCAAATGACACCACGATGCGTATAAACTCGTATATTAATTAGAGTAGAAAATATATGTGATACAATCTCACAAAAGAGATATAATTCCTCACTATTTTCTCTCTTTTCTCTCGTTTTTCGCTGCTGTTTTGCTGTTGTTCTTCCTCTTTTCTTTTTCTTCTTCCGTTGCTGCTTCGCCTCCTGTATCCGAATGAAGGAAT
Source organism: Aralia elata (assembly GCA_034770075.1). Lineage (NCBI taxonomy): Eukaryota > Viridiplantae > Streptophyta > Magnoliopsida > Apiales > Araliaceae > Aralia > Aralia elata. The sequence continues at coordinate 39,375,275 of CM068384.1, read as the reverse complement.
GAGCTGAAATAGCCTGGCCGCAGATTGATCTGCGGCTGGCCTTGGTTTCCCCGCGCCCACCGCGCACTTCAGCCGCTCAGCCGCCCGCCGCGCACTTCAATTATTTTAATCATTGGCCGCAGATCAATCCGCGGCTGGATGGGCTGACTTTCTCGATTTTTGGGCCGCACCTCGATTCTCGTGTCGTACCGTTGGTTTTCGCTGAGAGGCTTGTATTTTGCAGTCCGAGAACCGCTGGTAAACGTGCCACATCATTCTGCTTTGATCGTTGTCGTGTCAGCTTTGATCGCACGTCATTGCGGTGGCTCTGAGTGTTTGTACTTATGTCCACCCTTCGTTCTCGTAGGCTGGGTTCATTGACGATTTTGCCCTCCTGTCAGGGTTAGTATGGAAAGCGCAAAATTTGAGTGTCTACACTGAGCTAATGTGATAGTATGCTAGACAACATTGGTTTACTTAAATTAGCATTAAAAGCATTATGCCCATGATAAGATGTGGAGTATATAATTCTATTAGCATGTGCCAGTCATGTATATGTATGGAAGGAGTGTTAGGTTTGTATATAACGCGAGCATGCAATCAAATTACATAAATAGAGCGGAAGCGCGATAAAACGGATTTTAAAATTTTTATACAAACCATCACCATGATCGATCAATGTGCTCAATTAACGATATAAACGAAAGAGAAAGAGAATAAGAAATTATACCCTCGTAGAACAAAGCTTCCTCGGGTACAAGTTCAACTCCTAGTCCTTCGTGTTCTCCTCGAATGCTACGGTGTGATTCCTTCCTTTGATCAACGTTAGCCACCCAAGTGTTTGGCCTCTAGAGGTGATCCACCAAGGAAGAACAAGTATTCAAGAAGTTGGGTATTTGGCAAAACCCTAGTTTCTATCTCTATAGAAATTGTAAGTACTCTCCACAATCTAATGCAAGAGTGTGTAACCCTAATCTATGATAAGACCCCTCTTATTTATAGATGTACGAATAACCCTTCCCTAAACTATTTAGGATTAGGGTTTGTATTATAATTAAACTCATTTAATTAATAATGTTCCTAATCCAATTAGGAATCCATGGGAGAGTACTTCTATTAATTAATTCCCAATCTCTATTAGGAATCAAATAATAGTAAAAATAATAATAATAATAATAAGACTCCTCTTATTAATTTATATTTAATATTTCCAAAATATTAAATAATAAATATTAAGCTATTTAATTTATTCTATCTCCATAGAGTAAATTAAATACACTTAACTTATTATTACAATTATGCCATTTACTTCTTAAATAAATATTTTCCTTTTGCGGTGTGACTCTTTAGGTTCTCCATATTAAACCGGTTGTGAATAAATCAATTAGAACAATTCTAATCTTATTTAAATAAATAAATTAAACTATTTAATTCATTTAAATAAATAATATTTATTCTACAATAAGGGTAAGCCCCCTTAGCGATCAACGACTTTCCAGATAATATAGATTTCAACATCAATCATAAAAGAACCTTTGAGTAAATAGTTACCGTACAATTCAATCCTTCTACCATACAATGTCCCAATTAAATATAAGACATGGATTTACTGTCAAGTCTTATTTTATTTAATTATATGTATTTCGATTCCTAAATGCACAACTCTAATTAATGCAAATTAGAAACTCCTTTCTAATTTCATTCTGCCTTGGCCAAGGACTACTGAGTTATCATTTATCGAATCACATAGGACATACACATCTTTTACTAGACGAGGTAGATTCTTTGTTGATCATTCACCTATCTCCATGTATAACTAATTATACCCAATCATACCCTTTGATATACCCACAAGGTCTTAAGGGACATGTCAAAGTATAACTCATTATACACAAGATACTATGATGATCTCAAGTCCAAGGATCACTTGTACTACTATCACTAGAGGAATTCCTATTGACAGGCGAGTAAAACTCCATTAGGTATTCCTTAGCGAGTCACGTTCAGTGAACTTATTCTCTAATAAGCACCTACATACTTGCTTTAGTGTCTCCACACAAATGATTATGAGATCAATCATCCTCTTCCTAAGAGCAAGCAACGCATGTACTAATCTATCCGGATCCACTAATCCCCAATTTAGTAATCCAACGATTAGGAACAATTTTAGTTTGTGAGCTATCTAGAATTTAGATCTCATTAGCATGATCACTATCATGATTCTAAAAGCATTGCTCAAAACTATGGGTTTATCACATTTAATATAACAGCACTATGTAGATAATATAAAATGCCTTTTGAGAAAATCAATTCTTTATTAATAAATGAATAAGATTACAAAGTATATGCTACATCATATCAAATATGATTGGCTTGTGTGCATACTACTTTCAATCTCCCACTTGCACTAAAGCCAATCGCCATGGTATCTAATACCCATCTTCTCTAAGTGACGATCAAACTGCTGTTGTGTTAAAGCTTTAGTAAATGGATCTGCAATGTTGTCTTGAGAGTCTACACGCTCCAGGGTGACATCTCCTCTTTCAATGATCTCTCTAATCAAATGAAACCGCCGCAACACGTGTTTGGATTTCTGATGAGACCTGGGTTCCTTAGCCTGCGCAACAGCTCCGTTGTTGTCCACAGAATAAAGGTACTGCTCCTCTAATGCTAGGAACCACTCCAAGTTCAGTTATGAACTTCTTCATCCAAACAGCTTCCTTTGCAGCTTCACTTGCAGCTATGTACTCTGCCTCTGTCACCGAATCAGCAACTGTTTGCTGCTTGGAAACTCTTCCAACTCACTAGCGCCACCGTTTAAGGTAAACACGTACCCTGAAACGGATTTACTGTCATCTTGGTCCGTTTGAAAACTTGAGTCTGTATAGCCCTCTAGTTTCAATTCAGACCCACCGTAGACAAGAAATACATCCTTAGTTCTTCTCAAGTACTTTAGGATATTTTTCACTGCCTTCCAGTGCTCTTCTCCTGGATTCGACTGATATCTGCTGGTTACACTAAGTGCATGAGCGACATCTGGTCTAGTACATATCATACCGTACATGATAGATCATATTGCCGAAGCATAAGGAATCTTACTCATACGGTCTCTCTCCTCAGGTGTCTTTGGGGCCTGTTTCTTGGAGAGATGTATTCCATGGCTCATCGGCATGAGACCTCTCTTGGAATCTTCCATGCTAAACTTCTTTAGCATCGAGTCAATGTACTTTCCTTGGGTCAAGCCCAGCATCCTTTTAGATCTATCTCTATAGATCTTTATCCCCAAAATATAGGATGCCTCACCCAAGTCCTTCATGGAGAAGTGTTTAGATAACCAAATTTTGATCGACTGTAGCATAGGAACATCATTCCCTATCAGTAATATATCATCAACATATAATACAAGGAATGATATAGCGCTCCCACTAACCTTCTTGTACACACATGGTTCATCCTCGTTCTTGATAAAATCAAACCTTTTGATTATCTCATCAAAATGGATGTTCCACCTTCGAGAAGCTTGCTTCAATCCATAAATGGATCGTTGTAGTTTACAGACTTGGTTTGTTCCAACCGTTGAAACAAAACCCTCTGGCTGTATCATATATACATTCTCCTCAAGCTCTCGATTGAGGAAGGCCGTTTTCACGTCCATTTGTCAGATCTCGTAGTCATAATAAGCTGCAACCGCAAGCAAAATCCGAATGGACTTGAGCATAGCTACTGGTGAGAAGGTTTCATCATAGTCAACTCCTTGTCTTTGTTTGAAACCTTTTGCAACCAGTCGGGCCTTATAGGTCTCTACCTTGCCATCTGCTCCAGTCTTTCTCTTAAAGACCCATTTACACCCAATAGGCTTAATGCCCTCAGGTGGTGAAACCAAAGTCCATACTTGGTTTTCATACATGGAGTCCATCTCGGATTTCATGGCTTCTAGCCATTTCTCTGAGTCTTCACTACTCATAGCCTCTTCGTAAGTCAATGGATCATCATCATCTATGATGCGTACCTCATCATCATCCTCTATGATGAATCCATACCTCTCAGGTATCTTCGGTACTCTTCCAGATTTACGAATAGGTAGTGGTACAGTAGGTTCTTCTACTTGGTCAGGTACCTGACTTTGATCCGTAGTATTTTGTGGTTCTTGAACTTCTTCAAGATATATCTTACTCCCACTGACCCTTTCGAGGATAAACTCCTTTTCCAAGAAGGCAGCGTGTTTCGCAACAAACACCTTTTGATCAGTAGGATGATAGAAATAATACCCTGATGTTTCTTTAGGGTATCCCACGAATCTACATTTGTCGGATCTAGTCTTCAGCTTATCATGCTCAAACCTTTTGACATAAGCTGGACAACCCCAAGTCTTAACATGCTTAAGATTTGGTTTCCTCCCTGTCCATATCTCATATGGAGTCTTTGGGACGGATTTGGTAGGTACCTTGTTAAGTAGGTATGTAGCCGATTCTAGGGCATAACCCCAGAAGGATATTGGAAGGTCGGTAAAACTCATCATGGAACGAACCATGTCCAACAATGTTCGATTTCTCCTTTCAGATACACCATTCAACTGTGGCGTCCCTGGTGGAGTCCATTGTGAGATTATACCATTTTCTTTGAGACAATTGAGAAACTCACTGGTTAAGTATTCCCCTCCTCGATCCGATCGAAGAATTTTAATACTTTTACCAGTTTGTTTCTCTACTTCACTTCTGAATTCTTTGAACTTTTCAAACGATTCAGATTTGTATTTCATTAAATACACATATCCAAATCTAGAATGATCATCAGTGAAAGTAATAAAATAAGAATACCCTCCTCGTGCATTCGTTGTCATAGGTCCACAAACGTCTGTGTGTACCAACGCTAACAACTCTGTAACTCTTTCTCCTTTTCCACTAAAAGGGGATTTAGTCATCTTACCCATGAGACAAGATTCACAAGTTGGATACGATTCGTAATCAGATAGCTCTAAAAGTCCATCTTTATGCAACTTGGATAATCTTGTTTCATTGATATGACCGAGTCTACAGTGCCACATAAAGGTATAATTAACATCATCTCTTTTTCTTTTCTTAGTTTGTTCAATTTGAAGTATATTTTCATGCAAGTCAAATATGTAAAGTCCATTCAGTAAATTGCCAACACCATATAAAACATTTTTATTATAAATAGAACAACTGTTGTTCTTTATTATAATATCAAAACCATCCATATCCAATACAGAAATTGAAATAATGTTTCTAATGAGTGTTGGAACATAATAACAATTATTTAAACTAATGAACTTGCCCGAAGGCAGTGCTAAACAATAAGTCCCTACAGCCAATGCAGCAACTTTTGCTCCATTTCCCACTCGTAGGACGACTTCATCCTTGTTCAGCTTCCTACTTCTGCTTAGTCCCTGCATATTATTACATATGTGAGAACTACAGCCGGTATCCAATACCCAAGTAGAATTTTGACTTTCAGAAAAATTAATTTCAATCATGAACAAACCTAGATCGGAAGTCGAAGCTTCTCCAAGCTTCTTTTGGCCCGCAAGATACTCCTTGCAGTTCCTCTTCCAATGTCCCGGCTTGTTGCAATGGTAGCAAATTCCTTTGCTATCTGGATCAGGTTTTTTTTTATCCTTTCCCTTCGCCTTCCCCTTAGCCTTCTTGTTTTTCTTCCTTTCAGAAGATACCTTGGGCCTCTTCCTTTTCTTGGAAGAATCATCCACTAGTAAGACTTGGTTCTTGTTGGATGAGAAGTGACCTTCAGTAGTTTTCAGCATGTTAAGTAACTCAGGCAAGCTGACGTCCAACTTATTCATGTGAAAATTCACAACAAATTGTGAGAAGGTGTCCGGGAGTGACTGCAAGATCAAATCTTGACTTAACTCCCCATCCATCACGAACCCAAGTTGTCCAAGTTGTTCAATCAGATTGATCATCTTAAGGACATGAGTCTCAACAGCAGTGCCCTCGGTCATACGAGATCGGAAGAGCTCCTTAGATATCTGATATCTAGCAGTCCTATTTTGCTCACCATACAACTCTTTGAGGTGCAGCAATATAGTAGGAGCATCCATAGTTTCATGCTGACGCTGAAGCTCGTTACTCATGGATGCGAGCATGATGCATTGAGCCAAGATTGCATCATCTTGCCACTTTCTAAAAGTAGCAATCTCTTCCTCAGAGGCTGTTTCTGCATCACTTGCAGGGACTGGCGAATTTAGGACATAAGAAATCTTTTCAGCAGTGAGAACAATTCTCAGATTCCTTAACCAGTCCGTGTAATTCGGTCCGGTCAGTTTGTTAGCATCAAGTATGCTACGCAGTGATAGTGAGTTTGACATTTTTAAATTCTGCATGTGAAATAGACAACATTTTAGCATACATTTATTTAATTAATTACCAAAATAAATTAGGTCTTTATTTTAAATTGGTATCTCCCGCTATTTTCATCAAACTATATTACCCTCAATTTATATAGTTCGGCAAATCTAATTAAAGGTTTGCTAGTGAGAATAAGGATCCCATTTCAAATGTATATAGCCTTGTGGTGACACAACAAACGATATATAAATAAATAGGTAGACAACTATTGTCAATTACATCACTATGTAACTCCTTGTATTTTGCCTCTTAGATTATTTTGATCAAGTGGTGACACATCCGAATCAAAATTATCCAAGTTAAGTCCAACCTAGCACTTCCATATATTCGAAAGAAAAACACTGTCCTTGTGGTGACACAACAAAACAGCATCGTTCAGTCTATGTATAAGCATCAAATGTGATAATGCAACATCTTAAATATTTAATACTTGCCTTGTGGTGACACAACAAACTCATATTAAATATTTAATACTCTATTGCGTTACCATGCTAGAAGGCGACGTTCGATATTCAAAATATCTTTGAACGCTTAGGACTTAATATAATTCCTTTGAGGGGTTTATTATTATTAGTCTCATCTTGTTTAGCGCGCATGCACATATATATATAAAATACGCGTCATATTATTTTACATGCGAAGCATGTTGCATAATATATAATATATATATAATAATCATGCACATATAGAATACTATATTCTACCCGGATTGATTATGGACTTTTATTCTAGTTTGGTTCACTAGAGCCACCAAGTGAACCAAAAGGTCAAACCTAGGGTGCAAGAATAAATTTAAATATAACTATTACATTTAAACCCGGGCTCCATTACAAACGGGTCTTCAAGCGCTCCTTGCTCCTTTGTCTCCAATTCTTCAAAAATTTAATTCTAACTATTCCTATTACATAAACTATTTACTATAAATAGAAACCTTGATCAGCAGTCAAGGGGAAGTACATAGGAGAGAGATAGAATTTACATTAAGAAAAATTAGAGAAGACGAGGTACGCAGACCCCATTTATAAAAACCCATACATTCAAGCATCCACTAAAATAAATTCAATCACACATTGGTCAACAGTCCATAATCAATCCCTATTTATTATCATACATATCTCTATATGTATCAATAAATAACATTCATCCCATGAATAATAAAACCATTCCATATATGCATTGATATTAATTAATGGGCAAACGTTTTGCTAATATTTAGTTTTGAAACAAAATAAACTCTTTTATTTTAATCAAAACCAAATCCAAATTAAACTCCTTTAATTTTAGCAATCTGAAATCCTATTCCAGATAAAATAAACTCTTTTATTTTAAACTTTTATCAATTAAATAAACCATTTATTTTAATTGAGAAAAACAAAAAAATTTCAAAGTCTGGACACCGGCGCGGCCGCGCTCCATTTTGAACTAGGAGCGGCGCGGCCGCGCTGCACCCCAGGAAATGTTTTTCTGGGTTAGGGCGCGGCCGCGCTCCAGAATGAACTGGAAGCGGCGCGGCCGCGCCGCGATGCAGAATCAGAAAAATTTTTCTTGCCCAAAAATTCGAACGTTTCGCATATCAATTCATACATGGAATCATCAAGATCGATAATTAGCACATGATTAGGCTCTGATACCACTGTTAGGTTTGTATATAACGCGAGCATGCAATCAAATTACATAAATAGAGCGGAAGCGCGATAAAACGGATTTTAAAATTTTTATACAAACCATCACCATGATCGATCAATGTGCTCAATTAACGATATAAACGAAAGAGAAAGAGAATAAGAATTATACCCTCGTAGAACAAAGCTTCCTCGGGTACAAGTTCAACTCCTAGTCCTTCGTGTTCTCCTCGAATGCTACGGTGTGATTCCTTCCTTTGATCAACGTTAGCCACCCAAGTGTTTGGCCTCTAGAGGTGATCCACCAAGGAAGAACAAGTATTCAAGAAGTTGGGTATTTGGCAAAACCCTAGTTTCAATCTCTATAGAAATTGTAAGTACTCTCCACAATCTAATGCAAGAGTGTGTAACCCTAATCTATGATAAGACCCCTCTTATTTATAGATGTAGGAATAACCCTTCCCTAAACTATTTAGGATTAGGGTTTGTATTATAATTAAACTCCTTTAATTAATAATGTTCCTAATCCAATTAGAAATCCATGGGAGAGTACTTCTATTAATTAATTCCCAATCTCTATTAGGAATCAAATATAGTAAAAATAATAATAATAATAATAAGACTCCTCTTATTAATTTATATTTAATATTTCCAAAATATTAAATAATAAATATTAAGCTATTTAATTTATTCTATCTCCATAGAGTAAATTAAATACACTTAACTTATTATTACAATTATGCCATTTACTTCTTAAATAAATATTTTCCTTTTGCGATGTGACCCTTAAGGTTCTCCATATTAAACCGGTTGTGAATAAATCAATTAGAACAATTCTAATCTTATTTAAATAAATAAATTAAACTATTTAATTCATTTAAATAAATAATATTTATTCTACAATAAGGGTAAGCCCCCTTAGCGATCAACGACTTTCCAGATAATATAGATTTCAACATCAATCATAAAAGAACCTTTGAGTAAATAGTTACCGTACAATTCAATCCTTCTACCATACAATGTCCCAATTAAATATAAGACATGGATTTACTGTTAAGTCTTATTTTATTTAATTATATGTATTTCGATTCCTAAATGCACAACTCTAATTAATGCAAATTAGAAACTCCTTTCTAATTTCATTCTGCCTTGGCCAAGGACTACTGAGTTATCATTTATCGAATCACATAGGACATACACATCTTTTACTAGACGAGGTAGATTCTTTGTTGATCATTCACCTATCTCCATGTATAACTAATTATACCCAATCATACCCTTTGATATACCCACAAGGTCTTAAGAGACATGTCAAAGTATAACTCATTATACACAAGATACTATGATGATCTCAAGTCCAAGGATCACTTGTACTACTATCACTAGAGGAATTCCTATTGACAGGCGAGTAAAACTCCATTAGGTATTCCTTAGCGAGTCACGTTCAGTGAACTTATTCTCTAACAAGCACCTACATACTTGCTTTAGTGTCTCCACACAAATGATTATGAGATCAATCATCCTCTTCCTAAAAGCAAGCAACGTATGTACTAATCTATCCGGATCCACTAATCCCCAATTTAGTAATCCAACGATTAGGAACAATTTTAGTTTGTGAGCTATCTAGAATTTAGATCTCATTAGCATGATCACTATCATGATTCTAAAAGCATTGCTCAAAACTATGGGTTTATCACATTTAATATAACAGCACTATGTAGATAATATAAAATGCCTTTTGAGAAAATCAATTCTTTATTAATAAATGAATAAGATTACAAAGTATATGCTACATCATATCAAATATGATTGGCTTGTGTGCATACTACTTTCAAGGAGTGATTTAATTAATGGGCAATCATAAAGATAATTAATTTAGATATTAGAGACTCATGTATGAACTGCCCGAGATAGTGGAGCAAGAATAAAGGAAATATGTTAAGTAGTGGGCAACAACATTCTTGCATAAATATTGAGATGATGGGCAACAATGACAATACATATATTCATGCTAGTTTGTATTTTATGGAACCATACAAATAGTATATTTAATGGGCAATTCATGCTTGATTCCATTAGCAACTTCGGATATAGCTAGCAAGAAGTATGGTCAACATACTTAAATAATAGAGAAACATGTTAGGCACTTGTGGGATACTTTAATTAAACAAAACCTACACATGATATGGAATGAAACAAGTAAATGGGCAGCATTAACAATGTTTATTGTAATAGAGGAAATATATCAAGAATGAGCAGCATAGGATTTCACAGAATAAGGACAACATAGTTGATATATTTTAGAGAGAGGACTGATTTATTTATCCCATGAATTCATTTGCATGTGCCAACAAGTTTAAGAATGGACAGTTAGTGGCAATATGTGTCAACCTTGTATGGAGGGAACAAATATGATTACTTATTAATAAATCATTCAATAAAGTAGCGGGCAGTCTTATTATTCTCATAATTCCATTAGAATACTAAATAATAGATTTCAAGAGAAAACCAATGTATGGAAGGAGTAAATCAAGTAATGGGCATCTTCGGATCTTAGCAAAAAAAACTTACCCATGAAATGTGCAAGCACTAACCAAATGAAAAATAATAAAGTTTAATAGTCTTCATGTGCAAGCACTAACCAAATAGGAAATAATAGAAGCATTTAACTAATTCAAATTAATAACTAATGACCAACCGAAGGTAACATTGTAGTAGAATATGATTCAATCAATTAGTTAACAGTTAACATTTGATCCATATAAATATTGAAAGCTTAACTAAATATTTCCAAGAGATATATAAATTACAATGCAAATATAGTGAAAATGTAGTAACACTACAAAATAACTTATCATCAAATATAGTAACAGTATAAAGTAATTTGTCATCATTAAAACCAAAATACCATAAACCAACAAACATATCATACATAATGATCAATACATATCAAATAAAGATTGAGTCCCATAACTCAACCAGCATTCTTTACTTAACGAACGTAGTCATATTTTGACTTTGTCGTTTCATAATTGCAACATATATAAAATACAACATGCTTTTGTACCATAAATTTAAAACAGTTAATCTTTTAGTTCACATAACAAATAGGAACTGAAAGACTTGCCTGATTCGTAGATTACCAATTACCATAATTAACTTATACTTATCTGCATTTCACGCATCCTACACGACATATAATCATGCACAACATTTATTAGTCACATAGCAATACTTAGTATTACTCTACTCTACATTTCATAATCCTTCATTTTTATTCTCTATACAATTCTCAACTTAGAAATTAAGTTCTCCTTATAAACCTTCATTTTATTGCGTCTCACTTTAATCGACACTTAACATTTAATTAAATCTTAAACTCTTCTTTACATTAGACGTATAATGTTTATTAACACTACTTAAGCTAATCTTTGGCTTGCTATAATACTTCAGGATTCTCTCACATCCAATCTCATTTTAATATTCTAATTGTCATCTGAAAATAAATGGGTATATTCTAACGTTCATCATAATATCTTAGCATTCGTTAAATACATTAATCCAAACTTTGAACATGCATATGGTAACATAGCATAGCCACAAAGAAAAGAATTTTTTTTTATTTCCTGTTCCACCGCTGGGGCGGTGGTTTCCTTTACAAAGTTACCGCCGGGGCGAGGCTACTGTCGGGGCGAGGATTCTAGTTCACTTTTGTCGCCGGGGCGACGATACCGCCGGGGCGGTGAACTCAGTTCATTTCTGCCGCCGAGGCGGTAGACTCGACTGACCGTTCCTGCCGTTCGTGAACTAGAAAAATTCCAGGCCAAATTTTCTAAATTCTACCATCCGATTCACAAATTAAACACATCCAGACATCAAACATGTTGTAAAACAACTATCCAACATGTTTCTAATAATTCTAAACACTATATTACACGCAATCAACCAATTAGAAACCAAAAATTCACTGTTTATACAAAGTATTAATGTTTTGGCCATTTTAATGAAATCAAACACTGTGAATTCATCTCTAAACCATTTTAATCCATTCTACTTGCATTCTTTTCCTATTTCAACGAATTTCAACAACCCACCATCAATTTCAGATTCTATACATAAATTACTAGCCAATTCTAGTCTCAAAATAGACCAACAAAACTCAAATTTCTTTACTTTAAACATCTTTTCATGAATTTGATGACTAAAAACCCAATTATAAATAACATAAAATGATTTGTACACCCTCACTAACATAAACAACCAACATATTCATGAAGTATTCATCAAAACTCAATTTACAAAAGAAACTTCAAAAGAAAAGAAAACTAAGGTTTAGAGTAATTTTATACCTTTGATTTCTTCATTACATTAGGTTAGATGATTAGCAGAGTTTGATTAATCTCCTTCCTCCTCTTGATTATTAGAATTTCTCCTCAATTTGCTTCACAGAGAGTTTTCTCTCCCAATTCTCTCTCTTTCTCCTCTGTATGCTTGGCTTCCGCAACTCCAACTGATGAAAATTTACGTGATACTTAGTGGGGAGTTTCAGCGGTTAAGAAAACCAAAGGCCACAAGGCCTTGTTTGGTACCTCTTTAAAGAATTAATCCATTTTTTTTATTATTATACCATATGCTTCCCATTTAAAATAAATCATTGTCACACTTTAATTTAATTAACTCATATTTAATTAAATTATTTAACAAATATAACTTCAATTTTATATAGCAAATCATTATATTTCTAATTTAATTATTTAATTAAATTAGAATCTTATCATCACTTTAGCGTACTAAAATACATACCAACATTTCACACACAAGTATATTCACATCAATTCACTATTTTAAATTGAGTGAATTACTCACCTTATTATGAAATATAATCCATAACAATTTTTATTGCTAACAAGGCATAATAATTAAATTAAATTATTTCATAATATAATTTCAACTTAATAACATTCAGTTAATATTTTTTTTCCATAACAATTTAATTTACTATCATCAATGGTTTAATTTACCATTAAACCTCATTTCTCAAATACACGAATATATAATTCTCTTCACACCAAATCACAATTTCATAATATGAAACGCATATGTACACATACTCAAACTCAAAACGTCTCATAGTAAGAATTTTATTTATTAAATTCTTATTAAATAATTTCTGAAAATCTGGGTTGTCACATCCTTCCCTCCTTATAAGGATTCCGTCCTCGGAATCAACGAAACCTCCTTTACTCAGTTTTCACTAAATCTCTTTCAAAATTAGCGCTGAATAACTTAACGAATTACCCTAGTATAAGTTTTATTTCTTGAAATACTTCGAGTATTATATACTCTTTAACCCTTTAACGCACTCATTGCATATCATACTTGTCGTAATCATTTAATATCCTAATTTAACATCGCATAAATATTCAGGATATTACATTTACCCCTTCTTCTAAGAAGTTCGTCCTCGAAATTTTGATTTACTAATATTCGTTCCTTCCAGCTATCCGAATGGACTTTACATTAATCTCTACAATCAAATTCTTTCTCTAAGGATCTTTCTAAGATCATCGCATTCTTCATATCTTCCTCTTTTAAAATTTCTCATCATTACTCATCATCAGCTAAATTTATCTATTCCCTTTCTGGAATTCCATTCCCTTCTTGGATTTGTTATAGTTTGTTTGATTTACTCATCACCATATGTTGCATTCTACGACTTACCCCTTCTTAAGGAATATTTTCTTTCCACTTCCACCTTTCAAGAGAATAAGAATCTTCCACAATTGTTCAATAATTGGGAAGCAGTATGAATAACTCACGAATTTTAAAGTTTCATTCAAAAACTTTCAATATCATGTTGAGGAGTCGTAAAGACTTGAACCTTGTCCTAGGTTATCAGATATTTCTACTGTAACCTTTAACAGTCAAAGACTATGGACCATCTCTTCTCGTACTCCAGGTGATCAGCCCTTCGTACTATGTATTGTGCACATACATATTAACGATATTGCGTAGCCCCCATTACAGGGTTGGTTCACCTCAGACTTGATACAAATTCCGCACCAGAACAATCTGGTTTGGCATAAATTCTCAAAGAATGCTTGAATCTTGTAAAACATCTTTCAATAGTCGTCTTGCCGAATCAATTAGCATAGACCTTGAACAACAATTCGGACATTAATCAAAATATTTTTAGCCAGCTCAATTGGCATATCTTTTCATAACTTAACAGAAAAATAAAAATTTTTTATGACGCCATGATACCGTACCATTTAATAGTACGTTGAGGATGCCGTCATTTTAGGACTTTGTCATACTACATCATACCATAGTGGGCTGACGATCCTTCGATCACATCCAACACTAGGTTCGATTGCATTGATGACTCCATCGTTCAAAATACATTTTGATAATTTCAAATCACTTTTGTCTAGCTGAAACAATTAGCATAGACATACGAATAATAGCATTTTTTTAAAACTTATTGGTTCAAACATCCAATATATTTTTGAGAGCACAAAATTGCGAATATCAGCACGATGATAATAAATCTCGAAAATCTAGCATAGCTAGAAGATTTAGAATCCCCATTTTCTCCATCAACTTCAATCTTTATTCCATTACTTCATTAATCAATCATTCTATTATTCTTCAATATCACCAATGCTCTCTATACCATAACTTTTCTATACCCAAAATAGTTCATCAAACTTACCACACTTTGGAAGTTCAGGAACTTACCACAATCATATGGTTTTAGGAACTTATCCTCGTCAGACCAAAATCATCCATTCGCTAAGGGGTTCCACCATACGATTATGAGTCACGATCCTACCATAAATATGAGTTTTAAGAACCATACCTAATTTTAATATTCTCTAACTATCAAATATAAATATGAGAAAAGAATCACCTTCTCGTTATACGTATATCGATAGTGCGACACCAATATTTCAATGATTATCAATATAGGAAGCTAAGTGGTTGTCGAACCAACTCGACCACTAATCAATATAGAAAGCTGAGCGGTTGTTAAACCATGGACAAATCCTGTCCCATACCAGGATTTGTTCAACTCAACCACTATATTAATATAGGAAGCTAAGTAGTTCTCAAACCAAGCACAAATTCCCTGCCCATACAAGGAGTTGTACGACTCAGCCACTAACACGAGTCTTCAATTGAAATCCCACCTAATTTCATCTTGCTCTTAATTTAACTCTTTGCTTGATACGAATTTCTCGTATCTCATCATCCATAACTCCTCGTGAGTTTACCTCGTACTATTTCATAGTACCATCTCTTTATAGCATCATGCTACAACTATTCGATCATTTAAGATTCTCTGACATTTACAACTTTAGCAGATCACATCGTGATCTCGTTCTATCATCAACTCTTCTGACGATTCTTTCTTACCTTATGATCGTCTCATCCTACGATCTTCTTTATTCTTCTCTTAATCACGTTATCTTATGATTAATCAGGTTAGGTGTTCCCTGTTCTTTTAGCTCTTCAGGTTCTTCTTTAAACCTAATCATTTTATCATACTCTTGTCTCACATGAATTCTCTAAACTCTATTTGAGTTCATCCTTATCATTTATATCATTCACATCTTATAGACATCGTCTATTTATTATCACCATTTTTATTACTGGAGTCAGGTAACTCCTGGTTCTATATAACTCTTCAAGATTCTCCTTTGAATCTTCGTGTGTGTATATATATATATATATCAATTCTTCCTTTAAGAATCTCTAACTTCATTCATATCATTCACTATTTTATTCGAGTTTACTTCGCGTTATTCGCATCTTCTCCTTGTAACATTTCTAGGACTTAACTCATCTCATACATTCACCTATACGAAGAGAATCATTTCTTAATCATACACATCCATAATTATATACTCGGTACACCTCGAGTCTCTAACAGTGTTCAGTATAGCACCTGAGTGGTTTCCCACAAATAACCAACAAACTAGTTCCCGTCTCGTCGACACTGTCTTGCACAGTGAGTTAGATCGGTTGCTAGTTCGTATCAACCTCCGCTCTCTGAAGGAATTTTTTAGCCCAGATACCATACATCAACCATTAAAGAGTACGATTGTACCATAATCATACTTAACTTACTATTCTTTTAACTCTATCATTTTCACCTCTTTTCTCTAAGGTTATAGCCTAAGGTACTCTTACCTAAGGTTTCTAACCTATCAGCTCTGATACCAACTGTAACGACCCCAAAATTCATACAATTCAACTCTTCTTACTACGGTCGTTAACAATACATCTTTATTCTGACTTTACAACATTATTCAATGTTAATCTTATTAAAAATGCGGAATAATTCAAAGTTTACAGTTTTCTTTCTCATCTTTCCCTGAACCATAACCTTTATCATCCACATATTCTGGAATCAATTTTTATTCTATGATTCACTTCATCATTATTGCGAAATAAGACCTTACATCTCAGATTATTATTCTTACATGTATGATAATATGACTTCACCTCAAACAATAAAATCTTACAACTCATTGTAAATTACACATTTAAAATCATCAAGTACATTTATCAAACTCTTAAACATGGTTCAACATAACTACATCAACTACATTTATATGATCTTCATGCTTCACTTTGTTCTATGCCTTTCAAGCATCACATAACATTACCTTGGATCCTTAACCTGCAAAAATGGTTATTTGCAAGAATGAGCTCGACAGCTTAGTATATCTAACAGTTTGCATGCATCACATATCACATAGATAACATGCTCATCATCTAAATCATAAACATTTGACTAAACATATCATACATAATGATCAACACATATCAAATAAAGATTGAGTCCCATAACTCAACCAGCATTCTTTACTTAACGAACGTAGTCATATTTTGACTTTGTCATTTCATAATTGCAACATATATAAAATACAACATGCTTTTGTACCATAAATTTAAAACAGTTAATCTTTTAGTTCACATAACAAATACGAACTGAAAGACTTGCCTGATTCGTAGATTACCAATTACCATAATCAGCTTATACTTATCTGCATTGAAAGTAGTATGCACACAAGCCAATCATATTTGATATGATGTAGCATATACTTTGTAATCTTATTCGATTGATAAAGGCATTTTACTTTATCTACATGGTGCTGTTATATTAAATGTGATAAACCCATAGTTTTGAGCAATGCTTTTAGAATCATGATGGTGATCATGCTAATGAGATCTAAATTCTAGATAGCTCACAAACTAAAATCGTTCCTAATCGATGGATTACTAAAAAGGGGATTAGTGAATCCGGATAGATTAGTACATACGTTGCTTAATCTTATGAAGACGACGATTGATCTCATAATCATTTGTGTGGAGACACTAAAGCAAGTATGTAGGTGCTTATTAGAGAATAAGTTTACTGAAAGTGGCTCGCTAAGGAATACCTAATGGAGTTTTACTCGCCTGTCAATAGGAATTCCTCTAGTGATAGTAGTACAAGTGATCCTTGGACTTGAGATCATCATAGTATCTTGTGTATGATGAGTTATACTTTGACATGTCCCTTAAGCCCTTTAGGGTATATCAAAGGGTATGATTGGGTATAATAAGTTATACATGGAGATAAGTGAATGGTCAACAACGAATCTACCACTTCTAGTAAAAGGAGTGAATGTCCTATGTGATTCGATAAATGACAACTCAGAAGTCTTTGGCCAAAGCAGAATGAAATTAGAAAGGAGTTTCTAATTTGCATTAATCAGAGTTGTGCATTTCAGAATCGAAATACATATAATTAAATAAACTAAGACTTGACAGTAATTCCATGTCTTATATTTAATTGGGACATTGTATGGTAGAAGGATTGAATTGTACGGTAACTATTCACTGAAAGGTTCTTTTGTGATTAATGTTGAAATCTATATTATGTGGAAAGTCGTTGATCGCTAAGGGGGCTTACCCTTATTGTAGAATAAATATTATTTATTTAAATGAATTAAATAGTTTAATTTATTTATTTAAATAAGATTATAATTGTTCTAATTGATTTATTCACAACCGGTTTAATATGGAGAACCTAAAGGGTCACACCGCAAAAGGAAAATATTTGTTTAAGAAGTGAATGGCATAATTCTAATAATAAGTTAAGTGTATTTAATTTAATCTGTGGAGATAGAATAAATTAAATAGCTTAATATTTATTATTTAATATTTTGGAAATATTAAATATAAATTAATAAGAGGAGTCTTATTATTATTATTACTATTACTATTATTTAATTCCTAATAGAGATTGGGAATTAATTAATAGAAGTGCTCTCTCATAAATTCCTAATTGGATTAGGAGTTTAATTAATTAAAGGAGTTTAATTAAAATAAAAACCTTAATCCTAAATAGTTTAGGAGGGTTCCCTATATCTATAAATAAGAGGAGTCTTATCATGATTTAGGGTTACAAAGTTAGACTGTTAGACAATTTACACACTCTTCCATGAGAATTGGAGAGAGAGAGTACTTGCAATTTCTATAGAGATAGAAACTAGGGTTTTGCCAACACCCATCTTCTTGAATAACTATTATTCCTTGGTGGATCACCTCTAGAGGTCAAACACTTGGGTGGCTAACGTTGATCAAAGGAAAGAATCTCATTGGTGAAATTCAAGGAGAACGCGAAGGATTTGGAGGTAAACTCGTACCTGTGGAAGCATGGTTCTACAAGGGTATGATTCTCATACTTTATCTCTTTCGTTTAATTGATAATTGAGCACATGGATGATCATGGTGATGGTTTGTATGAAAAATTTTAAAATCCGTTTTGTCGCGCTTCCGCACAATTTATGTAATTTGATTGCATGTTCGCGCTATATACAAACCTAACATGCATTTCACGCATCCTACACGACATATAATCATGCACAACATTTATTAGTCACATAGCAATACTTAGTATTACTCTACACCACATTTCATAATCCTTCATTTTTATTCTCTATATAATTCTCAACTTAGAAATTAAGTTCTCCTTATAAACCTTCATTTTATTGCGTATCACTTTAATCGACACTTAACATTTAATTAAATCTTAAACTCTTCTTTACATTAGACGTATAATGTTTATTAACACTACTTAAGCTAATCTTTGGCTTGCTACAATACTTCAGGATTCTCTCACATCCAATCTCATTTTAATATTCTAATTATCATCTGAAAATAAATGGGTATATTCTAACGTTCATCACAATATCTTAGCATTCGTTAAGTACATTAATCCAAACTTTGAACATGCATATGGTAACATAGCATAGCCACAAAGAAAAGAAATTTTTTTTTTTATTTCCTGTTCCATCGTCGGGGCGGTGGTTTCCTTTACAAAGTTACCGCCGGGGCGAGGCTACCGCCGGGACAAGGATTCTAGTTCACTTTTGTCGTCGGGGCGACGATACCGCCGGGGCGGTGAACTCAGTTCATTTCTACCGCCGGGGCAGTAGACTCGACTGATCGTTCCTGCAGTTCGTGAACCAGAGAAATTCCAGGCCAAATTTTTCAAATTCTACCATCCGATTCACAAATTAAACACATCCAGACATCAAACATGTTGTAAAACAACTATCCAACATGTTTCTAACAATTCTAAACACTATATTACATGCAATCAACCAATTAGAAACCAAAAATTCACTGTTTATAGAAAGTATTAATGTTTTGGCCATTTTAATGAAATCAAACACTGTGAATTCATCTCTAAACCATTTTAATCCATTCTACTTGCATTCTTTTCGTATTTCAACGAATTTCAACAACCCACCATCAATTTCAAATTATATACATAAATTACTAGCCAATTCTAGTCTCAAAATAGACCAACAAAACTCAAATTTCTTTATTTTAAACATCTTTTCATAAATTTATGACTAAAAACCCAATTATAAACAACATAAAATGATTTGTACACCCTCACTAACCTAAACAACCAACATATTCATGAATTATTCATCAAAACTCAATTTACAAAAGAAACTTCAAAAGAAAAGAAAACTAAGGTTTAGAGTAATTTTATACCTTTGATTTCTTCATTACATTAGGTTAGATGATTAGCAGAGTTTGATTAATCTCCTTCCTCCTCTTGATTATTAGAATTTCTCCTCAATTTGCTTCACAGAGAGTTTTCTCTCCCAATTCTCTCTCTTTCTCCTCTGTATACTTGGCTTCCCCAACTCCAACTGATAAAAATTTACGTGATACTTAGTGGGGAGTTTCAGCGGTTAAGAAAACCAAAGGCCACAAGGCCTTGTTTGGTACCTCTTTAAAGAATTAATCCATTTTTTTTATTATTATACCATATGCTTCCCATTTAAAATAAATCATTGTCACACTTTAATTTAATTAACTCATATTTAATTAAATTATTTAACAAATATAACTTCAATTTTATCTAGCAAATCATTATATTTCTAATTTAATTATTTAATTAAATTAGAATCTTATCATCACTTTAGCGTACTAAAATACATACCAACATTTCACACACAAGTATATTCACATCAATTCACTATTTTAAATTGAGTGAATTACTCACCTTATTATGAAATATAATCCATAACAATTTTTATTGCTAACAAGGCATAATAATTAAATTAAATTATTTCATAATATAATTTCAACTTAATAACATTCAGTTAATATTTTTTTTTCCATAATAATTTCATTTACTATCATCAATGGTTTAATTTACCATTAAACCTCATTTCTCAAATACACGAATATATAATTCTCTTCACACCAAATCACAATTTCATAATATGAAACACATATGTACACATACTCAAACTCAAAACGTCTCATAGTAAGAATTTTATTTATTAAATTCTTATTAAATAATTTCTGAAAATCTGGGTTGTCACATCCCAGGTCGTCTAACCTTAATAAAACATCAATGCGGAAAACATAAAATAAGTCTATTACATAAACATCATTTAAATAAATATAACCCCTGTATAAGGGTTGTTCATCTCAGTTTGACATTAGAATCCGCACCAAAGGAAGTTTGGTTTGGATTTACTTCAATAACGCTTCTAGAATTTAGAACGCTCATCAACTATGGACTAGTCGAATCAATAAGGGTTCGCTAGTCAATCAAGTTTCAATAAAAATGTAATTAATATTCGAGAATCAAAGACTGAATCTCACAGAAGATACAATTGAATAAAATAGAATTAAGAACTTGCTCAAGTAAGTAATAACATTATAAAGCTTGCATAATAAAAGAATAAAGTTCAGGAACTTGCGTAGGAATAATTAAATAAGGATAAGATACTTGCTTTCAACGAAATAAAAAGATTAAGAGTAGTAAACTTGTCTTGTGTGTAGATTACAAATTAAAATTCACGTTCTTTAATCAACCTAGACATTCGGTTTATAAAGCAGTAACAATAACTAGTTACAGTATTATAGACACTTCAGGATTCATTTACATCCAATTTTCATTTTAACATCTCAATTGTTTTCTGGTTATCAATCTCACTTCAGAAGTTATAAGCTTAATTATAGCAATATCATACTTAAGAACTCCTAAAACTCAACGTTAGGTTAGGGTTCATCAATCTTTATATTTTATAATCATCAAGTATATGCTTAGCATCCACCTCAACATCTTGGTATTCATTCAGCACATTAATCTAAGTTTTAAACATGCATAAGGTAACATAGTATGACTACAAAGAAAGAAAATAAATTAACATTTCTTGCAATGAGCTCGCCGGGGCGAGAATTTCCTTTACAGTTTTCTCGCTGGGGCGAGACACCGCCGGGGCGAAAAAACTCAGTTCAATAAGCTCGTCGGGGCGAGACCCCGCCGGGGCGAGAAAATGCAGTTCATTGAGCTCGCCAGGGCGAGAAGCACGAATTTCAGATTCTGCAGTTCGCGAAGAACGCAGAAAAATGCCAAATTTAGCCAAAAATTTTCACAATTCACCTATTAAATTACTACCCATTCATCATATATGTTATGAAATCAAAACCCATTACATACCTAGTGATTTTGACATCACAGAGAATCTAATCAACCAATTAAAGGCTAAAAATTTAACTGTTCATAATTTATTATCAAGTTTTGATACAGTTAACAAAATCAATCACTGTAAATTCGTTTCTTGACCAATTCAATCCGTTTAACTCTTGTTTTCTTTGTTTTTACATGCATAAACATAATTAGTCATCAATTTAACCGATTAATATACAAAACAAACATCAATTTCCTACATTCAAACCATATTTGTATGCAACTACTCTGTAAATTCCAGAACTTCTAATTAAAGGCATAATCTCATGAATTAATTCAATTAAACAATTTATAAACATTAAACAATAGATTACACATGCATTTAAACAATTATAAACAACTTACGATCAATTCTCACATAAGATTCAATTATAAGATAACTTACAGAATACTTTCATGGAAGAGTTTACGAACGTAAAATAAACCTAATTAGCAGAATTACCTTCAATTAATAGTTTAGAATGCTAGGGAATGATGAGATTGTAGACACCCAAATTTTGCGTTTCCTTCTACTAACCGTGACAGGAGGGCGAAATCGTCAATTGAACCAGCTTGCGGGAGCAAAGGAGCGGGCACAAGGGCGAGCGCCCGGCCCCGCCGCAATGTTTTGGGCAACCCAAGTTTACGTGACAATAAAGCCGTCCGAGGCAGGCATTTCCGAATAAGGTGGCACGTCTCCCGGAAATTCCCGGACTGCAGAATACGAGCCTGTCAGCGAAAACCGACGTTGCGGCACAAAAATCGAGGCGTGGCACGAAAATCGAGAAAGTCAGGCCCGCCAGCCGCGGATAGATCTGCGGCCAAGTGGGTGCGCCAGCACGGAAACCAGGAAACCAGGCACTACCAGCTGAGTGCGATGGGAGGCGTGCCAGCTGGCCAGCCGCAGATCTATCTGCGGCCAGCCGCAGATAGATCTGCGGCTGGCTCTGGCCAGCCTATTTAAGCCAGCTTCGGCAGCATACAGGGGGTTCAGCAAAAAATTTGAGAAGAAGAAGGAAAACAGCAAACAGCAGCACGGAATTTGACGAGAAAAAATAGTAGATTTTGCAACAAAAATAGGAAGAAAAGAGAGGAAAAAGAGAGAAATTTTACTCCTTTAATTTTGATTGTATCAAATATATTTCTCATCCTATTCAAATACCAAGACTTCATCCTTTTTGAGATCATTTTGCAAGGTAAAAATTCCTTTTGTTATAACAATTCCTATCATCTTATTTGCTTAGATGGGATGTAGTTTTCATGTATATTGTTGAACAATCATGGATTAGGGATTATTAGGAAAGGTTCCATCGGAATAAAAATTCTTCCTAATAACCCGAGGATATCCAATTGATAAAATTTCTAGCTTGTTTGTGATAATTTATTGGGTTGTAATTTATCTAGATTGTCATTTCCGGATATCATGGTATATTAGATAAAATCCGGGTTGGTTAGTTATGTAATATTCATTTTGTAGGCATGTATTAATCTCGTGTGAGCCTAGGAACGCGACCCCGTGGTCCAAATCCGATGATGGACGCTTTGATGTATGTGATAGATTCAAGATGCTCGTTTTGTAACATGTAACCTTTGGGCCTTAAAACGACGCCAAGGCGTGAATCGTGTTTAAGGCCCCGGAATAGTGAAATTTGTGATTGTAGGCGTTTGGGGTTTATTTTGATGGCTTACATGCCCATGAATAGCCCCGACGCGTGTTTATGCTTGATTAGATCTTGTGACACAAAATGATTTCAAAGATTAAACAATGAAGATTCTCATAAAATCGATCAAAGTAGGATATTAGAATCACGAGGTTAAAATTTGAGAAATGTTAATGAATGTCGATTCCTATCTAACGAGAAAGCTAAAGAAAAATCGTTTTTTCCAAAACATCACACAAAATGATTTTATAAATAAAATGACGTTTTACTAAACCTTGATACATAGGGCGAAAGAGATTCTAGAAATTGCCTACCATTTATGAAAGCAACGTATAAATCTCGATTCCTATTTTGATGAAGGTTTAAAACTCTTCTTTTGCCAAAACGACACCTAATGGAAATCTTGCAGTTTTGACAATTAAAATCAAACCTTTCTCATAAAAAATAAAGCTTGTTCGTGTATACCGAAAAGACATTCCGAAGCGTTCTCAATTTAAAACACAATTTTCCCTAAAATCCAAATGATTCTTTTCATACAAATTCACCACAACATTCACATAGGTACACACACACACACGCGCACCTACATACACATATTCATGAATTAAAGGATAGGAAAGCATCAAGATTGCGGTAATCGTGTTTCACGGAAGTCGAGGGGTGCCTAACACCTTCCCCTCACTTAAGCAAGCCCCCGAACTCTATGAATCTCGATTCGCAGACCAATTAATTCGGAGTCACATATGAGCCAGCGATTTATAAAACACGAAAATTCGGATGAGTTGGTACATCCATTTCAAACATACCAACTGGCGACTCTGGTTAATTGGCTCATCACAAAACACGATCTTTCAAAACCCCGTCGACATCAATGCCGACCTTTTCCAGAAATCATTAAATCAAAAGGCTAAAATTTGGAAAAGAGTAAGAGACCAAGAGAACGAGAAAACCCGGCGTCGACAGCTGGCGACTCCGCTGGGGAGATTAGAGGGCTTAAGCCGCGTTCAAATCTTGATGCTGTCCTATCCTTTAAAATTCATAAAAAGTGTGTGTGTGCGATATTTTGACTTTTGTTGTGTGAATGTGTGCTTTTGTCCAATGAATGAATGATTGAATGGCGTTGATTTACCTTAAAGTAATCATTTGCATACGGTGAGGACGATGAATGTGAATGTATGTTGAGAGAGTACCTCCTCCTGAGGCGAACCTGTCGGTTGCTTATTACTGGACTCGAAGGGGCTGCTCCCCGGAGATGGCTCAGGAAACGCACCACCCAAATCCGCTCCAATCGAAAGGGCTCAAACGAGTAGATTGCGAAGATTTGGGGACCTTCATGCCGAAAAGCCCGTGAGAGTAACCCTAGGATAGGTCATCCTCAGATCAACCCAACGCAGGAAAAGTCTCTTCATGCCCTTTTACGTTTATATGTCTAAATGTCATGATCTCATTCAATATTCATATATCCCTTTTCTGTATCAAAAGAGATTACTAACCGCTGTGAATTGCAGGGAATAGTTGGGGGAGCATAATAAAGCATGTTTGGCATTGGTTATGGCGCTAAAGGACTACTAACTTTATGTTTTACAGGGAAAGATTAAAAAACCCAAAAAAAAAAAGCACACAAAAATTTTTACAGTTTTAGCATGCATCCATGTTTTCATTTCCCCGGGACTAAACTTCGAACCGTTGTCTCTGTAGGATTGCTCCTCAAACTCGTTCGCAGTCTAAGAAAGCCCAAAATTCTACATCTGAAATGGCTGATATTCCTAATCATAGTTCCATATCTCGGGAAGAGTTTGATGATTTTAAAAGACAGATGATGGAAATGGCCACGATGCTAAAAGAACAGTTCTTAATCAGACAGGATCCGGTAAAACCAGGGATCGCATAATATTCCACCACCAGGGGATGATCAGAATCCTCCTAAAAGTGGTACAAACTTGCTTAAAGAGGACCAACCCCGACTCAAGGACGAGCCAGTCATCCCAAGGCCCATACCTAGCAGGACAGTGATTACTATCCCCGAGGAGGGGGACAATGACGACCTTCGGAGAAAAATAAAACACATGGAGGAAACCATCCAATCTCTAAAGGGCATAGGCTCCCTGGGCAGGGTTAATTACTCAGATCTGTGTGTTTTCCCCGGGGCCAGATATCCAGAAAAGTTCAAAGTTCCCCGAGTTTGAAAAATACAATGGAAAGGGAGACCCCTATACACACTTGAAAATCTACATTGGAGAACTCGGGTCTTATGCCGAAGACGAGGGGTTAAGAATGCAGCTATTTCAGAAAAGCTTAACAGGGGAGGCAAGAATATGGTATGCCCGCCTCGACAACGCCCGAATCCACAACTGGGAGGAATTGGCCCATACTTTCTTAACCCAATACAGCTTTCAGGCCCAGATGGCTCTTGACAGGTACCAAATGACAAAGGTTAAAAAACAGCCTAGGGAATCCTTTAGGGAATATGCGCAAAGATGGAGGGGCATGGCTGCCCAGGTAACTCCCCCGATGAGCGAATCAGAGATGGTAATGACCTTTGTAGACATTCAGGAGGCACCGTATTATGAGAGGGTCATCTCGGGGATTGGAAGACCTTTTGCGGAAATGATTAAACATGGAGAGATGGTTGACATGGGGTTGAAATCGGGTAAAATCCGGGATCTTACTGCTTTAGAAACTGCTGCCGGAGCAAATACAGAATGGAAACTATGGCAGCACTTCCCGGAGAGTCCAAAAGAGGAAGGAAGAGGATGTCTCCCTCATCCTACAAGGGTCGTCCAGTAAAACAGAAAGCCATCTTCCGGTACAGGCACAGAGGGGAGGGCCACCCCGACAGCCCAATTTCTCAGAGCAAAGAGCAGAGGGGCGAAGAAGATATGAGGCCTCGCAAAACCGAGTATTCACCCCGCTCGGGGAGCCGCTTGAACGAGTATTAGCGGTATTAGTAGCCCAAAAGAAGATTGTTGGTTTGGCACCCCCGAGTGACCCAAAGGGTAGAAGGTTTGACCCGAGCAAGCGGTGTGCATACCACTCCAGTTCCCCTGGCCATGATACACAGGATTGCTGGACGTTAAAGCATCGAATCCAAAACCTGATTGACAGTGGAGAGATTGTGGTGGAACAGCCGGATTCCCCGAATGTTAAGGCAAATCCCCTGCCAAGACATGATGGAGGGGGAGTCAATGCGACGGAGGCAAGTGAGGCGGGGGAGCCGCCAAGGTTGAACTATGTGCAAAAAGTTGAGGAGATGATAAATGTGATACATGACCATGGGAGTGCGAGGGTAACGCCCATCAAGTTGATAGGGGTAAGTACGAATAACATAGAGGGACCTATCAAGTTGACAGCTCCGAGGCCCATCATTTTTGCTGCAAGGCCACAACTCCCTATCAGTAGTCTGAGGACTGTACCCTGGAATTACGGGGGAATACCCGAGGAAGCGGCCAGTTGTGCTTCCGTGACGACCAAGGGGAACCCCCTATATCTTCCCGGGCGAGTCCTTGAGAGCCAAAAGAGAAAAAATGAAGAGGTTTCCGAGGAAAGAGCCATAGAGTTTTTGAAAAGGATGGATCACCCGGAAATGAGGGGGATCCAGATTTTAAATGAGGAATCAACCCTAACATCAGTCATGGACTTGGTGTTGTCATCCAGTGAGCATTGCAAAACCATGATGAAGGTTCTGGAGGAGGCATTTGTGTCCAAAGAAATTAGTGAGGAGGGTTTCGGCCAGCTGATAGGCCACTTATTGGAAACCGATGCAATATCCTTTACGGATGAGGACATTCCCAAAGAGGGAAGGGGGCACCGAAAAACCGCTACACATCGCGGTAATCTCCTCAGGATATGTCATGAATGGGGTGCTGATCGACGGGGGATCGGCATTGAATATATGTCCTCTCAGCACGCTGAAGAAAAATGAACATCAGTCTCAAGCGCCTACGGGCCAGTCATGTGGTGGTTCGGGCTTTTGACGGATCCCGGAGGGATACCATCGGAGAGATAGAATTGCCAGTGGAGATAGGGCCCTGTACTTTTGATATATCCTTCCAAGTCCTAGATATTACGGCAAGCTACAACCTGTTGTTAGGGAGGCCGTGGATACACATGGCCGGGGCAGTTCCCTCCACGCTCCACCCAACAAATCAAGGTTGATCATCGATGGGAATCTGGTAACAATCTCGGCCGAATGTGATGACCCTTCTCCTCCCAGGAGTGGCCTACCAGTAATCAATGTGGATGAGTCAGCGGCGCCTGCCAGCTTTCAAGCACTAGAGATTAGCACTCCCCATTATAGATGCCTGGGAGCTCCAGCTGTGAAACCAAGGGTCTCTCCGGAACTCACCTTTGTGGCAAAGGAAATGATTAAAATGAACTTCCAACCTGGACAGGGACTAGGGAAAAGCAGTCAGGGAATCACCAAACCCATCCCACCTACCACAGCAGATAGGCAAAGCAGGATTGGGATACCATGTGGGGCGCAGTGCGGGGACACCGTCAGGGTGCGACTCCGATTCGACTAGTTGGCAGTCCCGCGACCAAAGCCGACAATGAGCAGGGGATCAGCGGACCTGTGATTGGGGCAGGGAATGAAGAGTTAACCCCCACACATAGTGAGTCGGCCCGGAGGGAAAGTTTCTTGCGGGAGGTCGCAAAAGAATTTGAAACCAAATGCTATATCCCCGGACAATCAACAAGCAGTAAGGAGGGGACGAATGTTATCACACCACCGGGAGCCCAACAAGTTGTGCCTGTCATCGATTGGGCAGGACTGATTATTCCTGGAGAGGGTATGGAGGAGAACTCAGGCGACGTATCCGTAATCATCGGGGAGGTGTCCGATGTGAGGACCTCTTTCATTCCAGCGCATTTCAGCTGACCTGACCATCGACAATTGGACCCAGAAACCAGTGATATCCAAACAGGGGTAAAGCTCGACGTCAGGGTGGTTGACCCCAGATGATGGGGGAATGAAGAAGTTTTATTTTGTTGTGGTTTTATTTCTGCATAATTGTGTCGTTTCTTCGTGTTATTTGAAATTGCGATCGTCGTGAAAAATGACTTATATATGACAAGTATTTTGTTTTATGTCAGGTGTACCAATTTGAGTATTCCTTGCCTAACAAACGATCTTTCAAATTTGAATGGTGATTATGATTTTGACATTGAGCTGGATTTCGATTTAATGGGCATTGAACAAGACGAGACAGATTACGACGACGCACCTGACGAGATCAAAGGATGGGTCGAGGATAAACCCAAACCCAACTTGGACCAAACCATCACCGTTGATATTGGAACCCCTGACAAGCCAAAGGAACTCAAGATAGGGACGGACCTCACCCCCAGCCAGAAAGCAGAAATAATTGAGTTACTAAGCCAATATGAGGATGTCTTTGCGTGGTCGCACGAGGATATGATCGGATTGTCCACCGACATTGTGGTGCACCGGTTACCCATCAAGGAGGGTTTCAGGCCTGTCAAGCAGAAACTAAGGAAGTTGAAACCTGAGTGGAGCTTAAAAGTGAAGGAAGAGATCATCAAGCAGTTCAGGGCGGGAATCATTATGGTGTCCACTTACCCGGAATGGCTATCCAATGTGGTCCCAGTGGCTAAACCTGGAGGAAAGGTGAGGGTATGCGTGGACTACAGAGATCTAAACAAGGCCAGTCTCAAGGACAACTTCCCGGTGCCTTTCATACACATCCTGGTGGATAACACAGCCCAGTACGAAATGTACTCTTTTGTGGATTGCTTCGCAGGATATCATCAGATAATGGTGGCGGAGGAAGATCGGGAAAAAACCGCATTCATCACCCCCTGGGGCACTTTCTGCTATAGACGACTGGCTTTTGGCCTCACAAACGCGGGGGCTACTTATCAGAGAGCCATGATGGCCTTGTTCCACGATATGATGCATAAGGAGATAGAGGTCTACGTGGACGACATTATTGTGAAATCGAAGGTAGAGTCCGATCATATAACTCATCTCAAAAAGCTATTCGATCGGCTCAGGAAGTATAATTTGAAACTCAATCCAGCCAAGTGTGCTTTCGGAGTACAATCGGGCAAGCTCTTGGGTTTCCTGGTTAGTGATCGGGGCATTGAGTTGGACCCAGCAAAGATTAAGGCCATTGTGGATATGCCAGCACCTCGCACAGAGAAGGAGATAAGGGGATTCCTGGGGAGAATAAACTTCATCAGCCGTTTTAATATCTCACTTGACGACTACATGTGAGCCGATTTTTAAATTGTTAAGAAAGGGTGCTTCCCAAGAATGGAATGAGCAGTGTCAGAGGGCTTTTCAGATCATTAAGAAACAACTGACGGAGGCACCAGTGCTGGTACCACCCGAAGGATGGGATCCCTTTGTTTATGTATATATCCGTCAACACCATCGCGATGGGATGTATGTTGGGACAGAAAAATGAGGCGGGTAAAGAGCAGGCCATCTATTACCTCAGCAAAAGATTTAGCCAATGTGAGCAGAATTACACTCCCATCGAGAAGACTTGTTGTGCTCTGGCCTGGGCCGCGGGGAGATTACAACACTACCTCCATGGGCATACAACGTACCTGATATCAAGAATGGATCCCCTAAAATATATTTTTGAAAGGCCCATGCTGAATTGTCGATTATCCAGATGGCAGTTAATCTTACAACAGTTTGACATGGTGTACGTGACCCAGAAGGCCATGAAAGGGCAGGGAGGGAATTGCAGATCAGTTGGCAGAAACCCCGTCCGGAGGGACGGAGCCTTTAGAAACTCCTCTTCCGGGCGAGGATATATTTTGGGTATCGCACGAAAAATGTGATGACGAGGGACAATTCTGGAAGCTGTATTTTGATGGTGCCATGAATGCCGAGGGGGCAGGAGCCGGAGCGGTCCTAGTCTCTATCACCGGAGAACAATACCCCGTGGCCACTAAACTTCGTTTCAGCAATTCGAACAACACCGCTGAATACGAGGGGTGTATCTTGGGACTCCGATTGGCCCGTGATATGGGAGTGAAAAGACTAGCGGTGTTCGGGGATTCAGAATTGGTAATCAGACAAGCAATCGGGGTATACAACACTAAGGAGCTTCGGTTACTTCCATACCATCGTTGTGTCACCCAGCTTATGCAAGAGTTCGAAGATATCGCCTTCCGCCATATTCCTCGGGGACGAAATGATTTTGCCGATGCATTGGCGACTTTAGCTTCCTTAATCCACGTGATCAAGAGTAGGGACAGTCCACAGATTGAGATCACCGTACAGAATGCCCCGGCATATGAGGAAAATGTGGCAGTGTTATCAAACGAGGTGGTGTTGACGAGGCAGCCCTGGTATCATGACATAAGGGAATATCTGCGAGACAGATCCCTTCCCGATCAGGCAAATCGGACTGAAAGGATGAGAATTCAAAAGATGGCGATGAAGTTTTACCTGAGTGGCGATTCACTTTACAAAAGGGATGCTGGGTTGGGACTGTTGCAGTGCGTAGATGAAACACAGGCCCGAAAGATTATGAATGAAATACATGGTGGAGTGTGTGGGCCCCATATGAGTGGACCGATGCTTGCCAAAAAGATTTTGAGGACAGGGCATTATTGGTTGACGCTGAGGGCCGATTGCGATGATCATGTCAAACGGTGTTATCAATGCCAGGCGCACGGTAATGTGATCCATACACCTCCCAATGAACTGCACTGTATGACCTCCCCATGGCCATATTTTTCAATGTGGGGAATGGATGTAATCGGACCAATAGAGCCCAAAGCGAGCAACGGGCACCGGTTCATTTTCGTCATGATCGATTATTTCACCAAATGGGTAGAGGCAGCGTCTTTCCCTAAAGTAACTCAGGAGGTCATCGTCAGCTTCATCAGGAATAATGTCATTTGCCGATATGGGCAACCTGAGGTTGTGGTCTCCGACAATGCCAAGAATTTAAACAACGCCCTCATGAAAGGACTGTGTGACCAGTTCAAGATTAAGCACCTCAATTCCGTCATTTACCGTCCCAAAATGAATGGGGCAGTGGAGGCGGCCAATAAGAACATCAAGAAGATCATGGCGAAAATGTCTGCTAATCATCGGGGATGGCCGGATCTGTTACCCCTCACCCTGCTGGCATACCGAACATCCACGCGTACTTCTACGGGAGCAACCCCTTACGCCTTGGTATATGGAATGGAGGCTGTCCTGCCAGTTGAAGTTGAGATGGCGTCCCTCAGAATAGTGATCGATGCTCAGATAAGCGAGGAGGATTGGATGCAAAGTCGATACGACCAATTGGCCCTAATTGATGAATAGGGAGGGTGGCTGCTGTTTGGCACGGCCAGCTATATCAACAGAGGATCTCCCGATCATATGACAAAAGGATCAGACCTCGGAAATTCAAGGAGAATGACCTGGTGCTAAAGAGAATCATGTCTTGTCAGGACGAAGCCAGGGGGAAGTTTGCCCCGAATTGGGAAGGACCATTCGTGATTAAGAAAGTGCTGTCCGGAGGAGCCCTCATATTGCAAGAAATGGATGGTGAGGTATTTCCACAACCCCTCAATGCTGACTCGGTGAAGCGGTTCTACGCTTAAATCATCAGTTCTTTTTTTTTCCTTCGAGAGCGAACTACGTAGGACCTGATCTCCCAACTTGTGGGGGTACGTAGGCAGCCATCATGGCGCGGTCCGATCCTTTAAAAATAATCCTTTCCCCAACCAAAACCAATTTTCGATAGCCCGATAAAACCTTCCTACACCCTCAAAACCTTCCCGAAACCAACTGCCTAACCAGTTTCATCCCAGAATAACATAACCCTGATCCAACCCAAACAGTTATCCAAAATCTGAGATTCAATCCGACGAAATCAAAAGGTGTGCGGCAATATCTGTCAAATCTCCATCAAGTCTTGAGGAAAGAAAGAAGGCGAAATGTCAAAATCATGGTCAGTTGGATAAAATGATGATCCAATGGAGGGCAATGATACGACAAAAGGGGAAAATGACTAAATTTAAATGCATGTCTATATATATATAAGTCGTTTTATTACAAGATTTATCTTTCAATAACTGATGAAAACCAACATAGTCTATGCAGGAAATAAAATAATCTACAAATCTGAAACTAGCCGAAGCAGGATGGACAGGGTGGTGGATAGATCTGAAGCATCAGCATCTCCTGCAATCTGCTGCCCCATCATATCAATACGATCCAGTAAAGCAGTAGCTCGGCTGACAGTCCCAAAATGAGCATCTACCACTGCCCTGGTCTGAAATACAATGGCCTCTCTATCAGCAATGGCAGCATCTCTAGCCCGAATGGCCTCATCTCTCTCGGCAAAGGGCGGCATCCCTCTCGGCTTCAGTAGTAATCAGGGCCAGGAGGAGTCGGGAATCCTCAGCGACCCGAGTCGGGGCAGAATCGACTGAAATGGAGTGGTCTGTGGTATCTTCTGTGAAAAATCACTCCAGAGTCATCAAAGGCCCCAGTCCGACTCAAACTAGCCGAATCCAGGTCTCCACGCAACCACTGTACGTAGGCAAATGTCTGGATATGACAGCTCGCACTATATTCGGCAAAGATCCTGCGATCCCAAAGCTCGTATACCTGCAATAGATCCCTCTCTGTACAGGATGATATAAGGAATCGGTATGCGGCTGCACCCGCAAAGGGGTGTAAATCCTGTGTCTGATCAAACTGCCCCATAACCGCCAGGGGATGATAGGTCGTCACGCCCCTTAACCCAGCAATGGGAATGAAATCCATGCCAGGCACATGAGTCAAGAAGCTCATGAAGGAGCAATAGCCCGAGTAAACCAATAGATGAAAGGGGTCCTCAATAATAGACAAAAATAATGTCCAGGAGGCCACATCAGTACAACGCGCAGGACGAAGCGAAAACTGCGTGGTTATGTCATGGCTGAAGCAAAACCCTTGGCGACGGAAATGGCCGATGGGACTAAGATGACTCATGAACCACGTGTACAATAAGGTCGAACTCCCTCTGAAGAATCTCCCTCGGAAGGACTGGCAATATGTGGCCGACATATAGGTATCCGCCAATATCATAGGAAGAATGGTGTGATCCTCCTGAAGGGCCCTGACGGCCGCAACAATCCGCATGTCCAAATGATCGGATCCTGCAGGCAAATACAAAACTGAGATGACACAGGCCATCAGAACGCCCACTCTCAAGGCATCCCAGCGCTCCTCGGACACGGAAAAATCACCGAGGAAAAGATGGAAACTGTCAGGTGAGCCGAATCGGTCAATCAAGAATTGAAGAGGAACCATATGGTCTGATGTGGTTACCGGTAATAAGACAGCCCTCCGCAAACCGGTGAAAGTCAAGAATTGACGGCGCATGGAACCAACAGTAACCCTAGCACAGGGACCATCCAAGGGCAAGCCGGTGAAGCGAGCATACTCCTCAAGGGTGGGGGTCAGCTCTACTGTCCCAAACCTAAACACCTGACGGGCAGGGGCCCAATAGCTCAGAAGACCATCCACAAAGCCCGCTGGCACCCGGAAGGTTAATAAGGACCAAGAATGTCCCAAAAGACCATCTACGATAACCCTATCTGCTGGCGATAGACTGTCCAACCAGCGGAAGAGGCTGCCAACCAACCCTGTGGGAGGAGTGGAATCCAAACGAACCACGACATCTGAGGACGACATCTGTGAAAAAATAGTATCAAAAAAGACTGTACAGGGGTCATTCTCTACCCATAAATAAAAAGCATGCATCATACAGTTAATAATAAAACAGGTGAATCCCATAAAATGAAAAAGAAAACTGTGCATAAATAAATAAATGAGTTCAGTACATAGTGCATAAATGAAAAAGAAATCTAAGCGGGTGCCGATGCAAAAGGCCCTATCCTATCCTGGTCTAAGTAAAATCAGTATCATCTATGAAAGCAGGATCCTCGAACTGATCCCCTGGAGCCGTCGAGCTCGGAGGACCAAAGTTCATATCAGGGATGTAGGGATGCGCTGTGGCATCAGATGAACTCGGGCCTGCATCATAACCTGCACCGTCAGGATCGTAGGTGTAAGCCTCCTCCGGGGCCCGGCCCAACCCCCGAATAAACAACGACAACTGATCTACCTGACGGGTCAATGAGGCGATCTGCTCAGCGTGGGTAGGGGTCCGAACACAGGCAGCCCAATCGGTCATCGTCACCGAGCCTGGAACCATGTCTCCAAGGAAGAAAGTGGCCCGAGTCTGAGGACCGATGGTACGGGGCACCCACCATATGTGGAATGCATCACTCGTAGTGGGACCTGTGGAAAGCATCCGACCATCCTCCCCGGCAAGCATGATCTCTGAAGGCTGAGAATCCAGCGGCCAGAAAGTAGTGAAAGAAAGGGAGTGCGGGATGCGGATCTCCCCGGTGACGCATCTGAATGCGCGCTCTCCCAGATACATCACCCAGCCTCCAACACTCTGCAAAGTGAGGCGACGGGTAGAAAGCTCGAACTCCGGGCCGGAAGGATGCCCGTCAGCAAACCCCACAGTCAGATGCTCGGAGAGGTAGGGAATCCAGACGACGTCGGCAGCCGTGATCAACTCCAGCTGAATACGACAATGTGCAAAGCTGCCCGACACGGGGACCTCCTCCAGAGTACTGTGATGCCATCGCCGACCCCGAGGATAAGTGTCCGGGCCCAGAGTAGTGATAGGCCTCAGACATGGCAGCCGCTCGTAAAGCCCAGAACTGTGAATAGAAACAAGACAGGGCATGAGTCACTATCAAATACAGAAAAGAGGATGAAAGGAAAAGAAATACAGTAAGAGAGAGGAGGAGGGGACTCACCAACAGAAAATGGTAGAAGCCGAGCCAGGCATCAGTCTGTCCCTCTGAGCGTAGACGCATGCCGTGGAGGAAATAGGCAAAGGTGAATGACCCCCAGTCATAATCACCGATGCGGTCCACATCTCTGACCGCTCCTACGACGCTGAAATGAATGGTGGAGGGTTTGTTCCCCAGAAAACAACCCCTCATGATGGTCAGGAACAGGCGTCGTAGCAGAATGTCCCTGGTGCCCTGATCTGCTGGAATAGGCAGCGCATAGAGACCCCCGACTGCATCGACTGCCAAGGCACCAGATCGGATACTGCGGGCCTTAAAGACCCGGTCCTCAGCAGCGAAGCCCAGCAAAGCTCGAACCTCCACAGGAGTGATATCAAGATCCAAGGGGACGCGGGACCCGGTAAAACTCAATGCCAGTACGAGTAATGTACCTCCAGTCCCCATGGGGTCAACACGACCTCGCAGTCGAGGAGATGAAGAGACTGCGTCTGGTGGAACCATCGCTCGGATAAAGCCCTCATGTAACCCCAGGGGCACTGGCGGGGGATGATAGTGAAGAAATGTCGAAAGCCCCAAGAGTCCACCATCGCCCCGATAATCAATGTGCAGGGCCGCGTAAAGGGAGTAGATGTTGAACCAGTTGCCCCTCGGCTGGGTAAACTCGGGTACCTGGGGCAATCACCAAGGGGTCAATCCGGATAAAAGGGGAATGGAGAAATTGAGAGTGAAAATCAGAATAGAGCTGAAATATACCTCGTTAGCCACGAGAGATGCTGAGGGGTGACGACTGAGATCCCGACCCAAAAGATCGGGTATCTGCACAGAGGCGCCAGAAGGAGCCTGATGAGTAGATGGAGCCGGAGTGCTGGAGGATGGCCCCTCTGCCGCGACCTCCGGAGGGACAGCCTCCTCAACGTCCGGATGACCAGGACGAATGACAGCCTCCGTCAAAACGACGAGCCTGACGGGGTGTCCGAGGAGGAACAGGAGTGGGTGCAGCCCTACGACGGCGAACACCCGAAGTCCGAGAGGCGGAGGAGCTACTGGGCGCATCACGATCCATAGCTGGAATAGAACGGGCGAGGAAGAAGGTAAGTTTCCTTTTAAAATTATGTAATGAACATTCTAAATTTCTAGCCTCATCATATGATTAATGCAACATGATGCATGTTAAAAAAAAAAAAAAAAAAAAAAAAAAAAAAAAAAACGGCAGAGTTCCGTTTTTAAATTTAAAAACCCAGGCAAAAGCCAAACGTGTTTTACAAAAAACAAAGCAAAAAACAAATTTAAATTGCATTCATATATGTAATTACAGCATGTAATGCATGATTTTATTGCAGAAAAGGAATAACAATATGTGGGACCGCCTCATGAACATAAAATAGGACTCACATAGTTGATACATAGCATGTATATATGATGGTACATTACATGGCATTGTAAAGCATACATTTTATCTCTAAACATGCAAATAGTCAAATGTATAGCAAAACATTGACGAAATTGAAAAGTGACCGGTCAAAGTGTTACCTGTAGCGCGTAGATCGATCCTACCGGAACAGTTTTTGCAGGAAGGTTGAAAAATCGACAAAAAGCCCTTGCGAACAAGAAAAATCGAGAGAATCTCTTTGGATTACAAGTTGAAAGTGACAGATCTGGAGGAGCCGCGTTGGATTTAAGGCCCGATCATGGCCGCAGATGTATCTGCGGCTGGCCGCAGATCCATCTGCGGCTGGCCGCAGATCCATCTGCGGCTGGCCCTGGTGGGTCCCACCTTGCTCCCTTGCAGCCATTTGACGTGTTGAAGTGAAAAGTTTACGAGATGGGTGACCGGCGACGATACCCGGCCCCGACATGACGATCGACCGGCGACGATAACCGGCGATCACGAGATGGATGGCCGGCGATGATAACCGGCTCCGACAAGATAACCGACCGGCGACGATAACCGGGGGTTACGAGATGGGTGACCGGCGACGATACCCGGCCCCGACATGACGATCGACCGGCGACGATAACCGGCGATCACGAGATGGATGACCGGCGACGATAACCGGCTCCGACAAGATAACCGACCGGCGACGATAACCGGGGGTTACGAGATGGGTGACCGGCGCCGATACCCGGCCCCGACATGACGATCGACCGGCGACGATAACCGGCGATCACGAGATGGATGACCGGCGACGATAACCGGCTCCGACAAGATAACCGACCGGCGACGATAACCGGAGGTTACGAGATGGGTGACCGGCGACGATACCCGGCCCCGACATGAACGATCGACCGGCGTCGATACCCGGCGACCACGAGATGTATGACCGGCGACGATAACCGGCTCCGACAGATAACCAACCGGCGACGATAACCGGGGGTTACGCGATGGGTGACCGGCGACGATACCCGGCCGGCCCCCGACATGACGATCGACCGGCGACGATAACCGGCGATCACGAGATGGATGACCGGCGACGATAACCGGCTCCGACAAGATAACCGACCGGCGACAATAACCGGAGGTTACGAGATGGGTGACCGGCGACGATACCCGGCCCCGACATGACGTATCGACCGGCGACGATAACCGGCGATCACGAGATGGTTGATGACCGGCGACGATAACCGGCTCCGACAGATAACCAACCGGCGACGATAACCGGGGGTTACGCGATGGGTGACCGGCGACGATACCCGGCCCCGACATGACGATTCGACCGGCGACGATAACCGGCGATCACGAGATGGATGACCGGCGACGATAACCGGCTCCGACAAGATAACCGACCGGCGAAGATAACCGGAGGTTACGAGATGGGTGACCGGCGACGATACCCGGCCCCGACATGACGATCGACCGGCGACGATAACCGGCGATCACGAGATGGATGACCGGCGACGATAACCGGCTCCGACAAGATAACCGACCGGCGACGATAACCGGAGGTTACGAGGTGGGTGACCGGCGACGATACCCGGCCCCGACATTACGATCGATCGGCGACGATAACCGGCGATCACGAGATGGATGTCCGGCGACGATAACCGGCTCCGACAGAGGACCGACCGGCGACGATAACCGGGGGTTACGAGATGGGTGACCGGCGACGATACCCGGCCCCGAACGAGACGACAGATTGAAGGAGTGAACCCAAAGACTAACGAACACGGTCAAGGGGTTGATACATTGACACTCTTACGAATGTCTTGCATGCATTGCATCTTATGTTGCATCATAAGCTATATGTGTGAGACATCATGTATGCACTGTCATTCTTACACACTGTCATTCATGCATCGAGTGTCTATTCTTTATCCTGTTCATTTCATTTGTCATTTCATAAACATGATAAAGAGGGGCAGCTGTAGACACCCAAATTTTGCGTTTCCTTCTACTAACCGTGACAGGAGGGCGAAATTGTCAATTGAACCAGCTTGCGGGAGCAAAGGAGGAGCGGGCACAAGGGCGAGCGCCCGGCCCGCCGCAATGTTTTGGGCAACCCAAGTTTACGTGACAATAAAGCCGTCCGAGGCAGGCATTTCCGAATGAGGTGGCACGTCTCCCGGAAATTCCCGGACTGCAGAATACGAGCCTGTCAGCGAAAACCGACGTTGCGGCACGAAAATCGAGGCGTGGCACGAAAATCGAGAAAGTCAGGCCCGCCAGCCGCGGATAGATCTGCGGCCAAGTGGGTGCGCCAGCACGGAAACCAGGAAACCAGGCACTACCAGCTGAGTGCGATGGGAGGCGTGCCAGCTGGCCAGCCGCAGATCTATCTGCGGCCAGCCGCAGATAGATCTGCGGCTGGCTCTGGCCAGCCTATTTAAGCCAGCTTCGGCAGCATACAGGGGGTTCAGCAAAAAATTTGAGAAGAAGAAGGAAAACAGCTGTAATGTCCACAAATTTTAAACACTGTATCAAATTTATTTAAATAAATAATTTCATTATATTTAATTTTACCAACCTAATTGGATCCATGTGGGTACTATTAATTAACTATATAATTTCATGGTACAATGATTTTCTGTGCATTAAAGGGACTCACTGATGGTTTAAATAAATTAGTGAGTTAACCCTAAGGAATTATTTGCAAGAAAATTTGGGAAATCAATAAATAAATTTATTTTATTAAATAATTCGAACGAGAAATTATTATTGAAACAAATATTTTAAATAATCAAGTAATTTAATTAGTTATTTAATTTAAATACTAAAAGCATGGTGTTATTAATTTCAATAAATGAATTGGGCCATAATTCTTTTCATTCGGTTGGCCCAACCTCAATTGGGTTGGACCCCTTTCTATTACACTATCGGGTTGGACCCATTGCAAATAAGAGTGGGGCAAGTCCACGCTAGTAAACCAAATTTGGTGCAGAGGATGAGTTTAGGCGTAATAAGAGCCTAGCAGCCTAAACCTTCAGTCGGATGGAACGAGCGGAGAAGGTCACACCAAGTTGCGCCGGCGATCGCAGGAAGCGACCAGCTGTTTGGATTGGGGAATGAGCCTAGCGACCGGCGGCTGCTCAAGGTTCAAGGCGGAAGGATGCGAGTAAGGGCTTGGGCGAGCCGAGCGGCTACCGATCGGACCAAGGGACTCAGATGATAGGCGATTTGACCGGTGGGAATGCGCGGCTCGAGGGTCCGCCGACCGTTGCTTAGCTGGGCTCGGACAAGACTTGAAGTAGACAGCCGTTCACGCCTACCTCTCTAGCCCTTGGTTATTACCTCGGGTAGGTAGGGTATTAACCAGCGAATTGGGCAAACGTTGCTCTATAAATTGAAGGCCCCAAACCCTAGCAAGCTGCTGAAATTGTGCATTTTAATTAGAGGGAAATTTATAGGAGGAGAGGGAAGCAGGGGAAGGCCAACTGCCGGGTGCAATTACCGTTTGAAGGTGTCGACAGTGGGGCGAATGCCCTCTAATTACGTCACCTATTTTGGGAAAAGGAGGAGAGCAGCAACTAGGACTTCATTCCAACCCAACCCAACCTTAAGGTATAGTAATGGTCCTGTGTTTGAACCGAGCTGCTATGGCAGTTGTCCCTTGTGGGATTTTGTTTGGTTTTAATTCTATTTTTTTCTGTGCTTGAATTATGTTGTCGTATTGTGGGGACAATCCGTATGGAAGGGCCATGAAGGGCCAGGCGTTATAAGGATGGGTTGTGATTGTAGTATAATGAGGGTTGTGTTAAATCATCCCAAAATCTTGTATGACCACCAGGTATTTGTTGTGATGCCTGAATGGAACTGTTCTTATTTGGCATTAAGCGTTCTGTTAACAACATTGCTTGTGTAAGAAATTTAACTTTGGTTTATTATGTGTTAATACGTGGGCTGATCACAGAAATTTAAACATATGTGTTGCACTTTGTTGTTGGGATCAAGCCAAACGTTAGGGTGAGCTTATGTGGCTGGTAGTTGGGGCTGGGTCGAGGTGCAAGGCGTGAGCGGCAGCCACGCCGTTGGATATCCAGTGCGGTAAACGAAAATTAGGTTGGGTAAACTCTTAATTGAGGGCTAATCGCTCCTTTCCAGTTGATTAACATTATCACTTCGCAAATGCAACACCATCATTAGTATTTTAGTAATGCTAAGAAGTAATTAAATCATAGCTAACTAATAAAATACTTTCAGGAGGTGAGTAATATTGGCTCTCAAAATTTTATTTCAGAATTAATGATAATAGTTGGGACTTATAATATCATTAGCAGAACTTGATAAGAGTAAAAGAAAGTTAAGGTATTACTAGAATAAACTAATATCACTTACAATATGTTGGTACTCTCCAGAGGGGTGGCTTAAACAGTTAGTTTTATTTATCAATGGATAAAGGCTATTCAAGTATTTATTTTCTAATTAACAAATAAATAAAAGTATTGAGTAATTAGATAATAAGAGTAAGATTAATAAATTAATTATTTATTATTTGATACCTAATAATGAATAAAGATTATAAATATTTAATTGTTAATATTAAATAATAATTCAATATGAATAAAGTTTAATAAAATAATTATTTAATTATTATTAAATATTGAATAATAATTAAATATAAATAAAGTTAAATAATTTAATTTATTTATTATTTATCCTTAAATAATAAATAAAGCTAATAAATATTTGATTATTATTTAAACTACTATTAAATAATAACCAAGTATGGATAAAATTAATAGGTTAATTATTTATTATTTATCCTTAAATAATAAATAAAGTGAATAAATAGTTGATTATTACTTTAATTACTATTAAGTAATAATAAAGTATGAAAGTTAATATTTTAATTATTTGTCAGTAAGTGATAAATAAAGATAACAAATATTATTTAATTAATATTAAATAATAATTAAATATGAATAAGTTAATAAGATTATTATTTATTATTGAGTAATAAATCAAATATTTGATTGTCATTAATGATTTAATGTGAGTAAAGTAAATTATTTGTTATTTCTCATTCAATAATAAATAAAGATAATAAATGTTTAATTATTTGATCAATATTAACTAATAATTAAATATGAATAAATGAGTAAAGTGATTATTTATTTCTTATCAATAAATAATAAATATGGATAAATAAATAATAGTAATAAAATAATTATTATTATTTAATAATAATAAATAAAGATGATAAGAACTTAATTATTATTTTATTAACAATAATAATAATTAAGTATCGATAGAGCTAATATCTAATTAATGGTGGATAAGGGAAATAATTTCGTCATTACCCTCGAAAGTGAATAATAGCTAAGTAACCTATTTAGTTGTTGCCACTGTTAGCTAGTAAGGCATTAATCAATTTATTATTTAATGTAGTAAATAATAACTTGGATTACTAAATATTGTTAAGATGAATATCCTATAAGCATGATTAGTTATTGAGATAATAACTAAAGGTCAGTGATTAATTTCTTTTAGCTAATGTTAAATAGTAATTAAATGTATTCGGTGATTTGTTTATCTGCTAAATAAATAGCATAAGTGAGTATAGTTAAGCAATGCTAATGGATAAACCAACTCTACCAACTGATAGGTTATCCAAGATCAAGTAATTAAAGCTAAGATTTAATTGTAGCTGAGCAAACAGGCAAGTTCCTAACCCTAAACTTCTTACATTATTGCAAGTTCTCTCTTACTCAACTTTTACATTGAGCAAATTTCTAAGCCTTATGCACTATTCCTAATTCGTGCAAAAAGGTATATATATACTGTTGCAAGTTATTCTTTAAGCTTGAGTTTTTACCTCCAAGCATGCCTTAAGTGGTCTAATTACCTTCAAAATTATTCCACATCTGTATATTTATTGACATTCGCACTTGTGCATTTGAAATTCATATATTTAAATTCAGGAATTTATAAACCATTCATGGTTAAGTCTGAACCCTTGTTCGGTCAGACAATTATGTGAGAATTTATAAAAGCTATCCGAACCAATCAATGGTAAGGATTCTTAGACTGTATGAACACCCCTTTATTTATAGGGGAGTACCCCACGTACCGTATATAAGGTACAAATAGCAGAATTAAATGTTATGCATATACATAGGGTACGCGAGGCTGATCCCCTCAAGTACGTTATTCTGTAGCCAGTAACCAGAGGGTCAACCAGCTATTGACTCCTTTGGAAGTTATCGTTCAAAGTCTATTTGACTATCAATGGTTCTAAAAGCAATTATTGTTCTTGCTTCTGATTTTTCAAATGTTGAAATTCCTTTAATATCCCCTCATCATGATATATCCTTATTGTCGTACTTTAACTTGTTGGGCAAACTCGTTGCTCATTCTTGCTATATCATGACTTCAATGCAGTTAAACCCGAGACGTCAGGGAAGAACAAAGGGAAGGAAAGGATGAAGTGATAGACTTCATGTAGCAGAAAATAAAATTATGTGTAGTTGATTACGGTAATGTAATTTAATCCTTGATAGCTATTAGGGTATGGATTGTGTATGTGTTTAAGGTTACTTGTATTCTGGGACTAGTAACACCTTGTAATGAACAACGTATGTTTATTTTATTCCGCATTTTAGATACCATATGTTGTTATAGGTGGATGTTTGTGTTGGATCGTTGATGACCGAATCCGGGTATTTGGAGACCCGAATTTGGGGGCGTCACAGGTTGGTATCAGAGCTGTAGGTTATAACCCTTAGGAGGAAGAGTCCTTAGGCTATAACATGAGAGAATGTTAGAAGAATAGAAGGGGATAGAACTCATGTAGAATTACTTATGGGTTAGAAACTTATTATGATCTTAGAATTGAGGACTTGGATCATACGTTGGTGTTATTAAGCTTGTGGATAATTTTGAGGAATGTGTATTGATGAAATAATATGGTAAAGTGAAGACCATTAAGTATGGACGATCCATTGTAAGCTGGAGTTATAGATATTCGAGGTAATTAGATTAATCATTTGATGCTATTGATCAATTCTGTGGCTATTGATCAATTTTTGTGGCTATTCATTAGATAAGATATTGGAGTGATGTGGTATGGAGTTTCTTTGTGATGAAGAGAGGGTACCTTAGAATCTGTTGGGTTAAGGTTTGCAAGAAGGAAATGATTGATTCGATAAATAATGAATATATCGATATTTTGAAGTGTTAGTTAAGTTATTAAGCTTTATGGTGGAATGCCAGGTGAGACAAAGGTAATGGACTCATATAGAGTTGTTAAGCAAACGTTGAGAGTATTGAGATGAATGATGTGATATGCACAAAAAAAAAAAAATTTAAGAGATGACTGATGGCAATTTAGATTGTTTTGATGATTAGAAAGGAGAGACAACAGAGATATTATAAGAAATGAACCAAGGGTAGATTTAGTGTTTGATCTGGAAAAAGTATCTAGAGATGGAACTGAATGATGAGATAATAGAGATCCCTAAGGAGGATCAATTGGAGCCCGCTGTAAGGAATATGTGGAGGAAATGAAAGAAAGAAAGGTTAAGTCTGAGAGTTATAAGACCTTTGTGAGTCGTAATGAATGAAGAATAGTAGTCAATGTATATGTACTAATATATCTATGCATGTAAGAAATGTGAATCTCAGTTTTTGTACAACTAGCAGTATATCTGTTGTAAGTCCCAACTTTGTGTAAG
Organism: Aralia elata; assembly: GCA_034770075.1. Lineage (NCBI taxonomy): Eukaryota > Viridiplantae > Streptophyta > Magnoliopsida > Apiales > Araliaceae > Aralia > Aralia elata. The sequence goes on along the minus strand of CM068384.1, from coordinate 39,330,676 downwards.
TTGTGGAGTAGTTATGTGAATCCCATCTTGTTGTTAGTAACAGAGGGATAAGTGGATATCAAGAATGCTATATGATGTAAGTAGTAAAAGTGCCTTGAGTTGATATGATGATGATACATCCCCACTTTTCAGATCTAGGGGAATGCAGTTCTTATTAATCCCATTTGTTGTGTCTTAATGAGATAGCTAACATTTATAGGAATATGCCGGAATTATAAGTGTTTGACACATTAAGGGGTGTATGAATATAAATGTGGTATTATTACTACATGATTGATTGTGATCGATTTGTGCCTTGACTCTTAAATGATAACATCAATAGAATGTTGCACGATGTGTAAAACAAGAAGGATTTATGTAAGGTTTTGTTTGGAACAAACAATGCCGTCAAGGAGACAACCCCGATACACGAGGGTGGAAGAATTAGTGAATAATGAGGAGGGTCAAACTGACCCCAAAAGAACCTTTGCGAACTTGTTAGAGGAAGCGATGCAAGGCAGACCAGCCATTGCGGTTGTTCAGCCATGAAGTCACATGGCGAACCTTACGGATTTCAAACTACTAGGACCCCCGGGGTTTCATTGGAATACATACCCGAGTAAAGCCCAGACATGGGTAGAAGGGATGGAAAAAGTTTTTAGGGTCGCAAGAGTGACCGAGGAACAGGAGACTTCGGTTGCCACCTTCATGAGGAGGGGTGAATCAAATTACTGATGGAGGGCGAATGGAAGCAGAGCTGGGAAGGCACAACTGCGTGGACTTGTTTTAAGGAGCTGTTTTTTTCAAAAAAAAAAAAAAAAAAAAAAAAAAATTATTTTCTAAAAAGTACGCAACGAAGTTTAACGAACTAGCTAAGTTGCTCCACACCAAGTGGACACCGGAGCTAGGCGAGCAAAGAGATTTGAACAAAAGTTGAAGCCCTGGGCGTATAGTAAGGTTGTGGTTTCGCAGATCAGCACATTTCCTACTTTACTTAAGGGAGCAATCACTGCCAAGGAGGAAATGAAGCGTTGACAAAGCACAACCAAGATCAGAAGAGCCATGATGGTCACAAGGATGGAAACGACGGAGGAAGTAACTCCAGTAAGAGGATGTAAACTAAGCACAGATTTAATTCCGATATGAATAGGAGAAATTAATGTAATTCTTGGAATGGATTGGTTGTCTAGCCACGGGGCTGTGATTTGATTTGTAAGAAGAAGTGCGTACAACCTGAAGACTCCGAATAAGTCGAAGGTTATATTTTACACTAGTAAATCGCCGAGACAATCTTGTTGTCTAACAAGGGTGCAAGCTAAGAGATTTCTGAAGAAAGGTTATATAGGTTATTTGGTTCACGTGGTTGATACTCGTCGAGTCGAGGGTGAATCGAGTCAGGATACCTGTCGTAAAGGGAATTCACGGATGTCATCCCAGATGAAATTCTGTGGATTTTCCGCCGGATAGAGAGGTAGAATTTGTAATTGACTTGGTGCCGGGAGCCGCACCAATATCGAAGGCTCCGTATCGAATGGCACCAGTAAAAATGAAGGAGCTACTGGTTCAACTGCAGGAACTGTTAGACAAGGGTTATATCAGACCGAGTGTGTCCCCATGGGGAGCGCCAGTTCGGTTTGTAAAGAAGAAAGACGGTTTTATGCGACTTTGTATCGACTACCGGGAGTTGAACAAAGTTACGATTAAGAATAGGTATCCGCTTCCTAGGATCAATGATCTATTTGATCAACTTACGGGAGCAAAGTACTTTTCAAAAAAAAAAAAAAAAAAAAAAAAAAAAAAAAAAAAAACGACCTAAGAACAGGCTATCATCAGCTGAAGGTGAGGCACGAGGATATCCCGAAGACTGCATTCAGGACTCGTTATGGGCACTTCGAGTTTCTGGCAATGTCATTTGGATTAACGAATGCACCAGTAGCATTCATGGATATGATGAACATAGTGTTCAAGCAATACTTGGACAAGTTCGTAGTCGTATTCATTGATGACGTCTTGGTGTATTCAGAGACAGAGGAAGAGCATGCTGAACATTTAAAATTTTTATCAGAAGCTCTCAGGAGGGAGAAGCTGTACGCGAAGTTTTCTAAGTGTGAGTTTCGGTTGCAGAGGGTACAATTTCTGGGTCACGTAATCGACAAAAATGGTGTTTCGGTGGACCCAGCAAAAGTTGAAGCGGTTATCAATTGGGAGAAACCGAAGACCCCAACAGAGATCAGGAGTTTCTTGGGATACTATCGGAGATTCATGCAAGATTTTTCAAAGATAGCATCGCCATTAACTAACCTCACCAGGAAAACAGTTAAGTTCATTTGGTCGAAGAAATGTGAGGAAAGTTTTATGGAGCTGAAGAAGAGACTTAGTCAAGCACCAGTGTTGACCTTACCCGACAACACTGGGGTTTTGTAGTGTATAGCGATGCGTCACACGAAGGTCTTGGTTGTGTACTGATGCAACACGGCAAGGTCGTGGCGTACGCGTCACGTCAACTGAAAGACTATGAGTAGGGTTACCCGACTCATGACCTGGAATTAGCCGCGGTAGTTTCGCATTGAAGATTTGGAGGCACTACCTATACGGGGAGAAGTGCGAGATATATACAGATCACAAAAGTCTGAAATATATCTTCACTCAAAAGGAATTAAATATGAGGCAGCGCCGATGGTTGGAATTGATCAAGGACTACGACTGTGAAATTCTGTACCATCCGGGCAAAGCAAATGTAGTGGCTGATGCCTTAAGTAGGAAAGGCAAGGTGAAGTTGATGCAGCTGACAGTCCAGGAAGAATTGATACGGGACTTCGAACGTCTGGAGCTGGAAGTTAGGTATCCAATGGAGGTGGACGAAAAGGTGTTCGTCGTGACGGTAGGTCCAACTCTACTGGATAAGATACAGGAGGCTCAAGAATTTGACGAGGAATGTATTGGCATTAAGAAACAGTTATCGGAGGGAAAAGCCTCGAAGTATAAGGGTGACAGCGCAGGATTGCTGAGATTCGAGGGAAGGATCTGGATACCCTATGTACCGGACCTAAGGGAAGAAATTTTGCAGGAGGCCCATAATACGAGATTTTCGGTACATCCAGGTAGCACCAAGATGTATCAAGATCTTCGTCAACATTATTGGTGGCCGCATCTGAAAGGGGAAGTTGCAGAATTCGTCAGCCGGTGTTTAACCTGTCAGAGGATCAGGGCTGAGCACCAACGGCCGAGCGGATTGTTGCAACCCTTGGAGATTCCAGAATGGAAGTGGGAGCACATTACTATGGATTTTGTGGTAGGACTTCCAACAACACAGAAGGGTCTAGACGCCATCTGGGTGATCGTAGATCGATTGACCAAATCTGTCCATTTTCTACCGATCAAGATCAGGTACAAATTGGAGCAGTTAGCGAAGCTCTACGTAAAGGAGATAGTATCACGACATGGAGTGCCGGTATCTATTGTGTCTGACAGAGATCCGCGCTTCACGTCAAATTTTTGGAGAAGTCTGCAGGAGAGACTGGGAACACAGCTAAGAATGAGTACGGCATATCATCCTCAGACTGATGGTCAGAGTGAGCGAACAATTCAGACTCTAGAGGACATGCTCCGGGCAGTTGTGATGGACTTAAGTGGCAGCTGGGACGATCATTTGCCACTAGTAGGGTTCGCCTACACAATAGCTACCATGCTAGCATTGGTATGCCACCGTACGAAGCATTGTATGGAAGGAAGTGTCGAACACCGTTGTGTTGGGATGAAGTTGGTGAACGGAGGTTGTTGGAACCAGAATTGGTACAACAAACCGTGGAAATCATTAAAGTAATAAGACAACGGTTAGTAGCAGCCCAGGACCGCCAGAAGAAGTATGCCGACTTATATCGTCAGAAACGAGATTTCGAAGTTGGTAGCTTTGTGTTTCTAAAGGTATCTCCCTGGAAAGGGAAAATCCGTTTTGGAAAGAAGGGCAAATTGAACCCTAGATTCATAGGACCGTTTGAAATTTTGAGGCGGATCGGCGAAGTGGCGTATGAGGTAGCATTACCTCCTGAGCTTGAGCACATTCACAACGTGTTTCATGTGTCAGTGTTGCGTCTGTATAAGCCAGATTACAAACACGTTATTTCCTATGAACTAATTCAAGTCGAACGGGATTTATCGTACGAGGAGATTCCTGTTCAAATACTTGATAGAAAGGAGCAGAGGCTGAGAAATAAAGTCATTCACTCGGTTAAAGTTCTCTGGAGAAATCACGCGGTGGAAGAAGCCACGTGGGAACTCGAAGAGAAGATGAGAGCAAATTACCCTCAGTTATTTGAGTGACCTTAGATTGAAATTCCGAGGACGGAATTTTTATAAGGGGGAGAGGATGTAATGTCCACAAATTTTAAACACTGTATCAAATTTATTTAAATAAATAATTTCATTATATTTAATTTTACCAACCTAATTGGATCCATGTGTGGTACTATTAATTAACTATATAAATTTCATGGTACAATGATTTTCTGTGCATTAAAGGGACTCACTGATGGTTTAAATAAATTAGTGAGTTAACCCTTAGGAATTATTTGCAAGAAAATTTGGGAAATCAATAAATAAATTTATTTTATTAAATAATTCGAACGAGAAATTATTATTGAAACAAATATTTTAAATAATCAAGTAATTTAATTAGTTATTTAATTTAAATACTAAAAGCATGGTGTTATTAATTTCAATAAATGAATTGGGCCATAATTCTTTTCATTCGGTTGGCCCAACCTCAATTGGGTTGGACCCCTTTCTATTACACTATCGGGTTGGACCCATTGCAAATAAGAGTGGGGCAAGTCCACGCTAGTAAACCAATTTGGTGCAGAGGATGAGTTTAGGCGTAATAAGAGCCTAGCAGCCTAAACCTTCAGTCGGATGGAACGAGCGGAGAAGGTCACACCAAGTTGCGCCGGCGATAGCAGGAAGCGACCAGCTGTTTGGATTGGGGAATGAGCCTAGCGACCGGCGGCTGCTCAAGGTTCAAGGCGGAAGGAGCGAGTAAGGGCTTGGGCGAACCGAGCGGCTACCGATCGGACCAAGGGACTCAGATGATAGGCGATTTGACCGGTGGGATTTATGCGCGGCTCGAGGGTCCGCCGACCGTGCTTAGCTGGGCTCGGACAAGACTTGAAGTAGACAGCCGTTCACGCCTACCTCTCTAGCCCTTGGTTATTACCTCGGGTAGGTAGGGTTATTAACCAGCGAATTGGGCAAACGTTGCTCTATAAATTGAAGGCCCCAAACCCTAGCAAGCTGCTGAAATTGTGCATTTTAATTAGAGGGAAATTTATAGGAGGATGAGGGAAGCAGGGGGATCAGGCCAACTGCCGGGTGCAATTACCGTTTGAAGGTGTCGACAGTGGGGCGAATGCCCTCTAATTACGTCACCTATTTTGGGAAAAGGAGGAGAGCAGCAACTAGGACTTCATTCCAACCCAACCCAACCTTAAGGTATAGTAATGGTCCTGTGTTTGAACCGAGCTGCTATGGCAGTTGTCCCTTGTGGGATTTTGTTTGGTTTTAATTCTATTTTTTTCTGTGTTTGAATTATGTTGTTGTATTGTGGGGACAATCCGTATGGAAGGGCCATGAAGGGCCAGGCGTTATAAGGATGGGTTGTGATTGTAGTATAATGAGGGTTGTGTTAAATCATCCCAAAATCTTGTATGACCACCAGGTATTTGTTGTGATGCCTGAATGGAACTGTTCTTATTTGGCATTAAGCGTTCTGTTAACAACATTGCTTGTGTAAGAAATTTAACTTTGGTTTATTATGTGTTAATACGTGGGCTGATCACAGAAATTTAAACATATGTGTTGCACTTTGTTGTTGGGATCAAGCCAAACGTTAGGGTGAGCTTATGTGGCTGGTAGTTGGGGCTGGGTCGAGGTGCAAGGCGTGAGCGGCAGCCACGCCGTTGGATATCCAGTGCGGTAAACGAAAATTAGGTTGGGTAAACTCTTAATTGAGGGCTAATCGCTCCTTTCCAGTTGATTAACATTATCACTTCGCAAATGCAACACCATCATTAGTATTTTAGTAATGCTAAGAAGTAATTAAATCATAGCTAACTAATAAAATACTTTCAGGAGGTGAGTAATATTGGCTCTCAAAATTTTATTTCAGAATTAATGATAATAGTTGGGACTTATAATATCATTAGCAGAACTTGATAAGAGTAAAAGAAAGTTAAGGTATTACTAGAATAACTAATATCACTTACAATATGTTGGTACTCTCCAGAGGGGTGGCTTAAACAGTTAGTTTTATTTATCAATGGATAAAGGCTATTCAAGTATTTATTTTCTAATTAACAAATAAATAAAAGTATTGAGTAATTAGATAATAAGAGTAAGATTAATAAATTAATTATTTATTATTTGATACCTAATAATGAATAAAGATTATAAATATTTAATTGTTAATATTAAATAATAATTCAATATGAATAAAGTTAATAAAATAATTATTTAATTATTATTAAATATTGAATAATAATTAAATATAAATAAAGTTAATAATTTAATTATTTATTATTTATCCTTAAATAATAAATAAAGCTAATAAATATTTGATTATTATTTAACTACTATTAAATAATAACCAAGTATGGATAAAATTAATAGGTTAATTATTTATTATTTATCCTTAAATAATAAATAAAGTGAATAAATAGTTGATTATTACTTAATTACTATTAAGTAATAATAAAGTATGAAAGTTAATATTTTAATTATTTGTCAGTAAGTGATAAATAAAGATAACAAATATTATTTAATTAATATTAAATAATAATTAAATATGAATAAGTTAATAAGATTATTATTTATTATTGAGTAATAAATCAAATATTTGATTGTCATTAATGATTTAATGTGAGTAAAGTAAATTATTTGTTATTTCTCATTCAATAATAAATAAAGATAATAAATGTTTAATTATTTGATCAATATTAACTAATAATTAAATATGAATAAATGAGTAAAGTGATTATTTATTTCTTATCAATAAATAATAAATATGGATAATAAATAATAGTAATAAAAATAATTATTATTATTTAATAATAATAAATAAAGATGATAAGAACTTAATTATTATTTTATTAACAATAATAATAATTAAGTATCGATAGAGCTAATATCTAATTAATGGTGGATAAGGGAAATAATTTCGTCATTACCCTCGAAAGTGAATAATAGCTAAGTAACCTATTTAGTTGTTGCCACTGTTAGCTAGTAAGGCATTAATCAATTTATTATTTAATGTAGTAAATAATAACTTGGATTACTAAATATTGTTAAGATGAATATCCTATAAGCATGATTAGTTATTGAGATAATAACTAAAGGTCAGTAATTAATTTCTTTTAGCTAATGTTAAATAGTAATTAAATGTATTCGGTGATTTGTTTATCTGCTAAATAAATAGCATAAGTGAGTATAGTTAAGCAATGCTAATGGATAAACCAACTCTACCAACTGATAGGTTATCCAAGATCAAGTAATTAAAGCTAAGATTTAATTGTAGCTGAGCAAACAGGCAAGTTCCTAACCCTAAACTTCTTACATTATTGCAAGTTCTCTCTTACTCAACTTTTACATTGAGCAAATTTCTAAGCCTTATGCACTATTTCTAATTCGTGCAAAAAGGTATATATATACTGTTGCAAGTTATTCTTTAAGCTTGAGTTTTTACCTCCAAGCATGCCTTAAGTGGTCTAATTACCTTCAAAATTATTCCACATCTGTATATTTATTGACATTCGCACTTGTGCATTTGAAATTCATATATTTAAATTCAGGAATTTTATAAACCATTCATGGTTAAGTCTGAACCCTTGTTCGGTCAGACAATTATGTGAGAAATTTATAAAAAGCTATCCGAACCAATCAATGGTAAGGATTCTTAGACTGTATGAACACCCCTTTATTTATAGGGGAGTACCCCACGTACCGTATATAAGGTACAAATAGCAGAATTAAATGTTATGCATATACATAGGGTACGCGAGGCTGATCCCCTCAAGTACGTTATTCTGTAGCCAGTAACCAGAGGGTCAACCAGCTATTGACTCCTTTGGAAGTTATCGTTCAAAGTCTATTTGACTATCAATGGTTCTAAAAGCAATTATTGTTCTTGCTTCTGATTTTTCAAATGTTGAAATTCCTTTAATATCCCCTCATCATGATATATCCTTATTGTCGTACTTTAACTTGTTGGGCAAACTCGTTGCTCATTCTTGCTATATCATGACTTCAATGCAGTTAAACCCGAGACGTCAGGGAAGAACAAAGGGAAGGAAAGGATGAAGTGATAGACTTCATGTAGCAGAAAATAAAATTATGTGTAGTTGATTACGGTAATGTAATTTAATCCTTGATAGCTATTAGGGTATGGATTGTGTATGTGTTTAAGGTTACTTGTATTCTGGGACTAGTAACACCTTGTAATGAACAACGTATGTTTATTTTATTCCGCATTTTAGATACCATATGTTGTTATAGGTGGATGTTTGTGTTGGATCGTGATGACCGAATCCGGGTATTTGGAGACCCGAATTTGGGGGCGTCACAACAGCAAACAGCAGCACGGAATTTGAGAGAAAAATAGTAGATTTTGCAACAAAAATAGGAAGAAAAGAGAGGAAAAAGAGAGAAATTTTACTCCTTTAATTTTGATTGTATCAAATATATTTCTCATCCTATTCAAATACCAAGACTTCATCCTTTTTGAGATCATTTTGCAAGGTAAAAATTCCTTTTGTTATAACAATTCCTATCATCTTATTTGCTTAGATGGGATGTAGTTTTCATGTATATTGTTGAACAATCATGGATTAGGGATTATTAGGAAAGGTTCCATCGGAATAAAAATTCTTCCTAATAACCCGAGGATATCCAATTGATAAAATTTCTAGCTTGTTTGTGATAATTTATTGGGTGTAATTTATCTAGATTGTCATTTCCGGATATCATGGTATATTAGATAAATCCGGGTTGGTTAGTTATGTAATATTCATTTTGTAGGCATGTATTAATCTCGTGTGAGCCTAGGAACGCGACCCCGTGGTCCAAATCCGATGATGGACGCTTTGATGTATGTGATAGATTCAAGATGCTCGTTTTGTAACATGTAACCTTTGGGCCTTAAAACGACGCCAAGGCGTGAATCGTGTTTAAGGCCCCGGAATAGTGAAATTTGTGATTGTAGGCGTTTGGGGTTTATTTTGATGGCTTACATGCCCATGAATAGCCCCGACGCGTGTTTATGCTTGATTAGATCTTGTGACACAAAATGATTTCAAAGATTAAACAATGAAGATTCTCATAAAATCGATCAAAGTAGGATATTAGAATCACGAGGTTAAAATTTGAGAAATGTTAATGAATGTCGATTCCTATCTAACGAGAAAGCTAAAGAAAAATCGTTTTTTCCAAAACATCACACAAAATGATTTTATAAATAAAATGACGTTTTACTAAACCTTGATACATAGGGCGAAAGAGATTCTAGAAATTGCCTACCATTTATGAAAGCAACGTATAAATCTCGATTCCTATTTTGATGAAGGTTTAAAACTCTTCTTTTGCCAAAACGACACCTAATGGAAATCTTGCAGTTTTGACAATTAAAATCAAACCTTTCTCATAAAAAATAAAGCTTGTTCGTGTATACCGAAAAGACATTCCGAAGCGTTCTCAATTTAAAACACAATTTTCCCTAAAATCCAAATGATTCTTTCATACAAATTCACCACAACATTCACATAGGTACACACACACACACGCGCACCTACATACACATATTCATGAATTAAAGGATAGGAAAGCATCAAGATTGCGGTAATCGTGTTTCACGGAAGTCGAGGGGTGCCTAACACCTTCCCCTCACTTAAGCAAGCCCCCGAACTCTATGAATCTCGATTCGCAGACCAATTAATTCGGAGTCACATATGAGCCAGCGATTTATAAAACACGAAAATTCGGATGAGTTGGTACATCCATTTCAAACATACCAACTGGCGACTCTGGTTAATTGGCTCATCACAAAACACGATCTTTCAAAACCCCGTCGACATCAATGCCGACCTTTTCCAGAAATCATTAAATCAAAAGGCTAAAATTTGGAAAAGACTAAGAGACCAAGAGAACGAGAAAACCCGGCGTCGACAGAGATATTCTACAATTCTTCCAATTTCTTCTACAACTCCAATTCTTTTCTCTCAATTTTCTCTCTGACTTAGTCTTTTGAAAACTAATACTGATAATACGTATACAAAACAACTGATGAATATGGGTGTCAGTTAATCCAATAATGGGTTAACTGACTTTAACCCCGATTAAGGCTTCGTTGGCTAATCCTTATAGGCTCCTTTTTGATTTATTTTAATAAATTACTTATTATATAGTTCATGTCACATATTTAATCAATTAAATAATCTCATTTAAATCAGTTAAATAAAATGGAATAATTCTACATTAAATCACATAGTCACATAAATAAAAATTCTCATTTATTAATAATAACAAATTATTAAATCTCTAATTAATATTAAATTAATTAGAAATAACATCATGCTTATTTAAATAATGTATTTAATCAAATAAACTTAATTAAACACATACTTTAAATATAAAAATTCTCCACATTAATTTAATTAATGTAACACATATAATTAAATTAATCTACCACAATTTCATCAATTAATCAATTAATTCAACAATCAAATCATCGAAAAAATATTTATTTACTTCAATAAATATTTAAAATAAATTATAAAAATCTCGTTTGTCACATCTTTCCCCCTTAAAAAGATTCTGTCCTCAGAATCACGACTCAATTAACTCGTCCCGTTACATTCTCCCCCTTACAAAGATTCTGTCCCCAGAATCGCTACACATATATTAAGCAAATAGTTGTGGATAATTTCTTTTCATCTGATCTTCGAGTTCCCACGTAGCTTCTTTAGCGTTGTGGTTCCTCCAGATCACCTTAACAGAAGGTATACTTTTATTTTGTAGCACTTGCTCTTTCCTGTCAACTATATGAACAAGCTCTTCTTCGTAAGATAAATCTTTCTCAACTTGCAGGGGTTCATATTCTATAACATGTTTGTAGTCGGGTTTATATGGTCGTAACACCGAGACATGAAAGACATTATGGATGTGTTCTAACATTGGAGGTAGAGCGACCTCATACGCGACCTCACCAAGTTTTCTTAACACCTCAAAGGGTCCAATGAACCTCGGGCTCAGTTTCCTCTTCTTACCAAAACGAATTTTTCCCTTCCAGGGAGATACTTTCAAGAAAACGTAGTTACCAGACTCAAACTCTCGATTTTTACGATATTGGTTGACATATTTCTTCTGCCTATCCTGAGCTGCTATCAATTTTGCCCTGATCACTTTGACGATTTCTGCGGTCTGTTGTACCAATTCTGGTCCTAGCAATTGTCGCTTGCCAACTTCATCCCAGCACAATGGAGTTTTGCACTTTCTGCCGTGCAACGCTTCGTAAGGCGACATGCCAATACTTGCCTGGTAACTGTTATTGTAAGCAAATTCCACCAACGGTAGATGATCATCCCAATTTCCCTTGAAATCCATGATGCAAGCTCTCAACATATCCTCCAATGTTTGAATCATTCTTTCGTTCTGTCCATCGGTCTGTGGATGGTATGTCGTACTCATACGTAACTGCGTTCCCATACACTCTTGTAGTCATTTCCAGAAGTTCGAAGTGAAGCGCGAATCCCTATCTGAGACAATAGATATTGGAACACCGCGCCTCGAAACAATCTCTTTCACGTACAAGTTTGCCAGCTGATCTAAGTTGAATCTGGTCTTGATTGGTAAGAAATGTGTTGATTTCGTCAGTCAGTCCACGATAACCCATACTGCGTCGAAACCTTTCTGAGTCGTCGGGAGTGTTAGGTTTGTATATATATATAACGCAAGCATGCAATCAAATTACATATATGGGGCGGAAGCGTGATAAAACAGATTTTAAAATTTTAATACAAACCATCACCATGATCTATCCTTGTGTTCAATTATCAATTAAATGAAAGAGAAAGAGAATAAGAATTATACCCTCGTAGATCAAAGCTTCCTCGGGTACAAGTTTAACTCCTAGTCCTTTGTATTCTCCTCGAATTCCACCGATGAGATTTCTTCCTTTGATCAACGTTAGCCACCCAAGTGTTTGGCCTCTAGAGGTGATCCAACAAGGAATAATAGTTGTTCAAGAATATGGGTGTTGGCAAAACCATAGTTTCTATCTCTATAGAAATTGCAAGTATTCTCTCTCTCTCTAATTATTATGGAAGAGTGTGTAACCCTAATCTATGATAAGACTCCTCTTATTTATAGATGTAGGAATAACCCTTCCCTAAACTATTTAGGATTAGGGTTTCTATTATAATTAAACTCCTTTAATTAATTATGCTCCTAATTCAATTAGGAATTCATGTGAGCGTACTTCTATTAATTAATTCCCAATCCCTATTAGGATTTTAAATAATAGTAATGGTAATAATAATAATAAAACTCCTCTTATTAATTTATATTTAATATTTTCAAAATATTAAATAATAAATATTAAGCTATTTAATTTATTCTATCTCCATAGATTAAATTAAATACACTTAACTTATTATTATAATTATACCATTTACTTCTTAAATAAATATTTTTCTTTTGCAGTGTGACCCTTTAAGTTCTCCATATTAAACCAGTTGTGAATAAATCAATTAAAACAATTCTAATTATATTTAAATAAATAAATTAAACTATTTAATTCATTTAAATAAATAATATTTATTCTACAATAAGGGTAAGCCTCCCTTAGCGATCAACGACTTTCCAGATAGAATAGATTTCAACATTAATCACAAAAGAACCTTTTAGTGCATAGTTACCGTACAATTCAATCCTTCTACCATACAATGTCCCAATTAAATATAAGACATGGATTTACTGTCAAGTCTTATTTTATTTAATTATATGTATTTCGATTTCCAAATGCACAACTCAAAATAATACAAATTAGAAACTCCTTTCTAATTTCATTCTGCCTTGGCCAAGGACTACCTGAGTTGTCATTTATCGAATCACATAGGACATTCACATCTTTTACTAGACGAGGTAGATTCTTTGTTGATCATTCACCTATCTCCATGTACAACTTATTATACCCAATCATACCCTTTGATATACCCTAAACGTCTTAAGGGACATGTAAAAGTATAACTCATCATACACAAGATACTATGATGATCTCAAGTCTAAGGATCACTTGTACTACTATCTGTTAGGTTTGTATATAGCGCGAGCATGCAATCAAATTACATAAATAGTGCGGAAGCGCGATAAAACGGATTTTAAAATTTTTCATACAAACCATCACCATGATCATCCATGTGCTCAATTATCAATTAAACGAAAGAGATAAAGTATGAGAATCATACCCTTGTAGAACCATGCTTCCACAGGTACGAGTTCACCTCCAAATTATTCGCGTTCTCCTTGAATTTCACCAATGAGATTCTTTCCTTTGATCAACGCTAGTCACCCAAGTGTTTGGCCTCTAGAGGTGATCCACCAAGGAATAATAGTTGTTCAAGAAGATGGGTGTTGGCAAAACCCTAGTTTCTATCTCTATAGAAATTACAAGTACTCTCTCTCTCCAATTCTCATGGAAGAGTGTGTAAATTGTGTAACCCCAAATCATGATAAAACTCCTCTTATTTATAGATATAGGGAACCCTCCTAAACTATTTAGGATTAGGGTTTTTATTTTAATTAAACTCCTTTAATTAATTGAACTCCTAATCCAATTAGGAATTTATGAAAGAGTATTTCTATTAATTAATTCTCAATCCCTATTAGAAATTAAATAATAGTAATTGTAATAATAATAATAATAATAATACTCCTCTTATTAATTTATATTTAATATTTCCAAAATATTAAATAATAAATATTAAGCTATTTAATTTATTCTATCTCCATAGATTAAATTAAATACACTTAACTTATTATTACAATTATGTCATTTAATTCTTAAACAAATAATTTCCTTTTGCGGTGTGACCCTTTAGGTTCTCCATATTAAACCGGTTGTGAATAAATCAATTAGAACAATTCTAATCTTATTTAAATAAATAAATTAAACTATTTAATTCATTTAAATAAATAATATTTATTCTACAATAAGGGTAAGCCTCCTTAACGATCAACGACTTTCCAGATAATATAGATTTCAACATCAATCATAAAAGAACCTTTCAGTGAATAGTTACCGTACAATTCAATCCTTCTACCATACAATGTCCCAATTAAATATAAGACATGGAATTACTGTCAACTCTTATTTTATTTAATTATATGTATTTCGATTCTCAAATGCACAACTCTGATAATGTAAATTAGAAACTCCTTTCTAATTTCATTCTGCTTTGGCCAAAGACTTCTGAGTCGTCATTTATCGAATCACATAGGACATTCACTCCTTTTACTAGAAGTGGTAGATTCTTTGTTGATCATTCACCTATCTCCATGTATAACTTATTATACCTAATCATACCCTTTGATATACCCTAAAGGTCTTAAGGGACATGTCAAAGTATAACTCATCATACACAAGATACTATGATGATCTCAAGTCCAAGGATCACTTGTACTACTATCACTAGAGGAATTCCTATTGACAGGCGAGTAAAACTCCATTAGGTATTTCTTAGCGAGCCACGTTCAGTGTACTTATTCTCCTATAAGCAGCTACATACTTGCATTAGTGTCTCCACACAAATGATTATGAGATCAATCATCCTTTTCATAAGAGCAAGCAACGTATGTACTAATCTATCTGGATTCACTAATCCCTTTTTTAGTAATCCATCGATTAGGAACGATTTTAGTTTGTGAGCTATCAAGAATTTAGATCTCATTAGCATGATCACCATCATGATTCTAAAAGCATTGCTCAAAACTATGGGTTTATCACATTTAATATAACAGCACCATGTAGATAAAGTAAAATGCCTTTAACAACCGAATAAGATTACAAAGTATATGCTACATCATATCAAATATGATTGGCTTGTGTGCATATCACTTTCAATCTCCCACTTGCACTAAAGCCAATCGTCATGGTATCTAATACCCTTCTTCTCTAAGTGACGATCATCCTGCTGTTTGGATAAAGCTTTAGTAAATGGATATGCATTGTTGTTCTCGAGAGTCCACTATCTCTATAGTGACTTATCTTCTTTCAATGATTCCACTAATCAAATGAAAGTGCCGCAACTCTTGTTTGAATCCAAGATGAGACTTAGGAACTATTCCTAGTTCTGTGATTAACTTTTCATCCAAACAATCAACTTGCAGCTTCATTTACAGCTATATACTTTGTCTTTGTCATTAAACCAGCAACTCTTTGCTATTTTGGAACATTTCCAATTCACTGCACCACCATTCAAGGTAACGCTTTACTCTAAAGTGGATTTGTTATCGTCTTGGTCAGTATGAAAAACTTGAGTCTGTTTAGCCCTCTAATTTTAATTCAGACCTACCATGAATCATAATCACATCTTCAGTACCGGTTAAGTACCTAAAGATGTTTATCACTGTCTTATAGTAATCTTCTCCAGAATATGACTGATCAACATCAAGCCTAGTATATTCATTGCATACATGATAGTAACTCATGCGATCTCTCTTTCAATTGGGGACAATTTTAGAGAGATTCACTCCATGGCTCATCATCATGAGACCTATCTTGAAGTTTGTCATGCTAAACGCCTTTAGCATCAAATGAATATACGTTCCTTGGGTCAAGCCGAACATCCTTTTAAATCTATCTATATAGACTTATATCCCCAATTTATAGGATGCTCCTCCCAAGTCATTCATGGAGGAATATTTAGATAATTTTATCATTACTGATTATAGCATTGGTATGTTATTCCTTGTCAGTAGTATATCAACATATAATACCAAGAATGTCACAGCGCTCCCACTGACCCTTTTGTACACACAAGGTTCATTCTCATTTTTGATAAAATCAAACTCTTTTGATTGTCTCATCAAAATGAATGTTCCATCTTTGAGAAGCTTGCTTCAATCCATCAATGGATCATTGTAGCTTAAAACGCGATTTGCTTCAACCTTTGAAACAAATTCCTCTGGTTGTATCATACATACATTCTCCTCAAGTCTTCATTGAGGAAGGGTGTCTCCACATCCATTTTGCCAGATTTCGTAATAAGCTGCAATCACAAGCAAAATCCAAATGGACTTGAGCATTACCTGGTAATAAGGTTTTATCACAGTCAACTCCTTGACTTGAAAAACCTTTTAAACATGTCTGGTCTTATAGGTCTCCACCTTGCCATTTGCCCCAGTCTTTCTCTTAAAAGACCCATATTCACACTCTGGGCACTTTGCCCTTTTGTGGAGTAACCAGAGTCTATACTTGGTTCTCTTACATGGAGTCCATTTCGGATTTCATGGCTTTTAGCCATTTCTCTGAGTGTCTACTACTCATAGCCTCATCGTATATAACTGGATCATCATCCTCTATGATGAATCCATACCTCCCAGGTATCTTCGGTACTCTTCCAGATTTACGATTCGGTTGTGGTACAATAGGTCTATCTACAGGTTCCTCGGTTCGACTTAAAGTGCTTTGTGGTTCTTGAACTCTTTCAAGATCTATTACACTCCCACTAGCTCCTTCAATGATAAACACCTTTATCTAAGAAGGCAGCGTGTAGGATTATAGTAATAATACCCTAAACTTTCTTTAGGATATCCCACAAGTCTGCACTTGTCAGATTTTGTCCCAAACTTATCTTTGAAACTTTTTCACATAAGTTGGACAACCCCTTATCTTAACATACTTAAGATTAGGAATCCTCCCTATCCATAACTTTTATGAAGTCTTGGGGCCAGATTTTTGAGGTTACCTTATTTTGTAGATATGCAGCCGTTTCTAGGGCATAACCCCAGATGGATACTAGAATGTCGGTAAAAATCATTATGGACTGCACCATGTCCAACAAGGTACAATTTCTCCTTTTAGATACACCAATCAATGATTGCGTATCAGGAGGTGTCCATTATGAGAAAATACCATTTTGAGATGATCTAGAAACTCATTGCACAAGTATTCTTTCTTCGATCTGATCAAAGAATCTTAATACTTTGTCAAATATGTTTCACTTCTGAATTCTTTGAACCTTTCAAATGATTCAGACTTGTATTTCACCAAATACACACATTCAACTCTTTGAATGACCATCTCCTTTTTCTTTTATTAGTTTGTTCAATTTGTAAAATAATTTTCATGTAAGTCAAGTATACAAAGTCTATCAAGTAATCTTCCAGTTTCAAACAAAACATTATCATTATAAATAGAACAACAATTGTTCTTAAATATAATACCTGTGACACCCCCAAATCCAGGTACTTAATTCCCACTGATTTGGTGTTCACTATAACCTTCATTCAAAACTAACTACCCAATAAAAAGACAATTAAATAAACTTAAAGAAATATCTTCCCTCAAATGGGGTTAAATCACCAATCTCTAAAAGAAATAAATCCCAGGTTATCTAACCTTAATTACATCTGTGCGGAATAAAACATAATATTAAATAAGTCTTTAGCAAAGAACTAAAACAAATAAACTAAACATCTTCATTTGTTCATCTTGCCCTTGCCCTTGCTAGAGGATGGCTCATCTGACTTCTCAGCCTTAGTTGCAATGTATTTAATGCAAGAGTGAGCAAACAATTGCCCACAAGTGTGATAACAATAATATTCAAATAAAATAGAGTTCAACTGAGGTATAATAATTTTTCTGAATTCAATCAATAAGGAATCAACGTCTGAAAGCTCGTTAGAATGCTCGATTCAAGAATAATAGACTTCAAGATTTAGAAATTATATCTGAGGGTCACAAGACCTCGAACTATGTCCTAGGTTAACAAGTATTTCTATTGTAACCTTTAACAGTCATATAGACTATGGACCATCATCTCGTACTCAGGGGGATCAGCCCTTTGTACAATGTATTGTGCACAAATATTTTAACGCTGTCGCGTAAGTAATCCCCTATATTAGGGTTGTTCATCTCAGTTTATCGTCTGAATCCGTACCAAAAGGAACTTGGCTTGGAACAAGTATAGAAAATATTTTAAGTCTTTGAAATCGCTAATCAACTAAGGACTAGCTGAATCAATAAGGGTTTGCTAGTCTAATTCATCAATAGAGTTTGTTCAATAGAATTTATACTCAAAATTTGAATAATAAACAATGATTGGAATAAAGCTTAAGTACGTAACATGATAGTAACCTTGCTTGAATATCAATAAGCTAAGGTCAATAAGCTTGCTCAATATAAATAAACTTGCTTTGAATAAATTAACAAGTTAAAAGGAAAGAACAACTTGTTCAACGTAAAAGTAATAAGTTGAGATAAGGAACTTGCCTCAAGCGTAGATTACAAATTTAAGTAATTTCACGATCCTTAAACAACCTATACATTTAATTATAAGATGGTAACATAATTAGTCACAAGATTGAAAGCATTTTAGGTTTGCTCTCTATCTCATTTTATTATAATATCTCATTTAGCAAACCATAATCAACAAGTTTCAATCATCTTGGAATTTCATTAATCACTTAATACATTAATATAAGTTTAATTCTGCATCATAACTTCCAAGAAAAGAAAACAAAATAATAATTTTTTTTTACAGCAGTGATTCTCGCCGGGGCGAGAATTTCCTTTTAAAATTTCTCGCCTGGGCGGGCTCTCGCCGGGGCGAGGATTCCCTATTAAAATTTCTCGCCGGGGCGAGGATTTACAGTTCATTTCTCTCGCCGGGGCGAGAGACTCGGCAGTCGTCTCCTACAGTCGCGAACCAGTGAAAACTTAGGCCAACTTTGGCCAAATTTTCCGAATTCTACCATCCAATACACAAATTAAATATACCCAGACATCAAATATGATATAAAACAATTACCCATCATGCTTCTAACTAATTTAACCATTATAAAACACATAATCAACCAATTTAAATCAAAAAAATTCACTGTTAAACAATTTATTCATGTTTTGACCATTTTCATGAAATCAAGCTCTGTAAATTCATTTTTCAACCAATTAAAACCATTCTTCTTGCATTATTCTTGTTTTTTCATCATGTAATCATAAACAATTATTAATTTACCGAATAACAACTAATTTAAGCATCAATTTTCATACATATATACAATTCATGAAATAAACTCTATAAAAACTAAAAACTAAATTCAAAAACATGTTTTCATGAATTAACTCTTCAAACTAGTTTATAATCATCACATAATCTCTAATACATGCTTACTAACAATTATAACCAAGTAATTCATGTATTTAGCATATAAATTCATATACGGTGAAATAGAAATCATATACAGAGAAGTAAAATAATAAGAATATAATGAAGAACAAAACTAATAAGAATTATACCTTCAAGCTATGTATATAATTCTTAGCTTAGCACTTCCCTTCCTTCTCTTTCTCAATTCACAAAGCTCTCAATTCTCAATTTTCTCTCTAATTCTCTCTTCTTCTCTGTATATTCTTCCTTCTCTCTTTTTTTTAAAACTCTGAGTTTTTCTTACTTTTAACAACTGATAAGCAAAAGATAAAAACTGATAATTTAACAAAATAATAACGTATACTGATATTAATCTATCAGTTACATAATTCAAAAAGCCATAAGGCTTGTTTGGCAAACTAATTTAAAAATAACCCATTATTCTAACTAAAGGTCATAAGGCCTTGTTTGGTAAAACACAAATAAAATAACTCATTATTTCCAAACAAAGATCATAGGGCCTTGTTTGGTAAAACTGAATTAAACACTTTCTCATTTATTTTAATAAATCATTATAACATATAGTTTTAAATGTCACACTTCTAATTTAATTGAACTTATTATTAAATAAATTCAATTAAACCTTACTAACTTAAATAATAAACTTATTTAACCAATAACAATAACACCCAATGAATTATATTATTCAAATAAACCTTTTCATCATCTAATTTAATTATTAAATTAAATTAGAATAAACATAACAAATCACATTCAAATAACATTTAACATTATTAAACTTAACATATACCCACTTCACAAAAACTTAATAAATTATTTATTTAGCTCAATAAATTAATAAAAATATTTATATAATTCAATAAATATTTTTATTCAATCACAAAAATTGCATTTGTTACAATACCAAAACCTTCCTTGTCCAACAACGGAAGTAATAATGTTTCTAAAGAGAACTGGAACATAATAACAACTTATTAACTTAATAGACTTGCTCGTAGGCAATGCTAAACTATAAGTTCCTATGGTTAATGCAGCAACCTTTGCTCCATTCCCACACATAAGATTTACTTACTCTTTGTTTAGCTTTCTACTTCTGCATAGTCTCTGCATTGGATTGCATATGTGAGAACTACAGCCGGTATCCAATACCCAAGTAGAACCTTGATTTACAGAAAGATTTATTTTAATCATGAACAAACCTATATCTGTAACTGAAGCTTCACTAAGCTTCTTCTGGTTAGCCCCTGTAAGATTCTTCTTACAGTTTCCTTTCCAGTATCCAGGCTTATTGCAGTGGAAGCAAACTCCTTTGCTATCTGCATAAGTCTTGTTCTTATTGTCCTTTGTTTTTGCCTTTCCATTTACCTTCTTTTGAATTGTTCTTAAGAAGATCCTTTGGCCCTCTTCCGCTTCCTGAAAGAATCATCTACCAGTAAGACTTGGTCTTTCTTGGTTGAAAAGTGACTCTTTACTGTTTTCAACATGTTTAAGCAACTCAGGCAGGCTGACATATAGCTTGTTCATGTGAAATTCACAATAATTTGTGAGAAAGAGTCCGGAAATGATTGCAAGATCAAATCTTGGATCAACTCTCCATCCATTAAAACCCAGTTGTCCCAATTGTTCAATCATATTGATCATTTTAGGACATTTGTCTATACTGTAGTGCCATCGGTCATTCTAGATCGGAAGAGCTCCTTAGATATCTGATATTTAATAGTCCTACTTTCCTCACCCTTCAACTCCTTGAAGGTGCAGGAGTATAGTAGGAGCATCCATAGTTTCATGCTGACGCTGAAGCTCGTTACTCGTGGATGCGAGCATGATGCATTGAGCCAACTGTGCATCATCTTGCCACTTTCTAAAAGTAGCAATCTCTTCCTCTGAGGCATTGTCTGCAACCATTGCAGGGATAGGCTTATTAAGGACATAAGATAGCTTTTCAGCCTTGAGAACTATTCTCAAATTCTTTAACCAGTCCGTGTAATTCGGTCCGGTTAATTAGCATCTAATATGCTCCGCAGTGATAGTGAATTAGACATCGTAAAATTCTGTAATTAATTTGTAATTTAACAATATTTTAGTATATATTCATTTAATTAATTACCAAAATAAATTAGGTCTTTATTTTAAATTGGTATCTCCAACTATTTTCATCAAACTATATTACCCTCAATATACAGTTCGGCAAATCTAATTAAAGATTTGCTAGTGAGAATAAGGATCCCATTTCAAATGTATATAGCCTTGTGTGACACAACCAACGATATATAAATAAATAGGTAGACAACTATTGTCAATTACATCACTATGTAACTCCTTTCAATTTACCTCTTAGATTATTTTGATCAAGTGTGACACATCCGAATCAAAATTATCCAAGTTAAGTCCAACCTAGCACTTTCATATATTCGAAAGAAAAACATTGTCCTTGTGTGACACAACAAAACAGCATCGTTCAGTCTATGTATAAGCATCAAATGTGATAAAGCAACATCTTAAATATTTAATATTTGCCTTGTGTGACACAACAAACTCATATTAAATATTTAATACTCTATCGCTTTACCATGCTAGAAGGCGACGTTCGATATTCCAAATATCTTTGAACGCTTAGGACTTAATATGATTTATTTGAGGGGTTTGTTATTATTAGTCTCATCTTGTTTAGCGCGCATGCACATATATATATAAAATACGCGTCATATTATTTAACATACGAAGCATTTGTATAATATATAATATATACATAGTAAGCATGCACATATAGAATACTATATTCTACTCGGATTGATTATGGACTTTTATTCTAGTTTGGTTCACTAGAGCCACCAAGTGAACCAAAAGGTCAAACCTAGGGTGCAAGAATTAAATTTAAATATAACTATTACATTTAAACCCGGGCTCCATTACAAACGGGTCTTCAAGCGCTCCTTGCTCCTTTGTCTCCAATTCTTCAAGTAATTCTAACTAAACCTATTACATAAACTATTTACAATAAATACAAACCTTGATCAGCAGTCAAGGGGAGGTACATAGGAGGAAGATAGAATTTACATCAAGAAAAACTAGAGAAGACGAGGTACGCAGACCCCATTTATAAAAACTCATTCATTCAAGCATCCACTAAAATAAATTCAATCACACATTGGTCAGTAGTCCATAATCAATCCCTATTTATTATCATATATATCTCCATATGTATCAATAAATAACATTCATCTCATGAATAATAAAACCATTCCATATATGCATTGATATCATTTAATGGGCAATTAAAAATTTACTAAAAATTCAATTTTGAAACAAAAATAAACTCCTTTATTTTAATCAAAATTTAAATCATAATAAACTTATTTATTTTATTTTATCCAATTTTGAATAAAAATAAACTCTTTTATTTTTTAATCAAAATCCAAATCAAAATAAACTCCTTTATTAACATGGAAACCAATTTCAAGTTTAAAATAAACTCCTTTATTTTTTAACTTAAAATTGCTTGGAAAAATAAAATATGTTAAATCTTATTCCTTATCAAAATAAAAATCTTTATTTTTAAGGAAACATGGAATCCTATTCCATATGTGAATAAACTCCTTTATTCTAGGAAACACGGAATCCTATTCCATATGTGAATAAACTCATTTATTCTAGGAAACATGGAATCCTATTCCAAGTTAAAATAAAACTTTTAATTTTAATCATATTCCAATTAAAATAAACCTTTTATCTTAATTGAAAATAAATAAAATCAAAATAAAAAAATTTTCAAATCCTGCAGACCGGCGCGACCGAGCTCCAAAATGAACTAGGAGTGGCGCGGCCGCGCTTCACCCCAGAAACGATTTCTAGGTTCGGGCGCGGCCGCGCTCCAGATTGAACTGGAAGCGGCGCGGCCGCGCTGCTTAGCAGAGTTCGGAAAAAATTTTCTTTGCCCAGAAAATCTATCCAATTGCATACCATATGTACATGGAATCATCATAATCGATAATTAGCACAAGGTTAGTCTCTGATACCACTGTTAGGTTTGTATATAGCGCGAACATGCAATCAAATTACATAAATAATGCGGAAGCGCGATAAAACGGATTTTAAAATTTTTCATACAAACCATCACCATGATCATCCATGTGCTCAATTATCAATTAAACGAAAGAGATAAAGTATGAGAATCATACCCTTGTAGAACCATGCTTTCACAAGTACGAGTTCACCTCCAAATCCTTCGCGTTCTCCTTAAATTTCACCAATGAGATTCCTTCCTTTGATCAACGTTAGCCACCCAAGTGTTTGGCCTCTAGAGGTGATCCACCAAGGAATAATAGTTGTTCAAGAAGATGGGTGTTGGCAAAACCCTAGTTTCTATCTCTATAGAAATTACAAGTACTCTCTCTCTCCAATTCTCATGGAAGAGTGTGTAAATTGTCTAACATCAAATCATGATAAGACTCCTCTTATTTATAGATATAGGGAACCCTCCTAAACTATTTAGGATTAGAGTTTTTATTTTAATTAAACTCCTTTAATTAATTGAACTCCTAATCCAATTAGGAATTTATGAAATAGTACTTCTATTAATTAATTCTCAATCCCTATTAGGAATTAAATAATAGTAATTGTAATAATAATAATAAGACTCCTCTTATTAATTTATATTTAATATTTCCAAAATATTAAATAATAAATATTAAGCTATTTAATTTATTCTATCTCCATAGATTAAATTAAATACACTTAACTTATTATTAGAATTATGCCATTTACTTCTTAAACAAATATTTTCCTTTTGCGGTGTGACCCTTTAGGTTCTCCATATTAAACCGGTTGTGAATAAATCAATTAGAACAATTCTAATCTTATTTAAATAAATAAATTAAACTATTTAATTCATTTAAATAAATAATATTTATTCTACAATAAGGGTAAGCCCCCTTAGCGA
This sequence comes from Aralia elata, assembly GCA_034770075.1. Taxonomy (NCBI): domain Eukaryota; kingdom Viridiplantae; phylum Streptophyta; class Magnoliopsida; order Apiales; family Araliaceae; genus Aralia; species Aralia elata. The sequence goes on along the minus strand of CM068384.1, from coordinate 39,306,328 downwards.
TCAACGACTTTCCAGATAATATAGATTTCAACATCAATCACAAAAGAACCTTTCAGTGAATAGTTACCGTACAATTCAATCCTTTTACCATACAATGTCCCAATTAAATATAAGACATGGAATTACTGTCAAGTCTTATTTTATTTAATTATATGTATTTCGATTCTCAAATGCACAACTTTGATAATGTAAATTAGAAACTCCTTTCTAATTTCATTCTGCTTTGGCCAAAGACTTCTCAGTCGTCATTTATCGAATCACATAGGACATTCACTCCTTTTACTAGAAGTGGTAGATTCTTTGTTGATCATTCACCTATCTCTATGTATAACTTATTATACCCAATCATACCCTTTGATATACCCTAAAGGTCTTAAGGGACGTGTCAAAGTATAACTCATCATACACAAGATACTATGATGATCTCAAGTCCAAGGATCACTTGTACTACTATCACTAGAGGAATTCCTATTGACAGGCGAGTAAAACTCCATTAGGTATTTCTTAGCGAGCCACGTTCAGTGTACTTATTCTCCTATAAGCACCTACATACTTGCTTTAGTGTCTCCACACAAATGATTATGAGATCAATCATCCTTTTCATAAGAGCAAGCAACGTATGTACTAATCTATCCGGATTCACTAATCCCCTTTTTAGTAATCCATCGATTAGGAACGATTTTAGTTTGTGAGCTATCTAGAATTTAGATCTCATTAGCATGATCACCATCATGATTCTAAAAACATTGCTCAAAACTATGGGTTTATCACATTTAATATAACAACACCATGTAGATAAAGTAAAATGCCTTTAACAACCGAATAAGATTACAAAGTATATGCTACATCATATCAAATATGATTGGCTTTTGTGCATACTACTTTCACTATCACTAGAGGAATTCCTATTGACAGGCGAGTAAAACTCCATTAGGTATTCCTTAGCGAGCCACGTTCCGTGAACTTATTCTCCAATAAGCACCTACATATTTGCTTTAGTGTCTCCACACAAATGAGTATGAGATCAATCATCCTCTTCCTAAGAGCAAGCAACGTATGTATTAATCTATCCGGATTCATTAATCCCCTTTTTAGTAATCCAACGATTAGGAACGATTTTAGTTTGTAAGCTATCTAGAATTTAGACATCATTAGCATGATCACCATCATGATTCTATAAGCATTCCTCAAAACTATAGATTTATAACATTTAATATAACAGCACAATGTAGATAAAGTAAAATGCCTTTAATAACCGAATAAGATTACAAAGTATATGCTACATCATATCCAATATGATTGGCTTGCGTGCATACTACTTTCAATCTCCCACTTGCACTAAAGCCAATCGCCATGGTATCTTATACCCTTCTTCTCTAAGTGACGATCATCCTGCTGTTTGGATAAAGCTTCAGTAAATGGATATGCAATGTTGTTCTTGAGAGTCCACTATCTCTATAGTGACTTCTCCTCTTTCAATGATTCTACTAATCAAATGAAAGTGCCACAACACTTGTTTGAATCCAAGATGAGACTTAGGAACTATTCCTAGTTCTGTAATGAACTTTTCATCCAAACAATCACCTTGCAGCTTCATTTACAGCTATATACTTTGTCTTTGTCACTAAACCAACAACTCTTTGTTGTTTGGAACTTTTTCAATTCACTACACCACCTTTTGAGGTAACTATTTACCCTAAAGTGGATTTGTTATCGTCTTGGTCAGTCTGAAAAACTTGAGTCTGTTTAGCCCTCTAGTTTTAATTCAGACCCACCATATATCATGATCACATCCTAAATACCGGTTAGGTACTTAAAGATGTTTTTCATTGTCTTACAGTGATCTTCTCCAGAATATGATTGATCAACATCAGGCCTTGTATATTCACTGCATACATGATAGTAACTCATGCGATCTCTCTTTTAAGTTGGAGACAATTTTAGAGAGATGCACTCCATGGCTCATCATCATGAGACCTCTTTTGGAGTTTGCCATGCTAAACGCCTTTAGCATCAAATGAATATACGTTCCTTGGGTCAAACCGAACATCCTTTTAAATCTATCTATATATATTTATATCCCCAATTTATAGGATGCTCTTCCCAAGTCATTCATGGAGGAATGTCACAGTGCTCCCACTGACCCTTTTGTACACACTAGGTTCATTCTCGTTTTTGATAAAATCAAACTCTTTTGATTGTCTCATCAAAACGAATGTTCCATCTTTGAGAAGCTTGCTTCAATCCATAAATGGAGCATTGTAGCATAAAACACGATTTGTTTTAACCTTTGAAACAAATTCCTCTGGTTGTATCATACATACATTCTCCTCAAGTCTTCATTGAGGAAGGACGTTTCCACATCCATTTTGCCAGATTTCGTAATAAGCTGCAATCACAAGTAAAATCCAAATGGACTTGAGCATTACCTGGTAAAAGGTTTTATCACAGTCAACTCCTTGACTTTATTTGAAACCTTTTAAACAGGTCTGGTCTTATAGGTCTCCACCTTGCCATTTTCCCCAGTCTTTCTCTTAAAGACCCATATACACCTTTTAGGCACTATGCCTTTCGGTGGAGTAACCAGAGTCTATACTTGGTTCTCATACATGGAGTTCATTTCGGATTTCATGGCCATCTGCCATTTCTATGAGTGTTTACTACTCATAGCCTCATCGTATATAACTGATCATCATCCTCTATAATGCGTACCTCATCATCATCCTCTATGATGAATCCATACCTCCTAGGTATCTTCAGTACTCTTCCAGATTTACGATTCGGTTGTGGTACAATAGGTCTATCTACAGGTTCCTCGATTTGACTCAAAATGCTTTGTGGTTCTTGAACTCCTTCAAGATCTATTATCCTCCCACTAGCTCCTTCAATGATGAACAACTTTATCCAAGAAGGCAGCGTGTAGGATTATAGTAATAATATCCTAAACTTTCTTTAGGATATCCCACAAATCTACACTTGTCAGATTTTGTCCCAAACTTATCTTTTGAAACTTTTTCACATAAGTTGGACAATCCCTTATCTTAACATACTTAAGATTAGGAATCCTCCCTATCCATAACTTTTATGGAGTCTTGGGGCCGGATTTTGAGATTACCTTATTTTGTAGATATGCAGCCGTTTCTAGGGCATAACCCCAGATGGATACTAGAATGACGGTAAAAATCATTATGAACCGCACCATATCCAATAAGGTACAATTTCTTCTTTTAGATACACCAATCAATTATTGCATATCATGAAGCGACCATACACACTCGCCAACCTGTAACTGTTCTTGTAGGAATGAGTTCATTATTTTCGTTCTCAACCACTGTCATTCCCCCCTTTTTAGGCACACACTGTACAGGACTTAGCCAAGAACTGTCTGAAATCGGATAGATAATACCGGCATCTAACCACTTGATGATTTCCTTCTTCACTACGTCCTTTATGATCAGATTCAATCTTCTTTGTTGCTCAATAACCGATTTTGCTCCTTCTTCAAGCAGAATTTTGTGCATGCAAAACGACGGACTGATTCCCTTGATGTCTACTATTGTCCACCCAATTGCTGTTTTATACTCACGCAAAACCCTTAACAGTTTTTCTTCTTGAGATTCATTCAAATGAGCAGAAACTATTACTGGTAGCGTGTCAGAGTCTCCCAAGTAAGCATACCTTAGGTGAGATGGAAGGGGTTTGAGTTCAAGTATATGTGGTTCTTCCACTGACGGTTTGGACCTCTTTTCTCCTTCTTTTGGCCGGTCAAGTGTATCAAATTGCCTGCTGAATTTCCGAGAAATAGGTAACGCGTCTAAAACCTTAACATAATCCCACTCATCAAAATCATCAAAAATGTCTATCCCAACCAGGGCAGCTTCTAATGGATCTTCACAAATACTTGCATTGGTTCGTTCATTCACAATTTCGTCTAGCAGGTCTATCCGTAAGCATTCCTCGCCTTCCTTAGGGAATTTCATTGATTTAAACACGTTGAAGGTGACTTCCTGATCTTGAACTCTCATTGTCAATTCACCTTTTTTGTACATCATCAACGTTCTCCCTGTTGCCAAGAATGGACAACCTAATATGATGGGGATTTCTTTATCCTCTTCGTAATCCAAAATGATGAAGTCAGCCGGGAAGATGAATTTATCAACCTTAACCAAAATATCTTCCACAATACCCCTCGGATATGTCATTGACCTATCTGCCAACTGCAAGCTGATGTTTGTCGGTTTTGGTGCCTTTAGCCCAAGCTGAGTGTAAACTGATAACGACATTAAATTGATGCTAGCTCCTAAGTCACACAACGCCCTTCCAGAGAATTGGTTGCCAATTACACATGGAATAGTGAAGCTTCCTGGATCCTTTAGTTTGGGTGGCAATTTATTCTGCAAAATTGCACTGCATTCCTCGGTTAATGCCACCATCTCGAATTCACCCAATTTTCTCTTCTTTGATAAAACCTCCTTCATGAATTTTGCATAACTGGGCATCTGTTCCAGGGCTTCTGTGAATGGTATGTTAATGTGCAGTTTCTTGAAAACATCTAAGAATCTGGAAAATTACTTATCTACCTTAGCTTTCTGCAATCTTTGAGGGAATGGTACGGGAGGCACTACACTATCTGGCTTGAGTTCTTTTGACTTTGCCTCCACACCTGTATCCTTCACCTTTTCTGATTCGTTCGCCTTACTTTTCGTCGGGGTTACCTCATCTTCATTCTCCACAACTGTTTCTGGTTTAGAATTTCCTTTAACCGTATCAGGCAGCTCTTTTCCACTCCTTAAGGTGACAACCTTGCAATGTTCTTTTCCATCCGTTCTTAGGTTAACCTCTGTATCGCTTGGAAGTGCTCCTTGTGGTCGATTGTTCAAGACGTGAGCCAACTGTCCCAGCTGATTTTCCAAGTTCCTAATTGACACTGCCTGGCTTTTCACATTCAAATCTAGCTGAGTTAACAGCTTATCTTGATCATTCATTCTTTTCTCAGACGCTGTGATGAATCTTGCCAACGATTCTTCTAAACTCGATTTTATTTCTGCATGTTGTGGAGCTTGGTTCTGAAAACCTGGGGGATTCTGTGGTCTTGGAACTGGATTTTGAGTCTGAGTGTTATTGCTCCAAGAGAAACCCGGATGATTCTTTCACCCCGGATTATAAGCATTCTGATATGGCTGTTGCGGTCTGTTATAGCACCCTAAGAACTGTACCGATTTCGGATTAATGGCACAATACTCCGTTGGATGTGCACCTGCACAAAGCTCACACACATAGGCTACTTGCTGGACTTTCGATTCTGCCAAAGCTTCAATCTTCTTAGACATGGATGCCATCTGAGCTGTTAGTGTCGTTGTTGGTCGATTTCGCAATCGATAACACACACGTGCAAGTATACACGGCCCACAAGTAATATATGATAAGATAAGAGTCGAACCCACAGGGAATTGTGACAAATAATAACCAAGTACCAATCGTATATCAATTTGATCTAATTTAAACGATGAAGGTTTGATTGTTTGTTGATTGTTGAGTTCACAAGTTAAGTAATGAGTAAAATACGGTGAAATATCAAGATAGAAAGGTCTAAGATTACAATTTCCCCCAACACGTCATTTGAATCTCCTAACTCTCTCTTTTCAGTCAATTATAGCATACGAATTGACAACCGAGAAATCAAAACTACATAAGAGCCTCTGTCGATGGTCAATCACGAATCTTCCTAAGCGGTGCATAGGTATATGTCTATCCTATACACTATCAAGAGACTAATTTCAGGAATGATTTATAGACACGTGTCACCAAATCTAATTTAATCCTCCCTTCCATTACCAACTTTCACCTCGGAAGTCATTAAGACTAGATTCTCAATAGGTTGCATGCGGTAATTAGGTATATATCTATCCCAACTACTATCAAGATACCTATTATTGCAGATAATTAATAAGACACACGTCACTTAATCCGATTAATAACCCACAAACAATCTATACTCTCGCATGTTATCATAACTAGGTCTCAACCTATAATCCGTTTCGTCAAGTTCATATAGGTTCCCACGGTAATTACGGGCCAAGCAATTAATCTAGAAGCAAAGGTTATGACAATCCAATTCACAAATGCATAACTAAAATCAATAGGGAGAGAATTCAATTCAAATTAAGTGTTGGGTTCCATTGCAATCTTAGAATAGAAGGTTAGTTCATGATAGCTACAATAAACATCATTTTCAATTGATACATTGTCAAATTCGAATTACAAAGGAGATGGAAAACTAGAAATGAAACCACTTTTGAAGCTATTCAGCTGGTGTTCCTTTGGTTGCTGTAGGTTTCTAGCTCTCCTCCTTAGCTTTGCAATTCTTCTTGACTGAGTTCCTTGGCTTTTGGCTTGATTCAGCTTGATTTCCAGCCTTGAACTCTGTTGGTTGATGTATTTTGTAGCCTCCCTCTCTCTAGATGTCTCTTTGACAAGGCTTTCCTTCTTAGTTCTTTGGCTTTGGCTGAGTTTTCCTTGTATTACAGCACATTTGCTCTCTATTTTGATGTTTTAGTCTAGCCTCCCTATCCCTAGATATCTGATATGAAGCTTAAAAGAGATTATATATAGCCTCCATCAAGAAACCCTAGCAAAAATCGGACAAAATGGAGCTCAGATCGCACTAAAACTGTGTCAGATCGCACTCAGCACGGCGTTGGCGCGCCCGCACGCCAGCCCGCGCGCCCGAAGCGCCCAGCGCCTGGGCCGCACGCTGGCCGCACGCCCAACGCCGCACGCCCACGCCGCGCGCCCGCACGCCAGCGCGCGCGCCCGCGCCCAGCGCCTGGGCCGCACGCTGGCCGCACGCCCACGCCCGCTGTCGAGGCCCCGCGCGCGCCCAACATAAATTTTCACCGTGTTATCATTCGGGCACGGATATCTAAGCACGGGCTTGCCCTTGTGGCTTGGCGGACGCCGCACGCCGTGCACGCTTCCCGACGCCGTGCACGCCCAACTACCAAATGTTATCAAATTAAGCACCGAGCGTCGCCAATCACAAATTTCCATCATACTACCATTCGGGCACATGCGTCCAAGCACGGACATTGAGTGAATATAAACAACGATCCGAGCGGTCTTTATCTCAATTCCTACAAACATAATAAAAATGCATCAAAGCAACATAAAACATGTAAAAATAACTAAAAACTAATTTATGTTGAAATAAGATAAAAATACATAAAAACCATATAAAATGCCTAAAGACTTGCAAATTATCAAGCTCAAATGTACCTAATTTGTGTGTATAAAACACACCCATCAAATACCCCCAAACTTAAATCTTTGCTTCTCCTCAAGCAAAACAAACCTAAACTACACAATTGAAACGCTTCTAATACAACCTAACTTGAGCAATGAATTAATAAGCCGACAATGGTCTCAAAGGCATCAACACATGGAACTCAAGAGAACAAACAAAACGTTGCAAGTCTAAAATTTTAATTAGCTAGTCACACTTTGCTTAAGGCCCCTTCCGTGTGTGTGTGTGAGTACCCAATAACACTAAACCAATCAAGCTCGAATGAAACTATGCAACCACATTACCTTATGAAATAATCAAAATAAACCCCAAAACAACATGCTTAACACATCACTCAATACAAAGGTGTACAAATCACAATTCCAAAAATTTTGAGAACCAAGGGCTCTAGGTGAGTGCATTTTATGCTCCATCTCAACCTTAAGCACGCTCATATGGGCGAGTGCGTTTTACGCTCAACCTCAACCCCATGCAAAATTTGCAATAAACAATTTTTTTTCTTTAATCACAATTATAAGAGAGTGCGTTTTACGCTCTATCTCTCCTACGCATGTGTCCATGAGTGAGTGCGTTTTACGCTCCATCTCAACTCACCACATGACCATCATTTCAAACATAACAAAATTGGACACCTTGGTTCGAGTGATGTTTAAACGAGTTCTAGAGTTTATAGATATTTTCCACAAGCATTCGGTTATAAAAGTCTTCTCTAAGCATACAACTAGCTTAATACTCATGGGTAAGTGCATGAAAGTGAAAAGACGCATAAGCAAAATAATAACCAATAAACGATAAGCACAAAGACTAAGCAACAATTGTCTGCTTCTCATGAGTTAGAATCTCTTCGAACAAGTCATTATCATAGACCATGGATTATAGTTCAAATCAAATTAAAACAATGCTCAAGAGACACATCCTAAAAATAATTTTTTTTTTTTTTTTTGAATAAAAAGAAAAACATGCTTAAATCACACAAAAACTAAATTAAACACATAAATACGCAAATACGAAGTGCTACCCCCAAACTTAAATTTGACTACCACCCAGCACAACACGACTAGACAGACAAGGATAACTCAATTAAACTACCACACCCCCAAACTTAAAATAAACATAGTCCTCGATGTTTATAATAGACAGAATTAAAATAGAGAACTTCACTGAGGGTAATCAAGCAACAGCATTATAGTGTGGTGTCGCATTGACGCTTTCGGACTAACAAAATTCTTGTCATGGTCTATGGTTGGCTTGGACGATGAAGCTTCGCCCCACTTGTTGCTTGGAAGCCATACCAGAATAATGCCACATGAAAAACAGCCCATAATAGCTAAGAAACTCTCTCGGGCCAAATATCAAACACGTGGCGTGCACCACCCAAAATCTCAGATGTCAATGCATTGGGAAGCAGGGTTAGCCCTCCACAAAGTCTTGCAATGGGAGAATTGAAGTGTTCCTGCAATAAAACTCAACCCAAGCACAGTCCCAAGCAAGTAAAATTCGAAATTAAAAGACCTTGTTACCTTTTCTTGGAAAACTTTGGAAAAGCCATGGGAATTCTTCAAAATATGCTAAATCCTTGTTGAATTTCAAGTTAGAAGATGACACTAATGATGGATTGCAGAGATTGGATGCCCAATTGGAGTGATGAGGCACAAATTTGAGTTTGGGGAAAATGCATGCACGTTGGCCTTGGAGTGGGAGGAGAGAGATATAAGTTAGACTGTAGAAATGTGCTGATGGGTGCAAATAAGCTGCTGGTGGCTGTCATGGCTAGCATGCGCGCTGCAGAGTGTGTTGCTGCTGTGTTGCTCAGCGTGCTGGTGCCTGTTACTCAACGTGCTGATGCTGTGCTACTGCTATAGTTTTCACTGATGGTCATAAGCATCAAACTGCAGCAAGAAATATTACACACATTAAACACAATTAAACATAAAATCAAAAACAAACCACACCAAACTTTTTTTTTTTTTTTTGTGTTTTGAACTAAAAATAAAATAAAAATAAAATGAAAATAGCTCGAAAAATAAAATGGAGATTTGGGTTGCCTCCCAAATAGCGCTTGAGTTAAAGTCCTCAGCCTGACTAACTTCCTGTTTCCTTTTAGTCCGGCTCGATTGCAAAAATGACCTTAGCATGCCTCCGTGCTGTCATTTCCTTAATTTGCATGGCATGCATGCAAACTAGGCGACTCCCAAACTCAGTTTCTTCTATCAGCAAAAAGAAACTTTCTCCATTTGCTTCATCCATCAGTAGGGGTGAAACATCAAAAGGCGTTGCGAGGTCCATAGTCTCAAGCTCACCTAGCTTAATGTTCTTATATAAATCCTCATGTATGAACTGAAAGTAGCTAGGAGCTTGCTCCATTGTGTCTATGAATGACATAGTGAAATTGAGTTTCTCAAACACAATTGGATCCTTATCTATCTTTTCATGAAACTCAACTTCATCACGTCATGGCTCAAACTGTACACTAGCTCCTATGTCACCTAGAGCCTTGCCTACGACATGACTACTCAATGGGCACGGGACTGCAAAACCACCCAGATCCTTGAGCTTTGGAGGAGAAGGTATATGGGATATACTCGAAATTAGCTCATCATCATCATTGGGGCTCAAGGCTAGATCCTCGACCTCCTTTTCTTGTTTCCCGCATGTCTCTTCCATATCAGAATCATCATCAATTAGCACGTCTGGTTGCAGCTTTGGCACGTGAAATCCATCAGTTTCGGGAACCATGTCATTGGGCCGTTCGCCTTGATATCTATCGTTGAAGGCGATAATAAGCTGTCCCATCTGGTTCTCAAGATTTTGAATCGACATATGCTGACTTTTCACAATCTCCTCAATCGAAGTTATGGTCAGGGACTCAAGTTCCTTCACATTTGAATTTTCTTCTTGTGGCAATGAAGGTGGACATGAGAATTCCGGTGCATATGCTGGACTCGGAGCATAGTATTGATCTTCATAATTGTAGCTCCATGTAGAATCTGGGTAATACCCCCAATCTTGGTGATAAGCATCGGAACAGTCATAACTGTTGGAGTAATCACCGACGTTGCTACCATACCATGTCGCCTCAAAATTAATGGTGCATAGATGACTCGGATGGTTTCCATCACAATAATCACAATTCACCGCAACACGTTGAGTACGTTGGGCCACTAGAGCGTTAACATTCCTTGACAGCTCCTCTATATGTGCCGCCACCGCATCAATTCCATCCATCCATGTCGCTTCTGATTGGGTCATTCCCGTGTGAGGCCATTGATAATTATAGTTGGCCATGGTGTACCTCGTAACGAAGAAAGCATTAAACAGAAAAATACAAAAAACAATGTTAAAAATAAATTAAAAATAACTTTATATACAAGTTTAAATTAAGACTAATTTGATAGTAATTAATATTGGTATAATTATTAGAAACAATTCCCCGGCAACGGCGCCAAAAACTTGTTGGTCGATTTCGCAATCGATAACACACACGTGCAAGTATACACGGCCCACAAGTAATATATGATAAGATAAGAGTCGAACCCACAGGGAATTGTGACAAATAATAACCAAGTACCAATCGTATATCAATTTGATCTAATTTAAACGATGAAGGTTTGATTGTTTGTTGATTGTTGAGTTCACAAGTTAAGTAATGAGTAAAATACGGTGAAATATCAAGATAGAAAGGTCTAAGATTACAATTTCCCCCAACACGTCATTTGAATCTCCTAACTCTCTCTTTTCAGTCAATTATAGCATACGAATTGACAACCGAGAAATCAAAACTACATAAGAGCCTCTGTCGATGGTCAATCACGAATCTTCCTAAGCGGTGCATAGGTATATGTCTATCCTATACACTATCAAGAGACTAATTTCAGGAATGATTTATAGACACGTGTCACCAAATCTAATTAATCCTCCCTTCCATTACCAACTTTCACCTCGGAAGTCATTAAGACTAGATTCTCAATAGGTTGCATGCGGTAATTAGGTATATATCTATCCCAACTACTATCAAGATACCTATTATTGCAGATAATTAATAAGACACACGTCACTTAATCCGATTAATAACCCACAACAATCTATACTCTCGCATGTTATCATAACTAGGTCTCAACCTATAATCCGTTCGTCAAGTTCATATAGGTTCCCACGGTAATTACGGGCCAAGCAATTAATCTAGAAGCAAAGGTTATGACAATCAATTCACAAATGCATAACTAAAATCAATAGGGAGAGAATTCAATTCAAATTAAGTGTTGGGTTCCATTGCAATCTTAGAATAGAAGGTTAGTTCATGATAGCTACAATAAACATCATTTTCAATTGATACATTGTCAAATTCGAATTACAAAGGAGATGGAAAACTAGAAATGAAACCACTTTTGAAGCTATTCAGCTGGTGTTCCTTTGGTTGCTGTAGGTTTCTAGCTCTCCTCCTTAGCTTTGCAATTCTTCTTGACTGAGTTCCTTGGCTTTTGGCTTGATTCAGCTTGATTTCCAGCCTTGAACTCTGTTGGTTGATGTATTTTGTAGCCTCCCTCTCTCTAGATGTCTCTTTGACAAGGCTTTCCTTCTTAGTTCTTTGGCTTTGGCTGAGTTTTCCTTGTATTGCAGCACATTTGCTCTCTATTTTGATGTTTTAGTCTAGCCTCCCTATCCCTAGATATCTGATATGAAGCTTAGAAGAGATTATATATAGCCTCCATCAAGAAACCCTAGCAAAAATCGGACAAAATGGAGCTCAGATCGCACTAAAACTGTGTCAGATCGCACTCAGCACGGCGTTGGCGCGCCCGCACGCCAGCCCGCGCGCCCGCGCCCAGCGCCTGGGCCGCACGCTGGCCGCACGCCCAACGCCGCACGCCCACGCCGCGCGCCCGCACGCCAGTGCGCGCGCCCGCGCCCAGCGCCTGGGCCGCACGCTGGCCGCACGCCCACGCCCGCACGCCCACGCCGCGCGCCCGCACGCCAGCGCGCGCGCCCGCGCCCAGCGCCTGGGCCGCACGCTGGCCGCACGCCCACGCCCGCTGCCGAGGCCCCGCGCGCGCCCAACATAAATTTTCACCGTGTTATCATTCGGGCACGGATATCTAAGCACGGGCTTGCCCTTGTGGCTTGGCGGACGCCGCACGCCGTGCACGCTTCCCGACGCCGTGCACGCCCAACTACCAAATGTTATCAAATTAAGCACCGAGCGTCGCCAATCACAAATTTCCATCATACTACCATTCGGGCACATGCGTCCAAGCACGGACATTGAGTGAATATAAACAACGATCCGAGCGGTCTTTATCTCAATTCCTACAAACATAATAAAAATGCATCAAAGCAACATAAAACATGTAAAAATAACTAAAAACTAATTTATGTTGAAATAAGATAAAAATACATAAAAACCATATAAAATGCCTAAAGACTTGCAAATTATCAAGCTCAAATGTACCTAATTTGTGTGTATAAAACACACCCATCAGTCGTGACCGCATCTACTTCCAATAATCCAGCTACCTTTTGTTGATTCATTCTGGAAGTCGGCCATTGATAGTTATTTGCAGCCATAGTTTCTAACAAAGTGAAAGCTTCCTCAAAACTTTTATCCATAAGTGCTCCCCCTGCAGCTGCATCAATGCTTGTTCGAGTGTTACTATTCAACCCATTGTAGAATGTCTGAACTTGTAGCCACTTGGGTAGCCCATGATGTGGACATCTTTTCAATAACTCCTTGAACCTTTCCCAAGCCTCATATAGTGACTCTCTATGTTGTTGCTGTTACGTTTGTATATAACGCAAGCATGCAATTAAATTACATAAATAGGGCAGAAGCGCGATAAAATCGGATTTTAAAATTTTATATAAACCATCACCATGATCAATCTATGTGCTCAATTAACGATATAAACGAAAGAGAAAGAGAATAAGAATTATACCCGCGTAGATCAAAGCTTCCTCGGGTACAAGTTCAACTCCTAGTCCTTCGTGTTCTCCTCGAATTCCACCGAGGAAATTCCTTCCTTTGATCAACGTTAGCCACCCAAGTGTTTGGCCTCTAGAGGTGATCCACCAAGGAAGAATAGTTATTCAAGAATATGGGTGTTGGCAAAACCCTAATTTCTATCTCTATAGAAATTGTAAGTACTCTCCACAATCTAATGCAAGAGTGTGTAACCTTAATCTATGATAAGACTCCTCTTATTTATAGATGTAGGAATAACCCTTCCCTAAACTATTTAGAATTAGGGTTTCTATTATAATTAAACTCCTTTAATTAATTATGCTCCTAATCCAATTAGAAATTAAAGGAAGAGTACTTCTATTAATTAATTCTCAATCCCTATTAGGAATTAAATAATAGTAATAGTAATAATAATAATAAGACTCCTCTTATTAATTTATATTTAATATTTTCAAAATATTAAATAATAAATATTAAGCTATTTAATTTATTCTATCTCCATAGATTAAATTAAATACACTTAACTTATTATTACAATTATGCCATTTACTTCTTAAATAAATATTTTCCTTTTGCGGTGTGACCCTTTAGGTTCTCCATATTAAACCGTTTGTGAATAAATCAATTAGAACAATTCTAATCTTATTTAAATAAATAAATTAAACTATTTAATTCATTTAAATAAATAATATTTATTCTACAATAAGGGTAAGCCCCCTTAGCGATCAACGACTTTCCAGATAATATAGATTTCAACATTAATCACAAAAGAACCTTTCAGTGAATAGTTACTGTACAATTCAATCCTTCTACCATACAATGTCCCAACTAAATATAAGACATGGATTTACTGTCAAGTCTTATTTTATTTAATTATATGTATTTCGATTCCCAAATACACAACTCAAAATAATGCAAATTAGAAACTCCTTTCTAATTTCATTCTGCCTTGGCCAAGGACTACTGAGTTGTCATTTATCGAATCACATAGGACATTCACATCTTTTACTAGACGTGGTAGATCTTTGTTGATCATTCACCTATCTCCATGCATAACTTATTATACCCAATCATACCCTTTGATATACCCCAAAGGTCTTAAGGGACATGTCAAAGTATAACTCATCATACACAAGATACTATGATGATCTCAAGTCCAAGGATCACTTGTACTACTATCACTATAGGAATTCCTATTGACAGACGAGTAAAACTCCATTAGGTATTCCTTAGCGAGCCACGTTCAGTGAACTTATTCTCCAATAAGCACCTACATACTTGCTTTAGTGTCTCCACATAAATGATTATGAGATCAATCATCCTCTTCTTAAGAGCAAGCAACGTATGTACTAATCTATCCGGATTCACTAATCCCCTTTTTAGTAATCCAACGATTAGGAACAATTTTAGTTTGTGAGCTATCTTGAATTTAGATCTCATTAGCATGATCACCATCATGATTCTAAAAGCATTGCTCAAAACTATGGGTTTATCAAATTTAATATAACAGCACTATGTAGATAATATAAAATGCCTTTTAAGAAAATCAATTCTTTTATTAATAAATGAATAAGATTACAAAGTATATGCTACATCATATCAAATATGATTGGCTTGTGTGCATACTACTTTCAGTTGTTCAAATGTGAAATCTCGTTTCTCAACTTAGCCGACTTAGCTGGTGGAAAGAATTTCGCTAGGAATTTTTGAGCTAGATCATCCCAAGTTGTGATGGACCCTGGCGGAAGTGAGTGCAACCAGCTCTTTGCTTTATCTCTTAGTGTGAACGGAAACAGACGTAATCTCTCTGCATCATCTGTCACATTGCGATATTTGAATGTATCCCAAATCTCAAGAAAGCTAACCAAGTGTTCATTCGGATCATCGTTAGCTAATCCACCAAACTGTACCGCATTTTGAATCATATGAATTATTCCCGGCTTGATCTTAAAGGAATCAGCGGTGATAGCTGGTCTCGTGATGCTTGATTTGATCTCGTCTATCTTAGGCATAGCATAGTCCCTCAATGATTTCTGTTCTTCGTTAGCCATTTTCTCTTTCTCAATTGTCTCCCGGCAGAATTTTCTCAACTAACGTAGTTTGTTCTCAAGATGATCCTCACACTGCACGAGTTCCGGTTGTTTTGATCACGTTTGCATAAACGAATCAAAAAAAACACATTAAACAAGAAACAAAAGAAAAATAAGTTTGCTTAATTAGAACAGACTTAATTAAACTAATATTGAAAATTATAAACACACATAATCCCCGGCAACGGCGCCAAAAACTTGTTGCCCGATTTCTCAATCGACAATTACGTGCAAGTATACACGATCAACAAGTAATAAAGTGATAAGACAGAGTATCGAACCCACATGAATTACTATGTTTTAAATCTCCAACTGTCAATTTAGATTATGGCTATTCTATTAAACAATCGCAGTTTGAATACTGATTGGAACTAATTAAATTAACACTAGCACTGATAGTTATCACAAAGGTTGAAATTCAGATTTAAAAAGATTAAGACTACAATATCCCCAGTTATATTTCATAAACCAATCTATCTACGTCTTCCAATTATTCACTTTAATGGAGTTGTTAACAAAAATTCAATTATATTTATAACCTCTTTTCCAAGTGATCAAATAAATCTATCTAATCCAATTAACTCTGCGATATTCCTATGCAAAACCAAAGGATTAAATTCATTAAGCTTCAATTTCCAACTGTTACATGCAGCAAAGTAATATCCTTATTCACTTCACAATCCTATTTATTCAACACATGCAAATAATTAAGAATACATGTTATCTCATCCAATTCTAACCCTAGATTGCATCTCCCGAATTCACCTAGAATATTCCGCTAATTGTCGGCCAAACAATTAATCAATAAGCTTAGAATAAGATAGACAACTCAAATTGATTGAATAACTGAAATCAAATAGATAGTTAATTCATAAATGTAACTGGTTCAATTGTAGCCTTAATTAAGGGTTTAGTTCATACTGACAATAAAAACTAGAATTTTAAAATAAGTCATCATAATTAATTACAAATCAGGGATAAAAGATTAAAAGAAAACTCAATGTAATCTCTAGTCCTCCAATCTAAATTCCTCACGATGCTTGACTTGATCTTCAATCTCCTTGCCAAGCTCTGAAAATTCAATCTCCGAACTCTCTAATCCAATCTATGATCTCTTATTTATATCTTCATAAGCCTCCTCTAGTCTCTTCATCAGAGTGGTAGATAGAATCCTTGTTAGCTTCAACCTTTCCAAAAATAACTGAATGCTGACAAATCTTTTAATTTCCATCAGCCGCATTCTCGCCCCGGCGAGAAGTTCTTCACAAAAGTCCTCGCCCCGGCGAGGTTATTAACCCATGGATTCTCGCCCCGGCGAGGTTGCCCTGCATCCAGCTATTTTTCTTCTTCTAACCTGTAGCCAACCTCGACCTACAAAAGCAATACGAAAACAAATAAAAAGATACTAAAAACACTTAAAGAATGTAAAGAATTAAGCCAAAGACGTATCAAACTCATAGGTTAAAACCTACTCATCATTCGCCAACTTCATCCCAACATAATGGAGTTCTACACTTTCTGCCGTACAACGCTTCGTAAGGCGGCATGCCAATACTTGCGTGGTAACTGTTATTGTAAGAAAATTCCACCGACGGTAGATGATCATCCCAATTTCCTTTGAAATCCATGATGCAAGCTCTTAACATATCCTCTAATGTTTGAATCGTTCTTTCACTCTGTCCGTCGGTCTGTGGATGATATGCCTTACTTATACGTAACTGGGTTCTCATGCATTCTTATAGTCGTTTCCAAAAGTTTGATGTGAAGCACGGATCCCTATCTGAGACAATTGAAAGTGGAACACCGTGCCTCGAAACAATCTCCTTCACATACAAGTTCGCTAACTGATCTAAGTTGAATCTGATCTTAATCGGTAAGAAATGTGTTGATTTCGTCAGTCGATCTACGATAACCCAAACTGCGTTGAAACCTTTCTGAGTCGTCGGAAGACCTACTACGAAATCCATTGTTATATGTTCCCATTTTCATTCTGGGATTTCTAACGGTTGTAGTAACCCACTTGGCCTCTGATGTTCTGCTTTAACTTTCTAACATATCAAACACTTGGCTACACAATCGGCAACGTCTCTTTTCATATTCAGCCACCAAAAATGTTGTCGGAGATCCTGGTACATCTTCGTACTTCTCGGATGAATCGAATATTTTGAATTATGAGCTTCACTCAAAATTTCCTCCTTAACCTCTGGTACTGGCGGAACCCAAATTCTTCCCTCGAATCTCAATACTCCTTCGTTATCAATTCTAAATTTTACTTCGTCACCTTCAGATATTCTTTTCCTGATTTTCTCACATTCTTCGTCCTGAATTTGTGCTTCCTTAACCTTATCCTCCAAAGTTAGGTCGGTTCCCAATTGAAACAATTTTTTGTCAGTCTTCTAGATATTTCACCTCCAATTCTAGTTTCGCCATTGCTGTAATTAGCTCCTCCTGAGCAGTAATCATAGACAGTTTCTCCCGACCCTTTCTGCTTAAGGTGTCGGCCACAACGTTCGCTTTACCTAGATGGTATAAAATCTCGCAGTCGTAATCTTTTATCAATTCCAACCATCTCCTTTGTCGCATGTTCAGATCCTTCTGTGTAAAAATATATTTCAGACTCTTGTGGTCCGTATATATTTTATACTTCTCCCCATAAAGATAGTGCCTCCAGATCTTCAAAGCAAACACTACCACGTCCAATTCTAAATCACGGGTTGGATACCCCTTCTCATAGTCTTTTAATTGTCATGACACATATGCAATGACCTTACCGTTCTGCATAAGCACACAACCTAGTCCTTTATGCGATGCATCACTATACACCACAAAATTTCCTGTGCTATCTGGTAGAGATAACACAGATGTTGTACTCAATCTTTTCTTTAATTCTTGAAAACTTTCCTCACACTTCTCCGTCTAAAAGAACTTCACCGCCTTCCTAGTCAAATTCATTAACGGAGTCGCAATTTTAGAAAAAATCCTGAATGAATCTTCTGTAATAACCTGCCAATCCTAGAAAACTCCTTACTTCCGATGGTGTTTTCGGCTGATCCCAGTTAAGCACTGCTTCAACTTTTGACGGATCTACCAAAATCCCATCTTTGTCAATCACATGTCCAAGAAATTACACTCGCTCGATCTAGAATTCACATTTTGAAAACTTAGCGTACACCTTCTCTCATCTTAATGCTTCCAATGTCGCCTTCAAATGCTCTGTATGCCCTTCCTTGGTTTTAGAATATATTAGAATATCATCGATGAATACTACTATAAACTTGTCCAAAAATGGCTTAAACACCCTGTTCATTAGGTCCATGAATGCTGCAGGAGCATTCGTTAGACCAAATGACATCACCAAAAACTCGTAGTGACCATAACGAGTCCTGAACGTTGTCTTCGGTACATCTTCCTTCCTCATCTTCAGT
Source organism: Aralia elata (assembly GCA_034770075.1). Taxonomy (NCBI): domain Eukaryota; kingdom Viridiplantae; phylum Streptophyta; class Magnoliopsida; order Apiales; family Araliaceae; genus Aralia; species Aralia elata. Next base: position 39,287,554 of record CM068384.1, on the reverse strand, counting down.
TGATGATAACCACTTCTCAAATCTATCTTCGAGAAATACCTAGATCCTTTCAATTGATCAAACAAGTCATCGATCCTTGGCAACGGGTACGTATTCTTAATCGTGACCTTATTCAATTCCCTGTAATCAATGCAAAGTTGCATCGATCCGTCCTTCTTTTTGACAAATAACACCGGCGCTCCTCACGGTGATACACTCGGTTGAATATACTCTTATCTAAGAGTTCTTGCAGTTGTACCATCAATTCTTTCATCTCTACTAGAGCCATACAGTACGGAGCCTTCGATATAGGGGCAGTTCCTGGTACCAAATCGATTACAAATTTAACTTCCCTATCTGGCGGAAGTCCTGGCTAATCATCTGGGAAGACGTCTATAAATTCCCTTACGACAGGTATCTCTTCTAATTTCAGACTCTTTTTTCGAGTATCGACTATGTAGGCTAAGTATCCCACACAGCTTTATCTCAACAACTTCCTGGCCTGCATCATCGCCAGACAGCTCGCTTACCTAGGTGACTTGCTGCCGTAAAATACTACCTTTGACGGAGTCATAAAGTTAATACGTTTCTTTTGGCAATCAATTATCACCCTATAATTGAATAACCAATCCATTCCCAAAATAACGTTAAATTCCCCAAGTTTGATTGGGATAAGATCTACAGTCATCATGTTTCCCTTAATATTCATTCTATAGTTCTTGTGCACGTACCTAACAGGAATTACCTCCCTATTCGCAATTTCTATGTTCAAAGAGTAATCTAATTCCTCCTTAGGCAATTATAAGTTCTTAGCAAAGTCATCAGATATAAATGAACAAGTAGCACCCGAATCAAACAATACATAAGCATCTATATTATTGATCGGAATGATACCTGACACCACATCGCGAGACTGCACGGCGTCTTGCACGGTCATGTTAAAAGTCCTGGATGTAGGTCGGTTTGTTGGTGCTGATCCAGTTATGGTTAACGTTCTACCACCACTGTTTCCCTTATTTCGTCCTATTCCTACTCCTCCTGCTGCCTTCTTTGGGCAATCCCTAGCCAGATGATCCTTTGATCCTCAAGTGAAACAAGCGCCCTTCTTTGGATTCAGACAATTTGGTGCTATGTGGCCCTCTTGACCGCAATTGTAGCACACCCTCTTCCCCTTCAGGCATATCCCCACATGATTCTTTCCGCATGTAATACACGCTTCCACTTTTTTTTCTGACCTCCCTGTTGATTTCCAACAGATCCATTGTCATTCTATTTCCTCTTCTGATTGTGACCACCACTGTTACTACCACTCGCTTTGTTATTCTCATTTTCACCCTTCTTCTTCTTCTGCTCCTGGTTATACTTAGTCAGAGCATCACTCCCACCTTCTGTGATAATCGCCTTTTTCAAAACTCCGACAAAAGTGTTCAATTGGAACATTAACACCTTGTTGTACAACCATAGTTTCAATCCCTATTCAAATCTCCTCGCCTTCCTCTCATCGGTGTTCACCTGGTAAGTTGCGAACCTAGCCAACTCGTTGAATTTCGCAGCGTATTCTGGTACAGTCATGGTACCCTGCTTCAGTTCCAGGAATTGAATCTCCATCTGATTACGCGAGCTTGTCGGAAAATACATTTCAAAGAACATCTCTTTAAACCTATCCCATGCGATTACAGCCTGACCTCCTCGAACCTTGTTCGCTTGCCACCAGTAGTTGGCTTCTGACTTAAGCATGAATGTTGCAAAGGCAGTCTTTTGGTCATCACTAAACCTAGCAACGTCAAACACTTTCTCCATTTCCATCACCCAGGTTTGGGCTTCGATCGGGTTCAGGGAACCCCTAAACTCTGGCGGTCCTACCGCTTTGAAATCCTTAAATGACGTAACTGGTGGAGTTTGCGGCTGATTCGCAAGTGCTCCAGCCAAAAGGTTCACCAACTGCTGTATAGGATTAGTATTGGCGTCGTTGTTGTTATTATTAGTAGAGCTTTCTTGGGTTTGTTGACATGGTTGGCGTCTCAGCGGCATTTTCTGTTTAAGAATATGCGCTTATTAGATCATTACTCAATTTCTTAAGTGTTCAATACTTAACTCAAACAATTCAAATTTTAACACATAAGACATAACATCCTCAAATAAATTTTGATATTTCATTCATTCAAAAGTCTTAAACATGAAAAGTTAGCATCACTGATAGGAGTATTCTCATATTAGATCCTAATTAGATTAGGAGTATAATTAATAAAACCCTAAACCTAAATAGTTTAGGAGGGTTGCCTACATCTATAAATAAGAAAAGTCTTATTATGATTTAGGGTTACACACTCTTCCATAAAAATCGGGAGAATACTCATAATTTTATAGAAATAGAAACTAGGGTTTGTCATCATCCATCTTCTTGAGTAAATATTATTCCTTGGTGGATCACCTCTAGAGGTCAAACGCTTGGGTGGCTTGCATTGATCAAAAGAATGAATCTTCGTAAAGGATTTTGGAGTAGAACTCATACTTGAGGAAGCTAGTTTATATAAGGGTATAATTCTAATTCTCTATCTTCCTTTATTAATTAATAATAGCGCATTAAAGATTGATCCTGAGTTTGGTTTGTAAAATTTTAAATTCTGATTTGCCATGCTTCCGCTTGATTATATGCAATTTGATTGTATGTTCTTCGTTATTACAAACCTAACAGTACTTGTATTCAATATATAAATCAAATGAAGTTAGGGTACTTGCTCAAATATAAAGATTGAGTAAGTTTAGGAAACTTGCCTTAAGCGTCTTCTAAGAGTTTACGCTAATTCGCCCTTCGAATGGCCTACACAATTAAGTTTACATTCACATACCAATTAGCCACATAATTGACACCAAATATTGGTTTATGTTAACTCTGACTCATCTTTTATAATGTCCATTTTATTTGAATCGAAATACTCTTTAAGTTCCTCAACATTTGACACGTCGTGCACCCGACTTGTCCTATGTGAACGCCCGAGTGACACACCCTTGTGTATGCTTAGAATTCTCATTTCATTTGTCCAATGTTAATTATTTAATGTTAAACATTTTACATTTCATAAATATCGTCTTTTATAAGTTAGAACAATATAGCTTAGCATCGGAAACATTGCACGACGAATGCGTGAATGCTCGATGCTCGACTACACAGCAGCCCAACATTTTCCCCAGGCAAGCGCCTAGGTGCCCAAGTAGGCGCTCAAGCCCTGGCAACCAGCGCCTACGCGCTCAAGTAGGCGCTCAACCCTGGTGGCCAGTGCCTAAGCGCTCCAGTAAGTGCTCCACTTAAGCTGCCCAGTTTCGAATTTTCAGCTTGACATGCCTACTTCCGAGCGTCATAACTTCTTCATCCGATATCGAAATAGATCCATTCTTGAGCCATTCTCTAGCTAGTAATATCCTCTACAACTTTATTGGAATATAATAATTTTCCTAATTTTCTAACAAGTCTAAAAATTGGCTCAAAAATCCTTCATGAGCTAGTTTTCGCTAAATGACGTTTCGACGTTGAATTGTTTAAATCGTCGTAACTTACTCATCCGAAGTCGGATTGAGCTCGTTCTTGAGCCTACGACTCACGTTTACTATGAACACAAAACCCCCAAAAAATCATCATTTTCTTGAAGCGATTACTACCCATAAACTTGGTCCAGAAATCGTACCAAGCTAGGGTATTCATCTGTTAGCGTCTTTTACTAAAAATTTTGCCATAACTTCGTTATAGCACATTTTTATTCCGTTCCACTTGGAAAATTTTCATAACTTACATATGTATATTTCCTTCTTTCCGGATTTTAGAAATTAAGTTACAAACAGTGGTTTACACTAGTCCAATGAACAATAATCAACACATTTTTCATGTTTTCTTTGTTTGGTTCGTTATTAACATTACGTTTTCACTTTTCATGCATTTACCAGTAACGTTAAGTCCACTAAGGTTCTCATCCTTATTTCTCCGAATCCTTCATGATCCTCCACAACAACAACAACAACCACTAACAAAGCACTTCAATAATATTTAAAGCACTTAAAGAAATGGTTCTAGGGTTTAGGGTTTTTATCTTGATGTTCTTGCTTGTTCTTAAGCTTGAATGATTACTTGCTAGTTTTTCCTCTCCTTTTTCTTTCTTGAATCCGAGTACCCTCTCTCCTTCTCTCAATTTCTCTAGAGTTTATTTCTTGCTTTTGTGAATTAGTGAGTTTAATGAAGGAAAAGGCTTGTACTTATAGGATTTGCTATGGTTTGTAAGTATTTCCCTTGGCTTTGGTCTTGCCAAGTCATTCCCCCCAATCTTCCAATTTCTTACTAACTCATCCCTCATCATCCAACTCCAAGTTAGCCGTGGTTGAGTTACATTGATTAAGCTAAGACATTCAAGGCTCAAGTGGTTGGGAAATTAATTTCATGTCTTGCAAGTGGGAGAAGCCTTGCAAGACTTCTCCAAGAAGCCACCAAAGTGGTCGAGTACTCCCCCTTAGGGTCCCCCCCCCCCCCCCACTTAGCTTGGTTCCTCCCCTTTTTGCCAACCCATTACCCCACCCATTGACCCATCTTGCTTGGGCTTGGACTTGGTTTGGATTTGGTTTATTATTGATTTGGGCCATTCTTTGGGCTTTCCTAACCATTTAGCTTGGGCCTCAATTAATTCCTCTCAGGCCTCCTACATTACTTCCATTTGAGCTCCCAATATCAAAGCCCAACGGATTAACAATTAATCTTGACTTTTCGGTTGACTTTCGTAATTCGATCGAGAAGCCAAAAAATTGTGTTTACAACGGATCAAATTCAGGTACTTAACCAAGTAGAAGAACCTACTGTACCACAGCCTATTCGTAAATCTGGGAGAGTACCGAAGATACCTGATAGGTATGGATTCATCATAGAGGATGATGATGAGGTATGCATCATAGAAGATGATGATCTAGTAACTTACGAAGAGGCTATAAGCAGTAAAGACTCAGAGAAATGGCTAGAAGCCATGAAATCCGAGATGGACTCTTTGAATTTTATTAGAGATTATGTCTCATGACATCATATAAATGTTATGACATCTTTCAAAAAATCAAAAAACGTAAAAGGCGTTTTTAGCATGAATAGTATTTTACGTCTTTTTCTGGGAAAATTTTATTTCTTCGTATGAAACCTTAATTCGTAAATTTCTAACATGTAAACACATTCTAGGTCATAATACGACCTTTAAACACATAACACAGAATAATATTCATAAAAACTCATTTTATTCAATAGTATTCATAAAACCCTAATTACAAGGCTAAGCTCGATTTTCGATCGTTACACATGTCCTTATCAAGAATCAAACTAGGTTATTAGATTAATTCTAGGTTAAAATTGGAATTAATGAAGTGCCTTGATTCCTATTAGATGAAGGGTTTGCAAAACAACTTTTTTTCCTAAATGACACCTCAAAATTTCTTGTCAAACGAAACTAAAACAAAACTTTTTTATCAAATCAAATCCTTCATGCATAGGTTCGAAAAGGCTCAAAAGTTGCTTTCAAGATAATGCACTCACTAAAACTTTGACGACCCTAAGAGACGAAACCCTAGATGATTTATACGGTTTAGGAAATGAAACCCTAAATTATATTTGCAACTCTAGGAGACGATACTCTAGACCTTCCTATGACACAACTCACTTAGGCACAGAACAAAATCCACACACTTCACGCTAGTGAGGCAATTTATTTAAACTTTTAAAGGAAAATATTAAGAAAGCGGTACCCGTATTTCACGGAAGTTAGAGAGTGCCTAACACCTTCCCCTCGCTTAACCACACCTCCGAACTCTATGAATCTTGGTTGCGTACCAATTTTACGGAGTCACATAATGGTTCATCTCGATTATCAAAATTTCAAAATCCGGATGAGTTGGTACATCCATTTAAATCTTTACCAACTGGCGACTCTGTCTAATCGGCCCACACTAAAATCAAACTTTCGAAACCCGTCGACATTTAAGTCGATATTTCCAAAATCATCCTTAAAATTATAATCTATAAAACCCTAAAAGGAAAAATCCCTGTGTCGACATGCCCATACTTGAAAAGAAAGAAAAAAAAGAACAAAAGCATAAACAAACAAACAAACATGAGTATTTGTTGCCAAAATTATACGTAAATATAATTGTAAAATTACCTGCAATAGAGTAACACATCCACCAATTGATGTTGCACCAATCCTTGTTGCTTTGTACAAGTTGCGGTATAGGCAAGCTAACACGACCGCACCCCATGCATACTCAGATATCTTTGTGATATCATTTAAAAATAACATATATCGAGCATGACATACGTTCAACATACAAAACATATGTCTTGGTGTATAACCTAATTAGTCGGGGAGTAGGATGTCGGGCTAAGACCCTAAATTTATATGCTAATCAAGTAGTGTTTATACCACCACGGTCGTAAGCCTTATCCCCCTATTGTGCAAATGGATATAATTTAGAATTTTTCCACAACTCCTTCAGTTGTCCATAAAGCCCACAAGTAATGGGCTTGCCTACCACACGTAAGCCTAGAATATAAAAGACGTCTTCTAACGTGATAGTCATCTCGGCAATAAGAAAATGAAACGTGTTCGTATCACTCCTCCATCATTCTACTAAAGCGATGACTAAACACGAATCTATCTTATTGGCTACTAGGCTCAATAAACACCCCAAAACCCCATTCTTCTAACAAATCATTTAGACTTAGGTTAACTTAAATGCGTCTAATTTGGTCACACCCTCATCATTACGCAACCTAAAAGTAATGTATCCCTCGTTGTTCCATACTTCCTCAAAGCGGTGTTATCTGTGATCCCAAAGTACGGAATTATCATATGGTTCAGGATTGAAGTCCATTCTATATTAAAATAAACATTATACAAATTATCCAACCAAAAATATTCACAAATTACATAATCAAAATTAACTAATTTCATTATATTATCCCACAAAAATTTATACATTCCCAATCAAAATGCACATTATATATCAATAATACAATCAAATATCAACAACAATTATGACAAATAATTACCAAATAAAAAGCATAAGTTGTCATCCCAATATTAATAGTAATACCAAAATTACCTAATAATACTAAATTATCCACCATTATTAATCAATAAAAATCTATTATTTATCAACAACAACCAACATTCATCCCAATAATGTATAATTTATTAATATTGACAATTATATATCAACAATAAAAATTTTACATTCTCCCAATAACATTCACAACAATAAACTTTCCAAATAGAAAGAACATACAATTTTATATATATCCAAAACGAAATAAAATAAATATTTCATATATAAATTCATCACAAATTATCTCCAAAACCAAGGTTGGATCCACTGTTGGATACACATTCAAATCTAACGTTATATCTAAATCTACCCACTAAAATATATACATATATATATACACACATATGTACACAATCTAACACGTAAAAAGAAATTATATACTTGTTAATACAAAAAATTGGATGGACCATGGAGTTATTAAAGAGAATAACAAATTAAGCTTCCTATTGCATGGGATTGGAAATGAGTTCTGATTTGGGAGAAATAGTACTGCAAATCTAGGGAGCGAGACTGCTACAAATTTCGGTTGTTCTTCGATCCGATCTGGGTTGGCTAGTGAAGGTTATAATTTAAAGTAGCCACCGCACAACTGTTGTGCGGTAGGGGTAAAGGTTAAAAAAGCAGTACGCAAGACAGTTGTATGGTGCCCTACCGCATAACAGTTATTTGGCCGTTCCAATTTACATTACAGAGACATTTAGGTAATTGTACATGTGACATAGGTTCTGCATAACAGTTATTTTGCATCCTAATAAATGTTATGCGGACAGGCTTGCTCCTAGCAATTTAATCTGGCAACGGATGGCCAAGATGCAGTTGGATGGAAAGATTATCCTATCCAACTGTGGATACAGATCATCCCCCATATATATATATATATATATATATATATATATATGTGTGTGTGTGTGTGTGTGTGTGTGTGTGTGTGTGTGTGTATGTATGTATGTATGTATGTATAAACAGGATTAAAAATAATTTAATTTATGAGCATATAAAAAATTTGCACCCTCTACGCTATCTACTTGATGATAACATTCCTTATGTTGGTTAAATATTTCCACAGTTTAGTTGTTCTGGGGCTGAAAATTACAAAAATACCACCAAGTATTAAATTAATTTAAATTTCTATTGTCCCGTACAATTAAATTGCGGACGGAATAAAATAGTAAATATTATCCATCCACAATAGTTGTGCGGACAGTACAAATTTGTGTTGTGGGGGCATTTTGGTCATTTGGACTGCTCATAATTTAATTTGTGTTTATCGTCCATATTAAATTGCGGACAGTAGTGTTGTTTAACCGTTAGATTGAAAATTGGACGGTCTAGATTTGTTGCATGAATGATCATATTCTTATAATTGTGATTATGGATCACTCCTTATATATTTTATATTTATTTATTTATTTTATCATTTGAGGTTAGAAGTAGACCTGATAAAACGGGTTGTAATCCAATGAATAATTCATAACCGTTGATATTAAATGAGTTTGAATAGATAAATCTTAAACATCAATACCTATATATAAAAAGACATAAATCAATCCTACGAACGGAGTCAACTTACGCTCAAGGTTCGAAAAAGCTAAAAGCGTTACGAGGCGTTTTTCTCCGGACGAGGCGAGGCGTAAGCCTCGATTTGAAGACCTAAAAGTCCCCAAAAAAAATTATCAATTATATCTACAAAAAGATTTTGATTTACACAATTAATTTATTAACTTAATTTGAAGAAACAGGGGCAGAACTGAAACTTTAGGGGCTGAAATGGAAGAAAACAAAACTACAGGGACTGATATGTAATTTTTTAGGGACTATTTTGAACTTTCAAAAAATATGAGGGAGTAAATTAAAAAGTTATAAAAATTATGGGGTACCTAATAGTAATTTTCCAGGTAATATTTTATTTATCTGACTCTCAGATCTCTTTCTTCTCTTTCTTCTCACGTCTCAGATCTCTTTCTTCTCTTTCTTCTCACGTCTGTTCTTCTCTTCTTCCTCCTCCCGATCTCTTCTTCCTCCTCTCCTCTCCTCTAGGTTACGGGCCTCTCCTCAGAACAGAAGAATAGAAGAAGAACAGAACAGTACTAACCTCCGAGTCACACGATCTGTCGCACGATCTGTCTAACTGAGGAGGCGTAAACCTCGATACGCCTCGAGGCGCAACGCGACGAGGCCCGCGCCTCAGGCGAAAAAGGCCCAAGCCTCTGCTTTCCTCAGTGAGGCGTAAGCCTCGCCACTTCAAGCTTCCGCCTCGCCACGAGGCGCGCCTCAAGGCGCACGCCTCGATCGCCATTTCGAACAGTGCTTACGCTAATTAACTGAGTTAACTCAATTCAATTCTAACAAAAATTTGAACGTTCTCCAATATTGTTTATAAAATCAAGCCAACAGTTTTATCTTCTCATGACATATTCTATGCATATTTCATAGTCTCATTTATTATCTTGAATTTATGTAGTTGGTGCTTAGAATTAGGTGCATGAAATTAATTCAGCCAAAAAAAATTCTCGCAAATATGTATATATACAGGATGAACTCACCTTATCTTTCTTCTTCACTCCATAGCCTTTCTGCAATTCAATTCCTTATTACTCTCCAAAATCAGGTCTTCTTCATAGTTCGTGTTCAGTTCAAGTTACAATAGAACATGACTATCATCAAAGCTTCATAATCGGAATAAAATATCCCAACGGTGTTCTTCGACACCCTCGATAACACCCAATAGCGGATTCAATCAAATCCACAAAAAAAGTAAGGGGAGGACGAATTGAAGATCCCCTTCACTTATCTTGCTTTCGTTCTGTTGTTGAAAACGTAGATACCCTTTTCGTCTTGATAGAAAACGTAGATCCACTTTTGGTCTCTTTTATTTATTTATTTTTTTTTGCTAAATTTGTTTGATTTGTATTAAAGGGACCAAAAATACAAATCAAATAAATTTAGCGGGAAAAAAAGACCAAAAGTGGATCTACGTCCCTCTCTTCTTTTAGTAAGCGGGGTGATTTCATCCTAGAATGAGTCATTGAGCAAAGAGCAAAACATGACTAAAAGGGCCGACAATTCACAAATAAGCAAACGAGACCACAAAAAGAAGTCATTGAATGAAGGCCCAACCCAGACCAAATTCACAGCAAATCCAAATGAATTTTGGTGAGAGTACTATTTTTGTTCAAGTTTAAGTTACTATTTAATTTTTATTTATAATTTTGTTTTTGTCTTTTTTTTCCCAATTTTTTTTTCCATTTTGATTTTATTTTAGATTCAAATTGTACATGGCGAACAATTTCTTCAAATATCATTTTATTTTATTGAAGGTTTAGTTTAGTAGTGATTATATGCTACTGAAATTGTGATAAACTATTTTTGTGGAGTAAAAGAAGTATAATTTAGTGTGTATAATTTAATTTTAATGTAATTTATTGTTATATAATTTATTTTAAAAAAATTATTTTTTAATAGATAATTATTTTACTTTTAAATGGTGTATGTAAAATAAACGATCGAGTCATCGTGCGTATCTGTAGACTATGGAGTACGCAAGACTTAACTAGTACTATACATGTGATGGAAAATGATAAAAATGCACGGAGGCGAATATAATATACAGTTGATTTTTGCTTCCTTAAACCGCGGTTCATCCAAAGATTCAGTTAATGCTTCATTTTTGTTGTTTTTATTTGTAATATGTGTGCGTTAATTTATATGATTTTAAAGCAAACTGAATGACACTTCGTTATCCCTCTAAGTTGTCAAGTAATTACATGAATTGTGTATTTCGAGGTTTTTTTTGACATGAATGTCGGACAAATTATTAAATCCATTATTCAAACTAACCCGTGCAATGTGCATTACACGGGTTGCACAGGTTACTAACAATTAATAGGCCTACAAACGAATCGAACCGTTCGCGAACAGGTTGTTCGATTCGAGTTCGGTTCGAGCTCGATTGGGATTGCCTTGTCGAGTGGAATTCGCACATGGTATCACGTTCGATTGCTTGATCGAACATGTTTGCGAACCATGTGATTCGGTTCGTGTTCGCGAACAGTTCGGATTCGGTTCGGTTCGAGTGGTTCGTAAGTAACTCGTGAGATGCTCGAGTATTTACAATATTTGGCTTAATTTTTGCTTCAGTGCATTGATGATGTTCGCAAACATGATGATGTTCGAACATGATGATATTCAAACTGTTCGCGAACAACTAACGATCCGAACTCGCACATATGTGTTGGTTCGATCGTGTTACTTGAACATGTTCGAGTTCAACTTATTGTGTTCGAGTTCGATTCAAATTTGACAAAGTTCAGATCAGATCGGATTGTTTGCAACCCTAACTAGTAATTTATAAATGGTCTAACCTAGGACTGCCATTGGACGCCACTAAAATGTTGGCTAGGCTACTTGGTATGGTTTTCGACTAGGTATTTGGACGCTTTTTTGGTGCAAGACAAGCTCCCTAGAAGCTTCCGTTCTTAATTAGCTTCTGCTGGGATTCTATACTATTCATTCTTGAGCTGGTTTGAAAACTAATTTTATAATAATAATATTAGATCATCAGATTAATTGGATTATAAAATTAATTTATACACTAATGTAAGTCCTGCATGCTCTAGCGGAATGGAGTTCTCAAGTATGTATTTTGGTGCTTATCACCCCAGTGAGGCTGCAAACCTTAGTATTGCCATGCTATCTATCTATCTATCTATATATATATATATATATATATATATATATGACGTTGAGATAATTTAATCATTATAGGAAAAGTAATATGAATATAACCTTTTAGAGAGAGTGATAATTTTTTTTTATCGAGAGAAACTGATATAAAATTTAAAAATTAAAAGATGAGAATTTTTTTAGAGCTAAAAATCCCAATATACTTTATATTTAAATTAGTTACAACCTAACCCGTATCCGTACATGTCCATTTACGCCCACTTACTTGTACTCAATCTAAATAAACCCAAACCCTTTTATATCAGTTCAAATCTGTCCACACCCGACTGGGTCTAGTTAGAAGTAAGAACTCTACAATATAGACGGAAGACCAGACAGAATACTTCAATACACCAAAGGCTACACACAAAGTCATACACTACTAACGAACTTTTTTCATTACAAAGCTCCAACCAAGTAAAAATTCAGCCTTTTTAAATATTTTTTTTTCTTATTGCAGTCTTGCGGAAGGTTTTATTACTGTACCAAATCCCAAAGACTTGGATTAAGATAAACTTACAGGATACCACTACAAACAATAAATGTATGACTGCATTCCAAGCTAAAAACACAAGTCTCATATGCTTCACTAAGAAGCACATGATTCCTTGCACCATTGCTCCAGTTCAATTGCATAACCTTCCTAATACATTTCCAACCAAACATAAGATCCTAACAATCGATTAAATCATTCCATGCTGAAGGTAAGAGCCACAGATTTCGCCAGGTTTGAAAAGACTGATAGCCTTAAGAATGTGAAGTACCGATAAGCTATCTCAATAAAGCAGCTGCTGCCCAGATTTCTGATCAATTTCCAAGCCCTTTTGTCAACATTCTGCTCTTTCGTAGATAGCAGTTAATATCTTCAGTTATTTCAAAATTAAAACAAAAAAACTAGAAACACTTGCAAAGTAACAAGAATGTGAAGTACCAGATCCAAGTTCAAACACGCTACATATCATATATATAGCTCGGATTTTATGCATCGATCCATGAACACGAATATGAAACAGAAAATGGCTATAGATATCACAACTGAAAGTAGATATTCTTTACTTAATCTATTTACCACCCTTGGGTCGAATCTCGATCCCTTGAACAATGAGGCCACTCTTCCAGTTCCCACCTCTCACTTCCATCAAAGTCATCTCCAGTTCCCTATCTTCCCCTGTCTTATTGAAGTACTCTCCTAACTCGATCTCTAACCATCCATCTACTCTCTTCTTTGGATATCGGCCATTAGTTTCTCTAGGCACATTAGCTTGAGGCCTAGGCCTGTTGAGCATTCGGGTCAGCCCAATTCGCCTAGGTGCAGTGAAGTGTCTGATGCGCTGCTCTTTATCAGGATCCAAATAAACAGTCCGGGGTTCACTTTCGCTCCCACTAATGCCAACAAAAACCTCTGCAGGTTGGTCTTCAAATCCGTAGGATACTGGAGTTGACTTGAACACAAGGTAAGCTGCATAAGCTGTATCTGGGGACAGCATACTAGTATTCATATTTCCACGAATTTCAAGCCAACATACACTAACAAGCTCAACCACCTCCGCAAATCTGTGTTTGAACATTTACCACTGTTAGAATATAACCACAAAATGTCTAATCAAAAGAAGTCATTTTTTTTTTTATGCAGAAAATATTCACTTCAAAACCAAAAATAAGGACCAAAATATTGTTGAAAAAAATACTATGAAAATCCCACCTTGATTCTGCATGAGAGACCCATCTCCAGTACCTAGGTGTGTCACCCCACACAATTAAGAGCTCCCTTGCAGCTATCATGAAGCATTTCTTCCCACTCCATTTTTCCAGGGAAAAACTCTGCTTAATATCAAACAGAGGTCAGCCATCCAAGTACCATTAAGCATAGTGCTGCATAAACTACATAACAATCAACAGAATGAAGAAATTGACAAAAATTATGCTACTGAACGGTGTCAAATAAAACCATAACTTGTCTTTTTACGGAAAGAACGATGCATATTATAAAGTATTGGTGAGATAAAACAATGAGGCAATTGCCACCATCCAATTAAAAGCATGTGACCGACGACATTATGAACCTAACACTTTCAAATTACAAATTAACCGGCCATTTAAAATTGTCTCTGTTGTAGTGCAATATGAAGTACCAGAAAAACAAAAGTTAAGGAAAGGAAAGAAAATAAAGTACACAAACTTCTGTGACCAAGAATTTCTCTTCGACTCAAAACCAGTTGGTCAAGCATACACAAGTTAAATATATATACATATATGTACATTTAAGTAGGTATATATATAGAGAGAGAGGGCACCAAAAACGCACCGGGCTATAGCGACGGACCGGGTCCGTCGCCATAGCATATGCGTCGCTAGAGAGAGCTATAGCGACGGCCGCTGGAGAGAGACGGACTATGGGTTAAGGTTTTTCATTTTTGGATTTTATATAAAAAAAATTTAATTATAACTTTTATACAAAACTATGTCATTTTGTTAAGTAGCCTTAGGGGGTGTTTGTTTAGAACTGAATGGAGCTAAATAGCTGAATGGCTGAATCGGTAAGTGCGTTTGTTTTGATATGAATGGCTGAATCGGTCAGATAGTTGAGCTGAATGGCTAAGTCAGATTTTTTTGGCTGAATGGCTGAATGAACAGCTGAATGAGTAAAAATTTTTTTTTTTAAATTAAATTTTTTTTTAAAAATATTAACTATTATATTAAGTAATATTAAATAATTTTACAACAATTCTAAATTTTTTTAGAGGGGTAAAATAATAAAATTTTGTCATTCAGATGTTTCAGACAAGTCAATTATCAAACAACTTTTTTCATTCAGATTCAGATTCAGCTCATTCAGATTCAGATTCATTCAGTTTTTATCAAACACCCCCTTAGTCAAATTTGGCTAAGACATGTTACCTTTCTCCTCTCTCTCTCTATATATATATATAGAGAAAAAGAGTGGCAAAGTTATGTATAACATATGGGGTCAATTGACCCCACTCATTTTGTTTTATTTTTTTTAATACTTATGATGTAATAGATTTTTTGCGTATAACTTAATAATTTGACCTCATTAAAATTTATACTTGAACTCTCCTCTATTTATAAAACAAATGTAAGATAAAATTACATTGTTAAACAATGTGGGACTTCAAAAATCTAAGTAATAAATAAAAAAAACAAATGACTAGCCTATAAATAGTTAATGAACTTGGAGTTATAGCACTTCATATCCGATGTGGGATGGACATTCACTTCAATTGACATCCAAAACACACACGACACAGTAGCACACCTCACAACGTAGACATATTTGAGAAAAAAGAAGAACAAAAATAGCAAATGATTCATACAATACACCAATCAAGTGAAGACTTATATATTGTGGAGACATATGTCTACGTTGTGAGGTGTCATGTCCATATATTATTACTTATTATATTTTATTGTAATATAGTGTGTGTGTGTATATATATATATATGTGTGTGTGTGTGAGAGAGAGAGAGATAGAGACCCGAAAGTACAAAAGTATTAAAAAAAAAATTGACTCGGGAGCGCAACCCCCGCCAAATTATTTATAGCTTAGTAAGAATTTTGACCCCACTACCAACATTTTCTGGCTTCGACACTATATATATATATATAATATATATATATATACACACACACACACGGAACTCAGCCTAGGCAAATAAAACATTTTGTAGCATTTGGTTGCTAATTCATATAAACAAATTATATTTACAAGTATCCCCAGAATTCCCAATAAAAAATTAATATCAAACTTGTAGCAGAATTCAATAATCTGGGAACATAATAATTAAATCAATTACCTTAGCGCCACCATCAATGATGAGAGGATTATCAGATAGATAGAGATACAACTCCTTCTTAGAAGCAAAAGACGGGGGAATCTTCCGGCACGAATCCCCATAATCAACCGACCGGGCAATGAGCTCTTGATAATCAGACGGAAGAAACCTCTCCCAAACGGAGTCGGATTCTGCCGCCGACCGGAAACTGGAAGCCACCAGGGCAAGCCGGCAAGCATCCACCGGACTTGTATGCGACACCGCGTCGGCTATGCATCCTTCCGGTAACAAATCGAAAAAATCAACATTCGGAAATTCTTCACCTTCGTTCGCCATCACTTTCTCCCTCTTCTTTCTTCTCTCTTCTTTTTTCTCTCTCGAAAACTATACAATTTGGGGGTTTCGGTTGTGGAAGCGGGCTACATATAATATATATACCGGTGGTTATGGAAGAAAGCTTAGGCGTTAAGGTATTACAGCTATAATAAAGCAGTGTGTACGATGCCGTATTTAGCCAAAAAAGGAGCTTTCATGTGTAGCGACTTGGATGGGATCTCAGGAGGATTTAGCTGGGACCCACACACACATATATTACTAGAAAGTTTTATGATTAAAAAAAATGTAACAAATGGATTCCTCGTATAATTTTATCTAATCTAATTAATTATTTTCTCTATTTCGGGATAAAAATTTTACATTGAGTTTTATGATCAAATTAATTATTTTTGAAATTAATAATTAAGTATATATATTTAAATTTTCAAAAAAATAAACATAGAGATGTGTACTAAATTATATGTGGTTTATAATTTTTATCAAAAAGATATCCACACGAATATATATATATATATATATGTAGTGATCCATAGCAAACAATTGTTATGGACACTATTTCAGCAAACAGATCTTACACTGTTAATTCAGAGATTCAACGACTTAAAGAGGAAATTTTTTTACTGGTCGCTACTCTTAGTCGTAGCTAGAGATTTTGTTTTGTTGGTCGCTACTCTTAGTAGTGATTAGAGAAAAAAATTTCTCTACTAAGAGTAGAGGCCAGAAGAAATGTCTAGAACACCCTATCTTAGTTAAATTTAAATAGTTTCAGTGTATAAATAATTTCTATTTATTTTTATAAATAATTTCTTGAGTAATAAAATTTAAAATTGTCAATTATATTCAATGTATTTATTTGTATGAATAATTTTTTAAAGTAATAAAATTTAACATTGTCAACTATATTTAATGTATTTATTTTTAGAAAATATTTGTATAATTAATTTCTTATGTAATATAATTTAACATTGTCAATTATTGCGACAATTTGATTATTTAAAATTTAAACTCCATATTGTAATATAACTTAAAATTACCTTACAAATTAAGACATTAAAACTATTTAAATTTAACTAAGGTAGGGAGTTTAAGACACTTCTCTTGGCCTCTTAGTAGAGGCCAACAAAAAAAGATTCTCTAAGCGCTACTCTTAGTAGTGGCCAGCAAAAAAAGATAGTCTCTAGCCGCTACTAAGAGTAGTGGCAAGTAAAAAAAAAATTCATCTTTGGATCGTTGGATCTCTAAGTTAATGGCGTAAGATCTGTTTGCTAAAATAGTGTTCATATATATATCAACCGTTTGTTATGGATCACTGTTATATATATATATATATGTGTGTGTGTGTGTGTGTGTGTGTGTGTGTATGAGAGAGAGAGGTGACTCTTATAAAAATATTAATTTTTTAAGAAATATAAAATTAAAATTTTGTTATTAAATTAGATTTACTGTTGTTTATGCTTGGAGATTTTGTAAAATTATCATTTTTTTAAAAATAGAAAATCAAATTTTTTATATGAATGTTGTGATATATAATAACAAATTCATTTCAATATACATTAAATAGAGCTTGTAAACACATAGTATAAGAGGTTGTAAAAAACATAACCCATATATTACTGTTAAGTTTATCCCTACAGTTTCAAGTTAGTTACAATCAACCTTCAATATATAAATTATTTTTCTTTGAATATTAAACTAGATTTTTCAGATGGCCGGTATGCTTTTCTTTTATTTTTTTTTTCCTTTTCTTTTAGCTTTCTTTAAGTTTTTTTTTTCCTTCAGTGAAATATCATCCAAGTTTTGTTAACCTTCCCATCCTTGATTTCATTTTTTAAAATTATTTAATTTTAAATAATACTCCTTCAATTTCCTGAAAATAATCATATTTATAAATTTTAGAAATATTTGTAATGCATTTTTACCCTTAAAAATAACTTTTTTTTGTTGCTAAATTCTTTAAAATAACTTGTAATTAGTACAGAAGTAATAACATGGTAATAAAATTATGATAATAAATTTAAGCATAATGTGTTATTTTTTATATTACAATTAATAAAAAGTGGCTCTTTTTGTATAAAAAAAAGGTAAAAAAGTAAAAAATTCATACAAATATAAATCTTTTGTAAAATAAAAAGAATATTATTTTTATAAATTATATTCCAAAATTAATTATAGAAGACATTCTTTTTGCATCACGTGTGCCACTACATATAACTCACCAATATTGGATCTGTGACGCCCCCAAATCCGGGTTACCTTAACCTCGAATTCGGTGCATCACTATGCAACTCGTACACATACTATTAATCAACTAATTGCGGAATAAAAGAAATATTTACATTGATATAACATAAATACTCTCGTCCCAAGTCTCGATACCAAAACAAATACCTGACATAACATATTACACAAGGTCTAATACACAAGTCTGAATACATGACATAACTTAATACATAATCTCTAAACGAGTCTTAATACATAACATAAATCATAACATAGTAGGACAAAGCTAATCCGTAGCTTTGCCTTTGCCTTTATCCTTTCCCGAGCTCTCGCCTCTATGGGTAACCACTGAAATGTTTTAAGGAAAGCAAGGGTGAGCAACAAGTTTGCCCAGCAAGTGTAACAATAAAGATAATGCATGATCAAAAGTAAGATTTCTCAGTTTCAGTACAAATCTCTGCTATCACTGAGGAGTCACTATGGACTGGATGAATATCAAATGAATTCAAGAATTTCAAATTGTTTCAATTGTAGGAATCACTGAGTGGCCACCATGGCACTTACCTTTTATTAGAATTAACAGTATTACACTATTAACTCCAAAACAACAAATACAGGTACAATAGGTGATTAGCCTAAAATACCCAACATTATGCATAAGCCTCAAACGTTCTACTTACGCGCGTGTCGGTTCCCCGACTAAAAATATATTTTTCCCTACTATGAGGGTTGTTCATCTCTGCAAAGAGTCTGCACCAAAACAATTGGTTTGGATAGCTTTCTAAATCATGGACATTAGTCTAGCTGAATTAAATGGCATTGACACTCTTCGTAAACAGTTCATGCATAATGTGAACTTAAAAGCTTTAACAGTTTATGTCAATAACATATCTTGAACGCTTGTGCAAATATGAAAGATTCGCATAAGTATGGAATTCACACAATAATATATGTATTGCGTAAATATGAACTTTGAACATTAAATAACATCCGTAATAATATAATCGAATGAAGTTGATAAGCTTGCCTAGTAAGAGGATTAGACAAGGATTAGAAAACTTGCTTAATACACCACATTTGTGCAATTTAGGAAAATATAGGATATTTGTGCAATACCAACTTAAACAAGAATTAGAAAACCTGCACAATATATGTCTTTTCTATAAGATAAGAAACTTGCATTCAATACCGAAAATGAATGAAGTTAGAGGACTTGCCCAACACAAGGGTTAGACAAGGGTTTAGGAAACTTGCCTTACGCGCTGCTACTATTTGACGTTAATCGTCCTTCAAATATGTCCTACGCATTTAAACACATATTCACATACCAATTAGTCTCACAATAAACACCAAACATAGGCTTTAATCAACACATTATAATCATTACGAACATTGATTGCCACCACGACTACCCAAACGGGGGTCTTGCTCCCCGGTGAGCGAGCGGCTGCCCAGCTCGCTAGTGAGCTGACGGGGGAGTAGGGGGCAGCGCCCCCTGAAAGCCAAACAAAAAATGCAACTAAGCTATTCATTTTATTACACAAATCTCATGGGACTAAGTCGTTTCATGCTTGGTTATCCAATTAATAACATGCTTCATGTATTACTACTTAAGAGGCTCATATACACTTGCCTCAAGCTTCAGTTCTCAAAAGAAACAACTTGGCGACTCTGCAGCACGGCGCGACCGCGCTGCTTTTTGGCCTGGGAGTAGCGCGGCCGCGCTACTCCTCCTGTTGCTATTTTCTGGTTTATTTCTTACTCTAACCAATCTCTAGATGCTTGGGGTCATTCTAACATTATACTAACATAATATACATATGTCTTGGGGTATTTACAACATGCTAGGTCTATGCAAACACGCATCGAATCAAGAAAACAAAGCAGCATAACTTTTCATTCCTGCAGACCAGCACGGCCGTGCTGGTTTTAAGCTTGGGAGTGGCGCGGCCGCGCCACTCCGGATACAGGGAGTTGCAGGTTCTGCTTCTGCAGAACCTCAACCCAAAATTTTTGGTTTCCTTCTCATTTGCTACTTAGCCAACACACAACAAGTTTATATGACTTTAAACATGCATTCATTACTCACCATGCATTATAACATCTTTTCAACAATTAATCATAACTAGTTCTCATGATCTTTAGAGAAATCATTCTCTTTGACATTAAATCAAATAGTTGGTGGGCATAGCTTACAAACTCATATTGGAGTAGAGTTTAATTATGTTCTAGTCCAGATTTCCAAATGAAATCATTACCCACAACTTCATAACATATTATGGGCATACACAAACAAGCATTCAACCAACCGTAAACTAAATTTTCATCAAACTATAAGAATTGTCCAATTCAGTCCATATATGTCCATAACAGTCCATTCTTGCTCCTTATGCATAGGCTTTGATTATCAATCATTGTTCCACTTTCATTGATTATTAATAAGGCTTTTAAAGAGTTAACAACATTCATACCAATTCATGAACAATTAAGCAAAAACAGCTACATTACTCCAACAAAGCAACCAATATCAACTGAAAATTGAAACAACAATGGAAATGAGTTAGGTTCCAAAACACTAACCTCTTGAAGCAACTTCTAGGATGAAAATGGGATTGATAACCAGCTGCTACAACACTTCTTCTTCTTCTTCTTCCAATCACCCGTACAACCACTCTCACCTTTCTCTCTCAATTTACAGCTCTAACTTAGCAACAAATGAAAGGAATGGATGAATGCCAAGGGAGGAGTATATATAGAAGGAGTGAGCTCAGCTTCAAGGGTGAGTGAAGAAGTAGTATGCTGAGCATGTAGGATCTGCTCCCTATACATGGGAGGCTGGAATTGGCCTCTCCCATGTACGGGTAATCCCCCTCCCCTTCTCCCCAATTGTTCCATGCTCACTTTTGCTCTCCCAAATGCAAGAATTGGCTTCTCCCAAGATGTTCTTATTCTCCCTGTTCCTTCTCCTCACATTCCTCTCTTCCCGTGTTCTTCTTCTTCACTCAATTGAAGCTGATGATTTAACCCATTTCCCTCATGGGTCATGGGTTGGGTCGTGGGTCGGGTCGTGGGTCATGGGTCATGGGTTTGGGCCACCTTTAAGCAATTTGGGGCTTCTAATTAAGTCCTAATTTGGCGAAAAAATAAGATCCAACACTTAGATTATTAATCAATCACATTAACATTATGACAAATATTAGAAAATTCGAAATAAACGAAAAAGACATTTTCGGGGCGAATAGTGCCCACGCGAATAGTAACCCGCGAATGAAATTTTAGCGATATTTCTCCGAAATTATTTTAATAAGTCCTACCAAATAGCAACACTTAATATCATTGCAACCACATAATCTAGGTTATTGTCGACGCCGGGAAATGTCGCCATATCGCTTCTTTAGTGGTTATTACCCTTTCCAATTTTAGCCTTTTTAATTAGATGATTTTTGGAAAAGGTCGGCACTTAATGTCGACGGGGTTTTGAAATATCGTTTTTTGGATGAGCCAATTAATCAGAGTCACCAGTTGGTATATTTGAAATGGATGTACCAACTCATCCGAGTTTCGTTTTCGTAAATCGCTGGCTCATATGTGACTCCAAATTATTTGGTCTGCGAACCGAGATTCATAGAGTTCGGGGGCTTGCTTAAGCGAGGGGAAGGTGTTAGGCACCCCCCGACTTCCGTGAAACACGGTTACCGCAATCTTGATGCTTTTCCTATCCTTTTAATCCTTAAAATGTGTATGCGTGCGCGTGTGTGTGTGTGTGTGCCTATGCGAATGTTGTGATGAGTTTGTATGAAAGAATCATTTGGATTTTGATGGAAAGTCGTGCTTTGAGAGTGTTTTAGAATGTCCTTCGGCTTCTACGAGAAAGCTTTATTCTTTATTAGAAAGGTTTGATTTTAATTATCAAAACTGTAAGGTTTTCATTAGGTGTTGTTTTGGCAAAACAAGAGTTTTTAAACCTTCGTCAAAATAGGAATCGAGACCTATACATTGTCCTCGTAAATAAAGTGGTAGGCAATTTCTAGAATCCCCTTAACCCTATGCACAACGGTTTAATAAAACGTCATTTATTTCACAAAACCATTTCTTATGATGTTTGAAAACGATTTTCTTTAACCTTCTCGTTAAGTGGGAATCGACATTCATTAGCACTTCCAATTTCTTACCCTCGTGATGCTAATAACCTAATTTGATTGATTTTATGAAAATCTTCATCGTTAGCCTTGAAATCCTTTTTGGTGTTGCAATTCCAATAAAACATTATAACGCGTAGGAGGTTATTCACGGGCATGTAAGCCATCAAAATAACCCCGAACGCCCACAATCACATATTTTCACTATGACGGGGCCTTAAACACGATTCTCGCCTTGGCGTCGTTTTAAGGCCCGACGATTACATATTCACAATGAAGACTACATCGTTCCTACTACCCACATCAAAAGATGCCCATCATCAGATTTGGACCACGGGGTCGCGTTCCTAGGCTCACACCCGAAATTTCCACACACCCACAAAACGGATATTACAAGAAATAACCAACACGGAGAATCTAACAATGCCAAGACATCCTAAAATAGCAACCTAAAAGAACCACGCCCAATATATCGCCTTAAAACAAACAAAAAAAATCAATAAATGAATATCATCGGGTTATTAGGAAGAATTTTATTCCGATGGAACCCTCACTAATAATCCCTAATTCATTGTTCCACCATAAATTACATGAAAACTACATTTAATTTAACCAAATGATATGATAGAAATTGCTATAACAAGGGGATTTTCACCTTGCAAATGATATCAAAATGGATGTAAACTTGTGTATTTGAATAGAATGAGAAGTATATATGATACAATCAAATCAAAATAGTATCAATCCTCTATTTTTTTCTTCCTTTCTCTCCTATTTTGTTGTAAAATTCTGATATTTCTCTCTCTTTTCCCGAGCTGCTGCTGCTGCTGCTGCCTTCTTCCTTCTTCTCTTCTGTAACCCCCTGTATACTGAGTGAGGGATGAGCTGAAATAGGCTGGCTGGCCGCCCCCCATCCACTCAGCTGGTTTTCATTTTCCGTGTTTCGAGTTCCGTGTTTTCAAAAGGCGCACTCATTGGCCGCAGATCAATCCGCGGTTGGCTGGCTAGACTTTCTCGATTTTCGTGCTACGCCTCGATTCTCGTGTCGTGATGTCGGTTTTCGCCGACAGGTTTGTATTTTGTAGTTCGGGAATTACTGGGAGACGTGCCACATCGTTCGGGAATGCTCATTTCGGACGGCCTTGTTGTCATGTTGGTTTTGATTTGCAAATCGTCGTGGTGCCGTCGAGTGTTCGTACTTGCGTCCATCCTTCGCTCTCGTAGGCCGGCTCAATGGACGAATTTGCCCTCCTGTCAGGGTTAGTATACGAAGTGCAAAATTTGGGTGTCTACAATTATTATATAACCTTTAATCACATCACATAGAATAATATTAATAAAAATTATTTTTATTAAATAATATACATAGCTTATATTACAAAGCCATACAAAATTCACGGTCGTTACAGGATCCTTAGATCCACCGGCTCCTAAATTAAGTAAACTTTATTTGAAACAGATTAAGTAAACATTAATTTGAGACATTGAGTGATACTTAATTAATTAGACATTATAAGCTTACAATCCGTGTAAGTCAAGGACTAACTTTTTTATATATTTCTTTCATGTAGTGTTAGATATTTTTTACTTTTTTTTTCTGTTGGTGATTGGGATTTATCTTCAATTTAGATTTTTTTTGTTATTTTAGTTATCTAATAATTTTATAATCAATTAAATTAGTTCAATTGTAAGATCCTCTTTTAGATTATTATTATATTTATTATATATATATATATATAAAGTTTTGATTGATATAATAATAGTTATACGAACAGGGTATGTTGCTATTCGATCACACAATGCACAGAGATTTATCTAGTTCACAATATATATTCAGGGTATGTTGATGCGTCCAGTCTCAAGCTCCTCTCCAGGACTTGAAATCCTATTACTATCTGTAATAAACACTCCTTCTACAGGCGGAGAAACCTTTATAAAGTTTTCTAGATCAACTTTCAACTATTAATATAACTACTTGTATTGGACAGCAGCTCTCGGCTCCTTCCTCAAACGTAGTTGTACTTATTTTCTAAGTCTAATTATGTTTTACAATCTGATCTTGAAACAACAAGTGTGTCCCTCACCTCACAAGTTTAGTAGAGACCCAACTACCCGTTGACCTTTCTATGACTCTGATCTTGGTCAAATGATCACTCTTTCTTTCTCACATGTATATAAAAACAACTAACTCACTTAAAAACCTTTTGAATAAAAGTTTATTTCGAAAGATACTTCTTACATAAGCAGATATATAATTCAGTGTAGATTTATAAATGTGTACTTTTCCTTGATAAATGAAGAATGTGCTTCTATGTTAAGCTGATATAAATTCAATTTCAGATATAAAAGTTTAAGTAACTTTTATAGTGAGTGATATGTTTCTTTGTAAGCAGATATATTCAGTGTTGTTTGTGCAACCTTGAAAGCTTATACCCGACCATGTGGAGTAAAAGACTTTAGCCTTTAGTTCCTTCTAAGTTTGCAACTTCTTTTTGCCCTTTATATTTTTTTTAAAAAAAACTTTAATATATAATATAGTATTTTGAAAGCTTTAGTGTATAAAAAATCATTTAGAAAGAATAGGAGTTTTCTTGCCTTAAGAAATGTTACTATATAAACTAATCTCTTTAACACTTAATATTAAATTATCAAGATCAAGAAAATATTAATTCAATAAGATTTGAAAATATTTTTGGTCAAAGTAAATAAGATAATTAAAATCAATTATAATATAAATCCTATGGAGAGTATTCTAATATTTTCTGTTAGGAATCTTCATGTAGATAAGGATGATTTATTGAGGGAAAAATATTAAAAAATCTATATGAGATTACCAATGTATAAGATTTGATGATGAGATATTTAAAGTATATTTGTAAACGTAAGTTTTGTGAAGTCCTTAATAAAATAATGAATGTACAAGGACTTAGAATAGAGAAAGATCAAACATGTTAGGTTGATCTCACTGAGTTGATCCACATGAATATAATATATATATATATATATATATATATATATATATATATATATGAACTGATCAACTAAAGTATACCTATGAAAGAGAAGTTTTGTAATGTCCTTAAGAAACAAATGTACAAGGACTTAGAATAGAAAGATCAAAGTTGTTAAGTTGATCTTAATAAAGTTTTCTATGTATAATCGATAGGACAAATTGATCGTAGAGTCACCTCTACCAGATCGTAGTGTGATCACAATTAGAAAGAGTCAGCACATCTACTGAAGTACATAAGGCAAAGATCGTATAGCTCATTTACGAGCCATGGAGATGAGTTGAAAGTCAAACAAAAAGAAGCTGATCACAAAAGGATATACTCTAAAAGAATGTTTGAGTATAGTCCTAATCATAAGGAATCTCCGGGATGTCTCTACAAAGGATAAATTGCTATAGTACTCTACCTAGTCATGAATAAATAAGTCATTTCACAGTATAAGCAAGATTTCGTAGAGCAACAACTGATATTATTAAATGACAAAGAGAGAGCTATATCGTAGAGTTGTCTTCGGTATCGTAGAGCTGCAAGAGTGATCAGAGAATAAAGAGAAGTCTGCAAGAGTCTACCCAAGCATCAAAGAATACTCATTTGTAGAGCAGACAGTAGAGCAATAATGAAGTTCCAATTGTAGAGCAAAGATCAATTCTATGATTCTCATCATTCTACTAACACTAAAGATTGTTGAGCTAACAAGGCAATCATAGAGCAGATCGTAGAGCTACCTCGATCAACATAGAGTTGATTGTAGAACTGCCTCATCAATCGTAGAGCAAAACACGCAAAGCTAGTCAAGACTCTACGTTCTTCAACGAACTCAACGATCAAGTCAAGTCTGAAGAACAGGTCAGAACGGGTATAAATCTGACAAGTACAGAGCATTGCAGAGTATCATAGAGCAAAGATTTCAAGGATGTTTATCACCATCTTCAAGCTCAGGAAAGAGGATCAATATGAAGCTGAGTCTAAAATAGCTAGAATGAAGATGTGACATCAGGTAGAAGAGTCTGCAGTCTGATAGGATATTTACAGAGCCGAAAGTAATATGTCTACCTACCCTCAAATCAGTTATTAGAGAATATCTTGAAGCAGAACAGTAAATACACCAACGAATACTTTGCAACGGGAAGTCTTTTTGAAAAGACTATAAATAGCTTCAAGAATTCAAGAAGAAGGTGTGGTGAAGGAAAAAGATACAAAAATAAAATAAGAGTGGCAGATCAAAAAGGCTAAATGCAAGAACCACTCTACGATTCACCAAGAACACAAAAAGTTGAATTGATGAACAAGTAGAGTGGTGCAACTCTACAACTAAAGATGTGTTCAAAGCTGCTGAGTATCAGAAGGAGTCAAGCCTCAAATAAACGATCAGCAACATCTTGAAGATGATATCATTCAATCTGCTGAGTACCAGAAGGAGTCAAGCATTAAAGTAAAGATCATCAGCATCTTGAAGATGATATCAACCAAGCTGCTAAGTACTAGAAGAAGACAGAGCTCCATTGTAAAACTTAGCTGCACCTCAAACATAATCATTCAATTGTGATTTATTTGATCTTACTGATCATTATGCAAAGTTGAAGAAACTTGAAGAGGGTTAGGATTCCTGGGCTGAGAGTCCGAATTACCAAGTTGAAGAAACTTGAAGAGGGCTAGGAGTCCGGACTAAAGGTCTGAATTGCCAAGTTGAAGAAACTTGAAGAGGTCTTAGTGTCCTTGTCTTAGTGACTAAAATCCAAGTCTACTGGGCTTGAAGGAACCTAAGTGGTTTAGATATAAATGGTCGTTGTGACCTTATCCTTAGTGGATATCCTGCTTAGTGGAGTGGAAGAGTGGAGCAAGAGTTGTTTAGCCTCTGAACCACTTAAAACCTCATGTGTTATTTACTTTATGTTATTTACTTTCTGTCAAATACAAACTGCTATATCTGTTATGTGTTTGCACCTCCACAAGACTTAATTTAGATCTGAGAATTTTATAATCTTTAAGGGGGATTTATTAAAAGAATATTCCGCTATGCTTAATCAATATGGTTAACTGATTTCTTGGTAATACTTCTTTAACTTGAAAAGGAAAAGTGTTTGGAGATCTATTCAACCCCCCTTCTAGATCTCCATTGTGCCTCTGAGAAATAACAAGTGGTATCAGAGCGGGTTCTTAGGAATATCTAAAGCTAACACTTTGAGTTGATCCATAACACTAAACAAAACCAGCTCTAAAGCTTGGTAGTGGAAGTCAAACATATTTTCTAAATGAAGATGAGCTTACAAATTGAAAACTATACATGCAGGTATATATATATATATACACACACACATATATATATATATGAATGTAAATGATCTGCTTGATGTTATCTAGAGTGATTCACATGCACAAACGAAGTTATCCGACGAGCTTAGCTAAGCTAAGATCGATCAACGAATCGAGCAATCCAACTACAGGAAAGTGCTGATGTAGTCAAAGCTAAGAAGTCCATATTCATAGCATTGAAAGGAATGCTTGAAGATGTCAGAGTCTGAATCCCTGCCAGAGGAATCTAAGAAGCTTTGCCAACCGTGATCAAAGATAAATCTAAATGTTAAGCAAATCATGTCCCTGAAGAAAGGATCATTATGCCATATAAAAGATTCAATGTGCTTATCAAATGTGTCAGTGCAAATGGCAAGGTCTATCCCAACAAGAATATGAACCTTAAGGTTCACTTAAGCGCTTCAAGGAATATGAAATGCCAATACCATCCTCTGTTTATTAAAGCTAAGGATATGCTTGATATGCTCTGATCAAAAAGTCTATCTGATAAATCAATAAGATTATTCTAGGGATGTCACAAGTGATGATGTTGTTGATGATTCTCAAGATTGCTAATCTCTACTCAACAACATAATGCAATGGCTCAAACAGAACCACTGAATGCCAAGAGATTGACATCAGTGAGGTATTTGACATTATCATCTAAAGGTTTATATTAATGAGTATAGAATTGCCTCATGTGATATCATGTATGTGTTGCATCATAATTTGAACTGTCTCAGTGTTCTATCAAAGGACTATTTTCTAGTTCAAAAGAAGAAAGAGAGAGTGCAATCAAAGCTATGAATTACTCTACGAAACACTATCTCTCTATCCAAGTTTGATGCTGAAAATGAATCTTTGAGAAAGATATCTGAAGTGTATGCAATGAGAAAGTCTCTCTTACTTCTGTGTTAAAAATGACAATCTTAATGTGGAATTGTTCTTTCTCATATGAGAACTAACTGATCACTAATCAGAGTTTTGTTTCTGATTAAATCAGTTCTGAAGTGTGAAAAGTTATCTTCTACTCTTGATGTGGAAAAATCAATGAAAATTAACAATAATAATTATCTCTTTTTCTTATTAGAGGTACTGTTATTATGAAATTCATAAAGGTTATTAAAGCTGAGTATTTCAGGATGATTCAATTTTTGCTGACTAGATTGTTGTGTTAAAGAACTATCAGTCACACAGTGTTCTGTGTTTTTGATAAAACATAGAGTGTAATCAATACTATTGTTGTGACGCCCCCAAAATAGGTCCACACAACCCATTTTGAGTCGCCAATAACATTCCACAAAATACAAATACAAATACGAATTTTTTCATTTACAACTAATAAGTGTTGTGCAAAATACGACAACATAATACAAATACATCTTAAATTCTCAATACATTTATTGACACACTAATAATAGTATATTGAGATACTTCTATTATCTCGGACCATCACTCCATTCCCCGGCTAGTCCCCGCTACACTCTCTTTTCCTGAGGAGAACAATGGAATAAAAAGGAAAAGGGTGAGCACAAATAGCCCAGTAAGAAATATCATGACTAAGATAATGAAGAATAAAAATTATATTTAGTCTTCAACAATAATAAATCAGAGATTAAAAGATATTATAATTGTTCAACAACAACAACTGCAGCGGAATGAACAATCCATTAGAAGAGTCAAGTAGATTATAATATCTACCATCTTCTATAAGTTAAAGGATCACCACCAATATTTTATCCCTGTAACACCAATCAACAACCCCTATTTATGAACATCCAAATCAACAGTTTTTATTCAACAGTCTCTCTTTGCACTATGTGCCAAAGATATTTATTTGTAACATCACCGGTCATGATCATGCCAAACGCCAGTTCATCTTTGCACTACGGGCCAAAGAGAACTTTCACCATACGCCTTTGTTTGTAACACCAAAAGTCATGATTATACCAATACATAGTTTGGTCAAAATCATGTCACGCCCGTTCATCTTTGCACTACGGGCCAAAGAGAACTATCACCACAATTTAAATATGAGGATGAGGATGATGACAATGATACAGTAAGATTAAGAATAAGAAAAGCTTTATAATTTAATCAGTATCAAAGATTGACCAAATTGCCAACACGATGACCAAATTGTGGAGTCAAATTCAAGAATGATATTCAAGAAATTATTTCATGCTTCAACTATAACGTATAAAATGAAATAGAAAGATTCAAGTGAAAAGATATTAGATGAAGCACAAACTATTAAGGATATTCTACTAATTTTCAGGGATTTTCTCCATTTAAAAATAAGGTTTTGGAAACAAACAAAGATTTCTTATCATAAATGGAGAAATGTGAAAGAAAAAGATATCCCTTAAAGAGTACAAGAGAAATGATACGTTATACGAGTATAACAGAATATATGAAACTGCAAATGGATTTTCACCCGTCATGCGATAATCCGCGTAGACAGATTATTTCCACAACAGATTAATAAGTAATGAATACAAAGGGTTATTCACCAGGCATGCGTCAATCCGCACGGACAGGTTATACCCACAGATTAATAAGGAATGAATACAAAGGGTTATTCACCAGGTACGACACTCGTACATACAGGTTATTCCCACAGAATAATAAGGAATGAATACAAAATGATATTCACCAGGCATGCGTCATACCGCACGGACAGGTTATCCCCACAAATTAATACAGAATGAATAACAACCTTTATGAGTATAATATCACTTACGAACATGAAAGCAAATGATATTATATATGAGTATGAAAGAAATGATATTCCCTACCTTAGTTAACAAGTGATTGGATGTTACTTTCTATGAAGTTTACTAACTTCGGATAATACTAGTATTCTCACAAATACTCACAATAGCCTAGCACACTAAGAGAACTTGAGAAATTTAGAGAGAGAGAGAAAGTATAAGCAATGAAGGTGTGAAAATTTCTTAAGCAAACCCTCCCTATTTATAGGAAAATCAGGCATTTTAGTCTTTTCCCTAAATTTTCTTGGTTTATTACTCTTATACCCTTGGCATATTCTTTTAATATACTTTATGCCATAGTATATTCTTAGAATATGCTTTCACTTAGGTTTTTAACCCTAAGGTAAAATAAAAATTGAATTAACTATTTACTGACGGTAATTACTATTGAATGACATGTGGGTCCCACAAAAAAAATAAAATCTGAAGAAATTATTCTACAAAAATAATTCGTGGGTCCCACCGATCAAATAGTTATGGGTCCCACGGAATAAAGTGTGGGTCCCACAGAAATATAAGTTAACTTTCAACAAACGTTTCACGTATTTTTAATCAACACTATTTTAGACTTTCAACAATTATTCACCGTTAATATTTAGACTAATAATATTGACAACCAGATCATTCGCAGGAAAAAGGGGGCCTTCCGTATAAACGGCGCGCAATTAAATAATCTTTTTACTTGACAGAATTTCTAGACATTGTCAATAATGCTAAAATATCATATCAAATAATATGAGTTACAGTGTCATGACAAATAATAAAAAGTATTATGCAGATGCTACTGTAACAATTATTGAATCAAAATACTGTGTCATAGCTACTTTATCAATTATTGAATCAATAATATAAAATACTGTGCAACATCGTGTGCTTGTGAAATACCGCGTACTACTGTAGAATAACGCGTTTTACTGTTCTTTTTATTACCGGGTATTTCAACAGTTGCAGGTGATAATACTGTTGACAAATACTGTCGTTTTCAGTATCCGATAATGGGGCCCACTATCGTTGACAATATTGTCATTTCGGCGCCGTCGTACGATACCGAATATAATATTCTCCGACAAAAAGAATATTCCTCGACAAAAGGAATATTCCCCGACATACACTGTTTATCAGATAATTTGCATATAACACCCTTAACTATCATTTATAACAAGTAAACACTTTACTATTTAAAAAAAATAATCATAAAGAAAATAATAAACTTTTATTTCATAAAGTCGGGATCTTACAATTGTTGTACCTCAAAGAGTCGTAGAGTCTGATCAACTCCATGAACCAACCAGGTTTAAATCGTAGAACTGTTCATTACTCTACGGAAATTCAAAATCTTAGAACACAGTGAAAGCAAAAGTAGTTTCAACCAAATGAAAAGGTTTAATAATTCACACAAGTTCTATATGAAAAGATGTCCATACACACACATACTCATACAACATATTAACTGTAATAATCATCATATAAATAGGAATATGTGCTTTACATTGTTATAATAATATCATTACATATGGAAGACCCAAGATCTGAAAGACTTGGGTACTCAAGAAAACTAACCTAGTAGGACCAAAAAAAAATGGGTACCAAAAGATAGAAAACTATTAAACTCTACAGGTACCAAGGCTACTTGTAAGAAGCTCAATCAGAAAGTATCCAAGAACAAGATGAATCACTTCAAGAGAATGAAGATGATCGGTTGAGCAGATTGAAATTCGTAGAGTGAAAGCGATGATATCAAGCTACCCTACTACAGAAGAAGTCGAATCGGTCAGACTGAAGGAAAGTGATGTTCACGCTCTCATAAGGAAAGTGAACCTAGGAAATTGATATATAACAACTGTGGAGTTACAGTTTTTGAAGCGACGTGCAGTTAATGGTTTTCTAACACGTGTCCATATGTGCAAAATTAGAGGGAGTTGACGTAATATAATTTCAAATTCTGACGGTTGCCTTTCCTATTAACCATCAAACTCTGCAAACTAGTTAAAGATATCAATCTAGCTACCTAAGCCTATCTTTTCATTATAATCTACCAACTCTTCAGCTATCCAAAGCAATCGATCTCTTCAACTATCAAATCACTCTAAACTTTCAAACCCTCAAAATCTTCAGAAGACTAAAAATCTCTTCGCCTCTTATCAATATCCAATCTTCCGAAATGGGAAACCTTCAAACCAAAGGAAACAAAAAGGTAATGAGTCTACAACAAAGATAAAGAAAGAAGTAGATGAGCATCTGAACCTTCAAGATCATGGTACATCTGATAATCAGCCACTATAGAAGAGACAGAGAGTTAATGAAAGAGATAATAAAAAGTCTGAAGAACTTGTTCTCAGAAGTTCTGATGAAGCTAGGTTGGGTTCTCAAGAAGAAGAAGAAGATGATTGCAATAAGATCGTTCTAAGGAGAAGAAGAAACATAATATTGCAACGACAATGGAAAGGTTCTATCCACTCTGGACATTTACATTTTGTCGAAGCTGATAATGAAAGAAGTGACAAAAAAAAGTAAATTTGAAGAGGAAAATATCTCCTTATCCGAAGATGGCGAGGCTAATGAAGAAAGTATAAAGGACTCCTCACCTGAGTTTTATCAGTTTAAGCAAGAACTACATGAAATCAATAAAGAAGAAGAAGGTGAAAATATGGAGGTCATGGGGGTGTCTATCCCTAAATCAACTAACGAAGACATTGATGTGGAGGCCTACTCGTCTGAGCCCCGAGAAATCAATAATCAAGTGTTGGCATTATATGAAACAAACAAGATGAAAAGATCAGATAGGGAGGAAGAGAGAAAGAGAAGGAAGCTAAGAAAACTGGAGAAGAAGGCAAAAAGAAGACTAAGAAAGATTCCACGCAAAGAAGAAAGGAAAATGAAAAGAAGAAGATGAAAGCCAGAAGGAAATCAGAAAAGGCTTTCATGAAATTCATACTTATGTTGCCTCTACTAAAGGCCATGTCATTTCACGATGAGAATTACATCAGTTGGTGCTTCTCGAGGTTTCTAAACATTCGCCTAGTATCACAAGTTTTTCCAAGAGTATCTACACTAGCAACTCTGCTGATCACCAATGAGCCCTTCTATCACAACTATTGTAATCTTCATGTAGTCTCTATTCTAAATCTCTTTAGGTGTTATTCATATGCCCCCTCTATATCAATTCAAAATAACGAGGTCATAGAGTCTCCAACTACGATTCTTGAAAAATACCTTTTAGATTTTGAAGAAGAATTTGTTAACCTTCGTTTTGAAGATTTCCCCCAACCATTATTCCATCCTTAATCAATGAATCAATGTTTCAAGTCATTCTCTGATTATAGGATCTCAAAATCCTATGATTCATGATTCAATTGCTGGTTGTCATACATCAACTCCCACATCAATCAACACCTCATTCTCCTGTTCAGAAACATTTCCAAAATATAATCAACCAAATCACTCAGATATTCAGTCTTCATCTCAACACATCATCCTACAGCCTCAGGAAACAGTCTCTGTAGTTGTAGGACATCTATCTGAATATAATTCTATGTGAACTCTCTTCAATGATATGCCATTTGGTCTCCATGCTTGGAATACTACGTTCTTTCAAACCCTGGACGAGCAAAAGGCTGTTGCTCAGGAAATTCTAGATAAGAGTGAAATCAACATTGACATTATAAATGCCGAGATTCTTGAATTAAGAGCTATGCTCAAAGACAACCGAAAGAAGTGACAACTCCGTTGCCCGATGTCTCTCTCCAAAGTGATGATAATAAAAAGGGGGAGAAAAAGCATAACATTAACACAGGGGGAGAAGTAGGCAATCAACAAAGGAGCAAGGGAGCAAGGGATCAGGCAGATCATAGGATGCATTAACATAGGGGGAGAAAAAGAAGAAAAAGATAAAGCATAAAACAAAGGGAAGGTAAAAGGAGACGTTTATTGTTTATGAATGTTTATTGTTGAACTGTGATAATTTTTTAGCTGTAAGGTTTTTAAGACTTGGATATATTACTTTTAAGATGTATGGTTTTATATGCATGAATGCATAATTGTTAGATAATTTATAAATGCTAATATGATGGTTATTTTGAATGCATATCATTACATTCATATCTGCTGGTCTAGCAATAGAGTGGCTTACTTTATATTAAGTCGCATTCATAAGTTACACATCTGCATTTTATTAAATTGATTAAATGGTATGCTATAGTGTTTTTGTCATCATCAAATAGGGAAAAATTGTTAGGAATCTTCATGTAAATAAGGATGATTTATTGAGGGGGAGAATGTTAAAGAATCTACATGAGATTACCAATGTATAAGATTTGATGATGAGATATTTAAAGTATATTTGTAAACGTAAGTTTTGTGAAGTCCTTAATAAAATGATGAATGTACAAGGACTTAGAATAGAGAAAGATCAAACATGTTAGGTCGATCTCACTTAGTTGATCCAAATGAATGTAATATATATATATATACATATATATATATATATGAATTGATCAACTGAGGTATACCTATGAAAGAGAAGCTTTGTAAAGTCCTTAAGAAATAAATGTACAAGGACTTAGAATAGAAAGATCAAAGCTGTTAGGTTGATCATAATAAAGCTTTCTATGTATAGTCGATAGGACAAATTGATCGTAGAGTCACCTCTACCAGATCGTAGTGTGATCACAATTAGCAAGAGTCAACACATCCATTGGAGCGCATAAGGTAAAGATCGTAGAGCTCATTTACAAGCAATGGAGACGAGTTGAAGGTCAAACAAGAAGAAGCTGATCATAAAAGGATATAGTCTAAAAGAATGTTTGAGTATAGTTCTAATAATAAGGAATCTCCAGGATGTCTCTACAAAGGATAAATTGCTATAGTACTTTGCCTCGTCATGAATGAATAAGTCAATTTACAAAGTAAACAAGATTTCGTAGAGCAGCAACTGATACTATAAAATGACAAATAGACAACTAGATTATAGAGCTATCTCAGGCATCGTAGAGCTACAAGAGTGATCAGAGAATGAAGAGAAGTCTGCAAGAGTCTGCCCAAGCATCAAAGAATACTCATTTGTAGAGTAGACAGTAGAGCATTAATAAAGTTCCAATCGTAGAGCAAAGATCAATTCTACGATTCTCATCACTCTACTAACACTAAAGATCGTTGAGCTAACAAGGCAATCATAGAGCAGATCGTAGAGCTACCTCGATCATCGTAGAGTTGATTGTAGAACTGTCTCATCAATCGTAGAGCAAAACACGCAAAGCTAGTCAAGACTCTACGTTCTTCAACGAACTCAACGATCAAGTCAAGTCTGAAGAACATGTCAGAACGGGTATAAATCTGACAAGTACAGAGCATTGCAGAGTATCATAGAGCAAAGATTTCAAGGATGTTTATCACCATCTTCAAGTTCAGAAAAGAGGATTAATATAAAGCTGAGTCTAAAACAGCTAGAATGAAGATATGACATCACTGACATGTGGTAGAAGAGTCTGCAGTCTGATGGGACGTTTGTAGAGCCGAAAGTAATATTACCTACCCTCAAATCAGTTGTTAGAGAATATCTTGAAGCAGAACGGTAAATACACCACCGGATACTTTGCAGCGGGAAGTCTTTTTGAAAAGACTATAAATAGCTTCAAGAATTCAAGAAGAAAGTGTGGTGAAGGAAATAGATACAGAAATAAAATAAGAGTGGCAGATCAAAAAGGCCAAACGCAAGAACCACTCTATGATTCACCAAGAACACAAAAGGCTGAATTGATGAACAAGTAGAGTAGTGCAACTCTACGACTAAAGATGTGTTCAAAGCTGCTGAGTACCAGAAGGAGTCAAGCCTCAAAGAAAAGATCAACAGCATCTTGAAGATGATATCATTCAATCTGCTGAGTACCAGAAGGAGTCAAGCATTAAAGCAAAGATCAGCAACATCTTGAAGATGTTATTAACCAAGCTGCTAAGTACCAGAAGAAGACAGAGCTTCATTACAAAACTTAGCAGCACCTCAAACACAATCATTCAATTGTGATTTGTTTGATCTTATTGATCATTATGCCAAGTTGAAGAAACTTGAAGCGGGCTAGGAGTCCTCGGCTGAGGGTCCGAATTGCCAAATTGAAGAAACTTGAAGAGGTCTTAGTATTCTTGTCTTAGTGACTAAAATTCAAGTCTGCTGGGCTTGAAGGAACCTAAGTGGTTCAAATGTAAATGGTCGTTGTAACCTTATCTTTAGTGGATATCCTGCTTAGTGGAGTGAAAGAGTGGAGTAGGAGATGTTTAGCCTCCGAACCACTTAAAACCTCATGTGTCATTTACTTTATGTTATTTACTTTCTGCCAAATACAAACTACTATACTTGCTATGTGTTTGCACCTCCATAAGACTTAATTTAGATCTGAGAATTTCATAATATCTAAGGGGGATTTATTAAAAGAATATTCAGTTGTGCTTAATCAATATGGTTAACTGATTTCTTGATAATACTTCTTTAACTTGAAAAGGAAAAGTTTTTGGAGATCTATTCAACCCCTCCCCCTTCTAGATCTCCATTGTGCCTTTGGAAAAAAAATATTTTCTTAACCTATTTATTAATTATTGTTATCATCAAAATAATCCTAAAAAGTTAGAGACCCAACAGTTTAATAATGGTTCCCCCAGGGTAGGTGATTTCTTCGCGAGTATGTCTTTTAATGGCGTTGCGTCCTATCTGCTCAAGAAAAGCTGTCTAACTCAACGTGTTATGCATCAGCGACATTTGCTACATAATCTGCATCTCTTGTTAGAATTTATACTATAAAGTTGAAATAAAATTTATAAAGTTGTCCTTATAAAGAAAAATTAAAAGTTCACACAATACATTTTAATATAATTTAGTTTCTTATTTTTTCTTGAAGTATTTTTATAATTTTATAATCAAATATTAAATTAACTTTCTTATAAGAATATGTTTGTCAAAAATTTTATATTTAAAATTATTTTACCTCACTCCACCTTTCCTTCAAACGGACAATCAATAGATTTTTTGTTGAATATTTGTTATAAAAATCCTATTTATCTATTATTTGTTTGTTTATTTATTTATGTTGGATATTTATTTATTAATAAAAGTACATCATTCATCATTCATTAAATGGTCATTTAGTTTTTTTTATATAAATCTTCATATTATATATATTATGGTTTATGTGTATAAATAAATGTTATACACAAAAGATATAAATCATATGTAATATATAAATAAAGAAATAATAGTTTATAATCTAGGATGATTTGAAGATATTATTCCGTAGGTTATAGTACTTTAACAGAGATAATTTATCTTGATCATGGAAGTTGGATTTCTAATTAAAGTATTAGTGCATGAACGATGTGCATTTAAAAGATCATATGATAATATTTTATTTATAAAATATTTTCACATAAATACTAATTTGTGAAATTTCTTAATTTTGAAATAATAATGGACTTAATATTGTTATATATGTTAATTTGATGTTCCAACGAGTGAGATTACACTGTGTTAATTAATACATCAGAACGTCGATTAATATGTTTAATTAATATGAGGAATATTATTATTGTCAAAACATGTATAAGATTTTTCATAAGATAATTTATTATTTATCATAAAATTTTGGCCTAGTCTTTTAATATTTATTATTAAAAGGATTGACTTAATTGTTAAATCAATTTATGGTCAAATAGAAATAAATTATGGACATATGAAATTAGTTTAAATGTATCAGAATTATATTAATTGATTCTGAAATATTTTCGTACATCTATAGATGAAATATTTACAGTTTATTAGTAAATGGCTTATTTAATTAATTCCTGAACTGAAGTGTAATTACAATTATTCAGTGAAATTAATTGTAATTAATATTTATTCAGAATATTATTATTAGATTACAATTAGATAATAATATTTAGATAAGTATTGGAGTCAGAAAAAAAATCCATTAGAATCTCTTTCCTAGTCTAATATGGACCAGATTCATAGGAGGGGGTAAGGATCGATGTTATTATATATATATATATATATATATATATATATATATATATATATCATTGATCAGAAACGTATTTAGTACTTTTTTCATCAGAAAATATACCAAATTTCGTATTCTCTTTTTCCGCCTAAGAAAAATACAGCTAGAGTTTTTTTTTTTAAAAGGTTCTTTGAAAGCCACACTCTAGGTTCAGCATAAAATGTCATAGGAGGGAAGATCTTGCGGATACTAGGAGACCATACAGATTTTAAAAACGTGTTAATTCAACCAAGTACTACATAATAAATCCGTACTCTAGATATATAGAATATATATATTTGTTGTTCGCATAAAACTGGAAGCTGTCGTTAACACTCCAAAATTAAAACCTCACTTTTATTCTATGAATACAGAATTCAGTACAGTGACAAGGGTCGAACCCACAGAGAGTGATATTATTTTATGTTTATCCTAATGTTTCTAACAATGAATAAAATGGGAGGTTTTAAGTTTGATTAACTAATTAATAAAAAAAATTAAAATGATATGAATAACCAATGAATTAAAGTTTCAGTTCTTCAGTTTAGTTTCACCTTTTCACAACAATATATTAACCAAGTGTAACACTATTTATCCTTCAATGAAACTAATAACCCTAGATAATAACAATTGTTAATTACCCGAAATTTTTCTTAGGTTTTAAATCTAATGCAACAATCGCCCCACTAAACCCTAACTATTATACAACCCATAACTATCGGTCTAGATTTAATATAACAACAACATTAAGTATTAGAGAAGTAGATTATTCTAAGCAACAATCATACAATCAGAGATTATTTAACTTGCCTTCCGATAATCATAACAATATTTAAAAGCTTGACCGCAATCATGTATTACTAAGTACAACTTGCGATTAGGAACAATATCAATTACACGTAATACTATTCCTTAATCTAGCAGATGATATTAGTTAACCAATTTAATCCTGCAGAAACCAAATCGATTAAGCCATATAACATTCAAATATTTGAAACAGATTATCAAGAATAAATTTCATATAAGAAGGAATAAATAATGCTAACTCAATTAAACAATTAATAGTAAATAAGGTTCAACATCCCTTAGAATTGAAAATAAAGTACTTAGCCTGACATACTTCAACCTTGCCTCCAATCCTAGGGTTTACAATTGTGTGTAAAAGAAGTCCCTAAAACTTGACTAAGAACATCTATTTATACTCCTAGAACAAAGTTTTAAAACTCTAAGAAATAAAAATCCAAGTTGTAATAGAATTCCACCAAAATAACAAAGTTTTAAAAATCCT
Organism: Aralia elata; assembly: GCA_034770075.1. Lineage (NCBI taxonomy): Eukaryota > Viridiplantae > Streptophyta > Magnoliopsida > Apiales > Araliaceae > Aralia > Aralia elata. Next base: position 39,247,855 of record CM068384.1, on the reverse strand, counting down.
GTCGACTGGCCACGTGCCCCACGCGCCCGCGGAAACCCTCCTAGCGCCGCGACTTCGCCCTTGAGCACCCCAGCTCAAGCTTCTAGCGCCGCGACCCTACCTATAGAGCGCCACGACTCTTAAGTTTCTGCCACTTTTCTCTTTTTGCTCATTGCGCGCCCATTTTGATTATTTTTTTTCAGTTCCAATTTCTCCTCAAATCAATAAACACCTTAATAAACTCATATACACATAAAATATGTAATAAAACTAAACATAAAGGAATCAAATTCATAAAATATTATGCACTTATCAAAAACCATAAATATGATCCTGATTATAGTTTTTTTAAAACCTATTTTCGATCTATTTTTACCAACACTTGAGTAGAGAAAATGCATAATTTAGATATAAAGTGAGGAAGGGAATATAATTATATGAGACCCCTTTCATCTGTATATCCAAGTTTATAACTGAAAGTACATAAAATTATTAGGCTTCTCTTTAAAATTTTGTGCTAGTCAAATTCTATTACTATAAGAACAAGAATTTTTGATGGTTTTTTACTCTTAAATTAAATTGTTTCATAAATTAAATTTTAATAAAATAAATATTAAAATTTTAAATTAATATAAAAACATTTTAATATTTGATAACTCTCCAAAAATATTTTTAGTGAGTAGAGATTTATCTAGAAGATAATTTTGAGAAAGGCAAAAAGAGAAAGCGAGGGATATCACATATAATTGTGTGAGTTATCATACCAAAACGACATCAATTTGTGTAATTAAATATACTTCCTCCCATGTTATGCATAAAAGGTTGTTTTACATATTTTTAAAATATTGTTGGACATCCGTGCCCTCTTTGAGAAAAGTAGAAATTTTATGTTTTTGGTATAAATTAAATTAAAAGTTAATAATATAATTTTGTTTTTTTTTTTTAGAAATCCTTTTACAATTGTTTGATGAAACAATATTT
>CM068384.1:38361559-38646795 GCA_034770075.1 Aralia elata | reverse complement strand
ATATTTGTCACATTCAGATATTCCATTGGAATGAATTTCATTTCGGCCACCTCCCACATGAAATGAAAAATCAAAGTGAGGGATCAGAATAATTTATCCACCAAAATGATCACTAAGGATCCGTTTGGTTTGAAGGAATGGAGGGCGGAAATGAATGATCATTCCGACCAAGCATTCCTTTACGACGTTTAGTATATATTATAAATTTATAATCGTCGTCATAGACAACTGTATATATACATTTTTTCCTTATAATTTTAATATATATATATATATATATATATATATATATATATATGTGTGTGTGTGTGTGTGTGTAAAAATAAATTATTATATATTTGGGATATTTTGGTCATTTTATTTTAATTTCATTCCATTCCTGAATTACAATTTTCAAGTAGCATATCAAATGTAAGAATGAAATGTTAGATTCCGATCCATTATGATTTGATTCAGATTTCAATTATTTTTTCAGTCCGCCTTAAAACGATTCCGTCCAACTAAATCAAACCCAAAATACATACTAGCATATCGAACTTTCACCTCCGTCCCAAATTAATTAGCTCAAATTTTGACTTTTTAAAGTCAAATTGACCCTATTTATAAAAACTAATCTTTTGTACTAATTTTTCTAAAATAATAGGTAAAGAGAATTAATAAATACCCGAAAAAAAATGGAAAAGTATATACCTTCCCACTTGCCCATCCGTCCCAAATTAATTTGCTTTTCCGAAGGATTTTTTAAGTCAAAATTGACTATTTTTAAAATTAATAATTAAGCATAATATAAATAACATTTCTATAAATTATAAAAATTAAAATTAGTAATAAATTTGTATATACTTTTCTTTTGGTTATCAATATCTTCACTTATATGTTAGCGGCAAATAAATAGTAAAAAAATTAAGTTTTTAAAAATAGTCAATTTGACTTTAAAAAAGTCCCTAGAAATGCAATTAAATTTGGGACGGAAGTGATAACAATTTATTACTAAACCCCCAATCTTTTATAATGATTAAAAATACATATTTAATATAATGCTTTAATTATTAATTCTAAAAATAGTCAATTTGACTTAAAAATAAAAAATCTCAAAACTGAGCAATTAATTTGGGACAGAGGAGAGTATTATTTTATTTTAGTTCATTTCTTTTCTCTCTCGCTCCTAATTTATTCAATCCCAAACATACACAATCTTTTCCCCATGTCAATAAACAAACTAGCTACTATACTGAGTCATTTGATTATTTAGGAATAAAGTATCGAGGATATTTTGCAATACAATTTATGTTTTGATGAAAGGCTATATCGGGGTTCCTCAAGAGTTTTATTTTTTTTAATTTTGTTTTTGCCTAAACTCAGATATTTACATTGAACTTCCTAGATGAAATATGGTTTTATTAGCTATTGGTTGAAAATTAGAATTGATAAATAATACAAAAATATTTTCAGTATTAATTGGAAAACAAACTCATATCCTGTCACATGTCTAAGAGATGAAATAACAGGGTTTTTATAATTTGTTATATAATGGGCGCAAAGCAACTTCTGTACAAATAATAAAAGACTAAGAAGAAAATATAAAAGGGTGGAACGTGGACGACATGTGGCGCTTTTAGAATAGCACTTAAGCATAGAGAGCATGAGCACGTGGTTTTTCAGGAATGGAATGGCTAGGAATCAAATATTTTATTTTTTAATCAAATGAGATGCACAAAAAAAAAACTAATTTTCTTTCTAACAATAAATGTTTTTTATAAACATCTATAAATAAATGGTTTTGTCTGGACAATATTGTTTATATGTCCTTTTCCCTCCATCTTTTATATAACCAAGTTACTAAGTACTCCAACAGACTATAATATTGAAAATGAAAACATTCTTCAAAGGTTGATATCTGTAAGATTTTGTTCGTATATTGAAAGTAAATTTGCTGGTACACCAGGCGTAACAAAACCTCCCAAATCAAGTGGGGGTAATTTGTGTCAACTTTAAAATCTTAATGTTTTGTACACAGTAAATCACTTATGGCGCATATATAAGGCACACACATTATGGTTGCCATTCAAAAATAAAAGAAGTAATATACCCTTTGTTCTATCAAATATATTAGATTAAAAAATTTTATAATAACTTTTTTTAAAAATTAACTCTTTGAGATTTTAAAATTTTTTTTCTAAATTTTAAATTGGTAAAAAAAAATCTTATAATATTTTAGTCAATTAATAATAACATATTGTAAACCAATCTAAGAACAAGTACTAAAATTTATATAAATTATAAAAAAGTTATTATATCGTAAATATATCATCCCTCTAATTTTGAGTTTCAAAATATTTTATAATTTACTTTTAAAAATTCCATATAATAATTCTTGGTAATTCGGAAACATATTAAATTATAATAAAAATAAATATACACAGCCAAAATTAGTTAATGTTTTTTTAGTGTTAATTTTTGTTTCCATACTCTTTACTCCTCACCATAACTAAATATTTCTTTTAACATTCCTATCGTTATTATTGTGTATCAGTCTCAGCTTTATCTCCCATAATCTCTCATACAAGTGCAGATAAAAATTTAAATAATTTGGGAGCAAAGAGGAATGAGAGATGGTGAGATAGGACGGGAGAGCACAAGGTTAACTTGGCACTGATATTAATATTTAAGTTTTCAGAAAACTAGGGAAATAGTATTAATTTATTTTATTTTATTTATTTAGAACTAGGGAAATTGTTATAAGTATATGTTATATTTAGAATTTGCACAGGAAGAGGGGACCAAATGATAGCGACAAGACTAATGCTGTCATGAGTGGAAGGTGTCTAGGAACAGAGAATTGAATATTAAGTGACTATTATAACCAAAGTTGGTCATTATAGTGATAGATGATACTCTTCTTTAATTTATTATGACAAAGTTGTATGGTTTAAATTTAATTTTTTTCCTCCATAAGAATTAGAAGAAAGTTAGAATTAACTAGAGATGCTTATATTATAACAAAGAGCAAAATCTAAGAATTCTTCTCTAATCCCTTTATCTCAAATTTCTCTCACCTAAACCCCCTAAGATGGAATATATTTCTAAAATTAAATTATACTCTCCCTCCGTCCCAGGATAAAAGTCATTCATTGACTTTTATGGTCATATTGACCATTTTTTAAATCAATATATCTTATTATTCTTTTATATATATGTAAAAAGTCTATAAACATTATAAACTACATACAATTTAGTACTAATCTCAATATTTTTTTTTTGAAAATCTAAATATATATGTTTAATTGTTAATTTTAAAAATGGTCAATTTAACCACAAAAGTCAATGGAATACTTTTATCTTGGGACGGAGGGTGTAATAGAATAGGTTCTCATAAATATCATTACAAGAAAAAGCCTTATTTCCGACGGAATATTCAGTCGAAAATTCAGTCGAATATAAATCGATCGGGGATTAGTCCGTCGAGAATTCCGTTAAAAATAAATAATATCGACGGAATTATGTCCGATGAAATTTTAGTCGATATTGGTAACTCAAGATCAACGGAATATAATTCCAACGGAATTTTCGTTGTTTATATGATGTCACGTGTTGGCTTATAGGTCAATCTGGAAAGATTATTTCCGACGGAATTTCTGTCGGAATTATACTATTCCGTCGGAATTATCTTACCACGTGTATACATTAAATTGAATCTGGAAAGCTAATTTTTGACGGAATTTCCGTCGAAATTAGCTTATTCCTTCGGAAATAATCCATTTTTTTATATTTTTTCTGTTTTTATAATTTTCAGATTTTTAAAACCCCAATTTGTACATGTACTTGTTTTTAACCATTTTTTTCAACAACAACACATACAAATAAATCGCAATAACATCAAAATAGCTAATCCTTCAAACAATTCCCAACAATAACACATACATATAAACATAACTACCTTTTTATACATGGTTATCTTCCAAACAACACTGAGTTTCATACTTAGACTTTAAACTAAGAAAGAAAACAAATATGTACTCAAGCACATGTAATGTTATGTACAAATATAAACTAAAATTTGTACAAATATAAATTAAACTAAAATCGTATGTACAACGTAAGTAAGTCTAACTAACTATAATTGACAATATAACTAAGTATGTCTAGGTACAACTATATATCGCTATCATCGCCCGAGGTCGGCGGTGTCGCTCTAGTGTCTAAAAATCATCGCCATCATCCCTGCTGGACATTGCCACCCTGTTGATACAATTAAAAATATAATTTATTAGTCCGTAATTGAGAATTAAAGAGACAACTAAATGATAATTAAATAACATGCAGAATGTACAACTTAAAATGAATAAAATACCTGAGTAGTTGGGGGCTGACTCAACATCGACCCAAAAACCTCCAACAGTAGGGTAACCACCATCCGTATCACCTCATCGTGTATCGCGACGAACTGCTCTGGAGGGATGCCCGTACTTTCGCTGATGGCTCCTGTTGTAATGTCCTGAGCACATTGATGAAAGCGAGCACAGCTAGGCAAGTCCTAACGACGGAATATAGGATCCGTACTAAACGTCTCTGAGACCGCTGTCATAACCCTCTAGAATAGCTCGTCTTCCAAGCCAGCGCCAGTATAGATGGTCCAATAAGTGCTCTCAGACGCTGACGCTGACTAAAGCCGATAAAAATAAAAATAACATTACTAATAATTTATGAAGCGATATAATTTATGAAATAACGAGAAATATACTAAAATGAATACCTCCAAGTAGTGTATAGGCTGTTACCCTCGGCAGACCTAGCACTCGATACCTGTTGGTAGTGCTACTAGGGAGATACTAAGACGCGACTCAAAGAGTCATCTCCTCATTCTGAGATAGGCTAATCTCGGGTGGAGGGATGGTGAAATCTAACGGCTCAAAATCTCCCCTAGCAGCCCGCAACTCAGTTACACGCTAGTCCCGGAGTTTCTGAAATCGGTCCTGTAATTTATTATATATATGTGAGTTAATTAAATCATTTTATTAACTACCTAATATTAATAATTATTTATGAAAATAACAATTGTTACTCGTAGAGCTAATGCTGCGGGAGACATGGTAGAGTCCTTCGGCGTGTAGGCTCTATCCTAGAACTCGACCATGGTGGGAGGTCGAACCAAACTCGTCTGCATGGCCTAATAAATACATTAATATAATATTTATTTAGTATGCTTATAACAGTATTAAACTAAATAACTAAACACACATACATACCGACTTTAACTCCTCAAATGACTGCGAGCTAGTAGTATGTATTATTCAGAGCTGGCTACGATTCTTCTTCATCTGCTCGGACTTCTTCTTGAAGTCATCAGAATTCTAGTACGTACACATAGCCTCCCATGCTGCATCAGAAACTATCTAGGGCTAATGATCGCATATCGTAGTCCCGGGCTGGTCTATAATAGCCTGGGCGGCCCTCTATCTGATCTCGTATAACCAACCAATATAATTCTTCACGATATGAGCAATAATAACAGAGTTGTCGATCGGCTGAGATATGCCCTCCTTATATTTATAATAAATCTATACAAATATAATAATTTATCAGAAAAAAGTAGAACATTGTGTAACTACTATTCTAAAGTACGCCATCAAACCCGTCAGAATCAATATCATTGTCATCATCTGATTCTGTCTCTTTCTCTTCATTATCAGTTTCTTCGTTGTTATCATTTTCAACGAGGACATAATCATTGACGACCATGTCTTCTTCGACTTCCTCATCATCGGGTACGTCAACGACATCATATATCAGCACATCGTCATCATTTAGCACTACTTGGTTGGGATTGCTAACATTTTTTGGCAACGGCTCATCAGTCCTAAACAGATTAACACCATCAAATGCCCGAGTCACTACTAGAAAAATAAGAATACGTGACGCAACTTTGTGACAATTTTTAAAAACAATCACAAAAGATAATAATTTGTGATGGACTTTTTGAGCAATCACAAAATAATAGTATATATGATGATTATTAGTGATGGCTAATTTTGCCATCAATGTATTAGAATTGTGATGATCATATCAATCACCAAAATTTTCATGCAAAATAAATTTTCTTTTTGTGACGCAATAAGCCATCACTTATGGATATACTCTTTTCGTGATTGCATTTAAGCTATCACTAATATTTTATTGAAAAAATAATTAAAACAATATTTTATAACGGTCATAACAATTATTAAAAAAGATAGATTTTTTGTTACGACTTTTATTTACAATTACAAAAAGAAGGTATTCTGTGATGGAATTTTCAAGCCATCACAAAATAATAAAATATATGATGGCTCTTAGTGATGACTAATTTTATCGTCATTATAGAGTATTTGTGACTGTCATTGCAATCATCAAATCTTGTGTGGGACTAATTTTGTTTAGTAAGTCAACTCATATATGTTTCATTTTATATTTTATTTTAAAATTATAATCATGATATGGGATTTGGTGTAGTGGTAATATTTGATATTTAATTTGCAAATGGGGGGAGGGTTCGAATCCTATAAGTATCATTTGATTTAGTTAAAATAGTGAAATAAATTGTCCGTAAAAAGATATTCACGTTCGTACACAAACAAACACCTTTTGATCCCTAAAGTCATGTGTTTTTTTGTGATGACTTTGACAATCACAATAAATTACGTGTTAATGTGATTGTATTAAACATCACAAAAGCACTAAGCATTTGTGTGATTGTCAAAACCATCACAAAAAGGCTTTCATAATGGGGGTATACAAGATGGCCTTCGTGACGACTAAAGTGATCACAAAAACCTTTTGTGTTGATATTTTGAATTTATATGATGGATTGGAGCCATCACAAAAGGCCATTTTTTGTAGTGAGTCTTCTTTGTGACATTTGTATACCACAGGGGCTTCTACAATTGACGACATTAAACGCGTAGTACACTTTGTTAGTTTTCAGAGGCATAAAAGATATCTAGAAGGGGGGTTGAATAGATACTTTAAAACTTTTTATCAGTTTTCAAAAGAATGACTTAACAGATTAGTTAATTAACAGGTTAATTAAGCACAACGGAATATTTGATTAATTTAATCCCCCTTAAATTCCTTCTTTAGCCATTAAGCATAGATTGGCTTTGTGTGGTTTTTTATCTTCATTTGACTCATAGTTTGAGTCACTATCTGAGTCACTCCATGAACTCTCAGCTACAAAGCCTTTATCTTTCTTCTTGAAATTATGATGGCCTTTGAGGTTTTCTTTGAGTGTGAATTCTTCTTATTCTTTCTCAATTCTTCTCTTGGAGGTTTATCGCAGTTTGCAATGAAGTGACCTGGTTGTTTACCGTTATAGCATAAACCACTTACTTGTTCTTTATTGCTGCTGTTGTATTTCCTTAATCTGCTGTTTCTGCTAATGAATCTTTTGAAGTGTCTGACAAGCATGACAACTCCTTCATCATCATCATCATCATCATCATGGTCTGACTCATTGTTGTCAGCTCTCCTTGATGTAGAGGCTTTAAGAGCAACTCCTTTTTCTTTCTTCTTTCCTTCTGACAAGGTTTCAGCTCGTTGAGTCAACTCTAATTCATAGGTTAGAAGATTATCATATAGCATCTGTACAGTCATTTCATGAAGGTTCTTTGACTCTCTTATTGCGGTGGTCTTAGCATCCCACTTGCTTGGCAAAGCTCTCATAAACTTGATGATGAGATCTTTATTTGGATAGACCTTTCCATATGCTCGAAGAAAGTTGAGCAGCATGTTGAATCTCTTATATGTGGATGTAATGTTTTCTCTAGAGACGTGGGTGAATATTTCATACTGCTGTGTGAGCAAGGACTGCTTGTTTTCTCTAACTTCTTCAGTCCCTTCATTCATGATTAACAGTGCATCCCAAACTTCCTTTGCTATATTGCAGTTGACAACATTTTCAAACAGCTCATCTTCTAGAGTCATGAATAAAATGTTTTTGGCTCTCTTATCCAGCTGAATTATTTTTTTCTTTACATCTGTCCAATCTTTTCTTAATTTGATTGAGACTTTGTTTGGATTTTCAGTAGTTGGCGTCAGCTTTGTTGGTACATAGGGCCCACTGGTGATAACATCAAATAGATCTTCATCGATGGCATCCATGTATGTATGTATGTGTACTTTCCAGTTGGCGAATTTATCTTTGTTGCAAAGAGGTGGTTTATTTCCTTCTCCTAACTCAGAGTCGTTTATGGTTTGTGCCATTGATCTACTCAAGCAGTTTAAGCTTTAATAATGAGAACCTTCTCTGATACCAATTGTTAGTTTTCAGAGGCACAAAAGATATCTAGAAGGGGGGTTGAATAGATACTTTAAAACTTTTTATCAGTTTTCAAAAGAATGACTGAACAGATTAGTTAATTAACAAGTTAATTAAGCACAACAGAATATTTGATTGATTTAATCCCCCTTAAAGATAGAACAGCTATAACGGACATGATAAAGCAGTGATATAACAGTTATAGCAGTTATGGCAGTTATAGAGTGTAGAGAGAGGGGAACACAAGACTTTAAGTGGTTCAGAGCACACAAGACTCCTACTCTACTGTTCTACTCCTCAAGTAGCAAATCCACTAAGGATATCTTTACAACCTGAATCACTAAGATTCCTTCAAGGCCAGCAGCCTTGGAACTCCAGTACACTAAGTATTCTTCAAGACCAGCAGCCTTGGAACACTGTAGACTAAGACCCACAGACTTAGAATCACTAGTACACTTAGTACTCTTCAAGTCAAATAGACTTGGAACTTGTTGGTCACTTGTTGACCCTTATACTTGATTGAGAGTGTTTTGATTTGTTGCTACTTAGTTGCTTGAAGCTTATGATGAACTTAGTAGCTAAGCAAGATGTTTCACTTGAGATCGTAGAGTGAGGCTTTGACAGATTTGTTTCTTTGTTTGGTACTTGCTTCACTTGATTCTCCAATTTGTTTGGCTTATATAGATGCCTCTGAATTCTTCCATTGAAATGAGATCGTTGCATCTAATATTCCTGTTGAGATTCGTTACTGAACTTAGGAATAATTTATTCCTTATTGTGCGCAGTAGTGGGGTAAGTCAGCATCCATTAGCTTGTTCCAAGATAGTGGCAGGGACAATGCTCAGAATATCTACAAACTATAGTTGTTTGTTCCCCACTGACTTTGATTCTTCGTACAGATCAATTAAGTATTTAGCAATTGTCTTAGGCAGGTCATTCTACTGATATGGATGTTAGCAATCCATTATGGGCAACATAAAATATTCAATTTAGTTCTTGGTTGCTTCTTCTGAAGAGGATTGTAGAGTGTTTGGTTGACTGTATGATCCTTTGATGTGACTTGATTCTTGCAGATGTTTGTTGTGATCTTTCATATTGCGTTTTGATCACTTAGAGATAGTATCAACTCTACGATCTGCCGAGCCACTCTACGTTTGCTTGGCTCAACTCTACGCTGCCGAGAGGGAGCTCTGCGACTGGCTGAGCCTCACTCTATATTTGCCTGACAAACTCTGTGATGACATTCTTAACTATGCGAAGCTCTGCTGACTGAACTCTAAGTTGGCTGACTGCTCTACGATCCTTCATTGGATGCTTTATGATGACTTATGCAGTACTCTACAATCAGTCTAGCCTTATCATTTTAGCCTATTTGATCAACCTAACAAGTTTGAACTTTTCTATCAAAGTCCTTGTACATTACGATCTTTTTAAGGACTTTACAATTCAGCTACTGAAACACATATACATTAATGTCACAACATTAAATTTAAGCATGTGATTCCTAACACACTTGAGCCGCTTGACTTGCTAACACGAATACGTCATTAAACTGTACCTTTGACTTTATATCTAATGTGACGATTCTATTACTATCAACTTTAACACTCTTTTCAGTACTATCAAACCAGCGACACTTAAATGTAGCTACCTTTTTAAACCCTCGAGAGGCCGATAATTGAGCACAACATTTTTTTTTCCTCTAAAAAAAAAATATGTCTAACTAGTTGAATTATTAGCTTTAGGTTGGAAGCTTGTAATGTCATAACTAGCCTAGGAATGCAACCACATGCATTTGAGTAAATATATTGCCCTAGCTCATAATAAACCCAACAAAAAATGGACTAAACACTAATGGGAGGTTTGGTTTGAAGGAATTGAGGGCGGAAAGAAACGATTATTTCGATCAAGTATTTTTTTTTAATGTTTGGTATGTTAAGTTTGGTCTGAATAACTATTTTGAAGGAATCACGTTTATTTTATATATTGGAATTGTGATTTCTTAGGGGTTGGTAAGGAATATCGATTCCAATGAGTAAAGAAATAAAAAAAATGTTAAGACAAAAACGTCCTCACCTATATAAATATATATATATATATATATATATTAATTGGTATTATATTTACTTTATATTATATTAAATATTATATTATTATATGTTTATAATATTCTATATTAAATATATATAACTATATGTTTAGAATATATAATTATTATATATTAGATATACATTTAATATAACATATAATAATATATATTTAATATATTTTTAATTTTTATAATATGTATTATATTTATTTTATATTATATTATCCACTGTATATATAAATATATAGAATATCCCGATATAATATATAATATTATATGTTATTAGTATTTATTATATTTATTTTATATATTATACTATAATAAAATTATAATAATATAATATTGTTATATTATATATTAATATAGTATTATATTATTAATATTTATTATACTTATTTTGGATTATTATTATTATTATTATTATTATTATTATTATTATATTATTATTATTATTATTATTATTATATAGTTAGTTAGTTAGTGATATTTTGGTCATTACACTCTGTTTCATTCCGTACTAATATAATTTTTAAATAATCAAATGCATGAGTAAAGTGTTCAACTCCAATTCCATTATGATCTGATTTTAATTCTAACAATCATGTCATTTCGTCCTAAAACGATATTGTCCAACCAAACGGTCCGTAAAAGATTGTTGCAGTATCCGAATAATTCATACTGATCAAAAGAGCTAGTGTTGCTATATATGTAAATATATGTGATAGGTCATTGTAATAATGGGATTCACATATTATTATTATTATTATTATTATTTTATTTTCTTGCTTACAATTCTATGTAAATCATAATTCACAATCAATATAAAATTAATCGACATATAAATTATTTTCTTACTTAAAATACTCGAAAGTGGATTAACATATTGCACGTGATTCCCAAACATTATTATGCGCAATGTAGATTTTTCAATAATATAGATTTTAATTAAATATTTATTAAAAATTCAGAAAGGGACCCAACATAGGGATCCTTGTGGCCTTGTGGGTTAGCTAGCAAACTTGAAAATATCTTCACTTGTAAGTGGTAACTACTCCTCCAATATTATAATTAGGCGGAGGGTTGAGGGTTCACAAAATATTGATAAAATTTCTACATCTTTCTTGCTAAATTTTATTTTATACTTTTCTATCATCATTAATTAGTTACTCGTTCAGTTGATATATATTTTTTGATTTATTAACAACAAGAATTTGCATACAATAAATTAGAACATAAGATAAAATAAAAAGATATTTAAAGTTCAGTTCAACAACTTCATGATATTTGAAAAATATACAAATATTATTGTAAGAACTGAACAGAAAGCTTCCACCCAGGCTATTATATAACAATTTGATAACAATGGAACCAAGTACGCGATGCCTACTCAGTCATGCATAGTACATATAGATTTAACATCATATATCACACCCTACCTTCACGACATTCGAACAATCAATCACACCGATACTCGAAATAAATTGTAAAAGGAAAAAAAAAAATACATGAATGACATATATTGGATAAACTACGATGGAGCGATTTATTTAGAGGAGACAGCATATTAGGTCCTGGAATCGGTTGCCAAAATGGTACTGAGATTCATCGGGGTCATGTACTTGTTAGTTCCGGTCAAGATAGTTCGCACGATAATTCGATTTGCTTTTTCAGAAGGATGGAATGCGTCCCAAAATGCGTACAAGTCCCGATTTGGGCACAAATTGGATAGGGGTGTGCATAGTCCGATGCCGTTGTATGGACCTTGTCCACAGCATGCTATCTTTGATGTCACAAACCCTGCACAATTTGCACTAATTAGTATTATAGAAATAATTAAAAAATTCACATTTTATAAATAAATTTGATATTTTAATAAGAGTCTCGTTCACATAAATGTGGAGAATGAATAAGGGTGTCCTAAAATTATTAGTACAATTATATATGGTTATATTTTAGGTCAGAAATTAGACAAGATTTATGTTTAGATTTGAATGGACATATAATATCATTGTCAATCCTTCTGTCAACATTTATATCAGTAGTTCATTGCATTTAATTTTCTACCTTCTCCACTACTTTGATTGGAGCATTGGAAAAGTACTCCTCTCTCTCTCCAAATTATAAAAGTAATATGGACTTTTTTAAGTCAATTTGACACGTATTTAAATTCAAAATTATTTGAGTTTATTTAAATTTTGAAAAATTATTAATATTATAATTAATAGTTTTTTTATATAGTTTACATTATTTATAATTGTTTGTATTGACTAAACAAAAAAAAAACTCGTACCAATTTTTAGATTTAATTTTTTTTAAAAAAATTGACTTTAAAAGTCAAAATTGCAATAATTGGAGGGGGTTTAACATACCATAAGCCTGAGGATCAGAGATAAAATCCATCTGCATTCGAACTGCATTAACTGCAATAAATATGTCAGCTCCAATTTCACTATTTAATTCACTTATCATCTGAATTAGCTGTGGATTAAATAAGCTTGCTGCTCTTTGCAATTCCACTGCACATTCTCCGGCTCTGCTCCGTTGGGCCAATTCCGCCGGCACACAGCCCATTGGGCCGGTACCAGTGACCAGAACCCTTCGCGATCCGAGTTCATATAGCCTCTGCAGTTGTCAATATTCTTTTTGTTTTTAGCAGGTTGTAGAAAATAAATACAAATAAAAGTATGCTATAAAATATGCTTCCGCCAACAAATCAAATTAAAATTTTAAATCCTATTTTGAGTATAATTTCCAATAAAAAGGGTACGTTTTTTTTTGTATATATTTCTGACTGAGATATGAGATTTAATTAACTAAAGTAGCATTTTAGGATTTGAAAATATATTCTTATCAATCATCAAGTTTTTGTAATCACAAAAAAAAAAATGTTATCCAAAAATATGTACATGAGACTAAAGAAGAGATTTCGGTGCTATTTCATTTTCTCTTTTCTTTTTTTTTTTGGAAAAGAAAAAAAAAGGTTGTTGAAAAAAATATATACCACTGTTGATATATATTATACCTTGAATTCTACTCCATCTGTTCCAAAATTAGAGATACAATTTGACTTTTGAGGTCAAACGACGGCATATTAAATTTTAAAATTGGTATGACTCATACAAGTTTAGAATAAAATAAATTTTGTGATTAATTAATAGTTTTTGTTATATACTATATAATCATAATAATTGTATCAACTAAAATTAAATAAATTCACATTAATTTAAAATTTAATATACCATCATTTGATTTCAAAAATTAAAATGTATATATAATTTTAGAACGGAGGAAGTAATTTACTACTCCATATTTGTAGTGTTTTATTAATAAAAATATCAATACTAGGGTACCTTTGCACCAACCAAACATTGCCCTAATAATGCGTAATACTGGTCATATTCGTTTATCATAATTCATATATATGCATAAATGCGACTGTCCTTTGCAACAACCAAACATGCCCTAATAATGGCTCAATAACTCTTCATTCGTAACTTCTTATAATAAAAATGGTCTCTTCAGACAAGGGCACTTTGTCAACTTCGTGTATTTTTATTGCTAATATTGTGCCATGTTTTATATTCATAACGTGACAATGTTTGTCCATATATCAAATTAAAAATAAAAATAAAAATAAAAATCATATCGAACAAGTGAAATAATTATTAAACTTATGTCAAGTTATCAAAAAATATATATTATAACTGTAGTTCAGAAAGTGTTACCGTTAGGACTTTTTTGTACTCAGATATGAGATAACGAACGTAGTCCGGCAGCGAAAATTGGCGAGATCTTGCAGAAAATGGTACCAAATAATAGTTGTTCACAAAATCATTGCCACCTAGGGTGATCAGCACTAGTGCTTGGTTAACCAGTGCCTGAGTTGGCCCAGCTCCAATTAGACTAGTTACTCGAGTCTGATACTGTTCAAAGTACTCTAATTGCTTCGTGATTCGGATAATATTTAGCTGCCAAAACCATCGAGTATCATACATCAATATTTTTTTACCAAAAATTATCAAGAATCTAAACATGCTAAAAAATTAATACCCTTCTAACCCCCTAAGTTTTTTGATTTTAGTCCTTAAGAATCAATTTTTTCAAATGTGTTCCAACTTAAAAAAAGGAACATGATTCCAAAAATAAATTACTTAGGAGGAACACAGTTGAAAAATTGATACTTAAAAATAAATTCTAGAAAAGAATTTCTTTCCTTTTTTTTTTTCTTTTTTTAACTCAACATATTATTGCAAGGGAGAAGCCAAGAGGGAACATACCATGCTTATAAAAGTTGTAGGCCTAATAGATACCACCTCTTTATTTCTTTTTCTTGTAAAATAGTGTGACTATAGTACTATACTAATGAATCACATATAGAAATAAGACTAAAATATAATATTGTCCATTCATTATCCACTCGTCACATTTTCGTCCATGAGTTGAAGTACTATTCAAAATTCTCCTTAAAGGTATTATTAAAGATTATGTACTACTAATTATACCTTAAAAATTAAGGTTATATACTAATAATCGTGTATTGAGGGAGGGGTTTACTAGTTAATCAAACTCAAAGACGGAAATATAATATGGACAAAACACAAAGGACAATTTTGCATTTTAGTCTAGAAAAAACGATCAAAATGTAGGTCTAGATGAAATTTTAATGCTGAGTTTAATGTTAGTCCTGATCATACAAACTGAATTCCGGTGTCGTTGAGGATTCCAATCCCAGCAGAAGCAAAGTTGGCACCGACAAGAAGATTCTCGCCTCTGAGTTGTGGACTCAAGTATGGCAATGTGGGTTCCATGCCAAGTGCCTCACCTAAATAATCACATTATGAGAATAAATTAACATCAATCTATATATGCTTAATTCAAAAAAATTAAAGCCATACACAATTGTTACTACTAATAATTTAGTCAAGGATAAAACTATAGACACAAGGGGAAAAAATACAGAAAAAAATTGTGGATACAACTTTTACTATACATCTCGTATAAAATAAAGGTTACATCTGGCTATTTTATGAAAATAATTATTTTCTCTCAAATGTAACTATTTTTTATGTATAGGAAAAATTATTATATACTATTAAAAATATAGTTAAGGATAAACTACAGACACTGGAAAACAAAATATGGAGAAAACGTTGATACAACTTTCTATTTTTTCTATACATCTTGTATAGAAAAAATTAGTTGTATCTAGGTATTTTACAAAAAAAAAAAAAAATTTCTTATCCCTTAAATGCTATTATTTTTTATACTAGCTAGATGGATAGAAAAACGTTCTATTTGAAATTTTCCGTTAGGAAAATGCTAGGTACAAGATAGAAATTGTCTAGTTTATTTAGACAAACGTAACATTACTTTTTCGGCTATAATTAACCAGACAATAAAACTAGAAACCCTACTGATCAAATCGGGGATGTTGAGGCCATTAGAGAAGCGGCCAGTGGGACGACGAGTAGGATAATCAATGCCATAAGGAGGCGAATCGGCCCGGGCAGTGGTGACAAGGTAATCATTGTTGCCACTGTCGACGAGCGAGTCCCCGAAAACGAAGAAAGCCCTAGCCTCAACTTGAGGAACAATAGCGGTGCATGCAAGTACACTAAGTATCAGAGCGAATGCCAGTAAATTGTCCATGATAATTTGACAAGGAAAGTACTACTGGGCTACTGGCTTTGCCTGACTGGCTCTGGGTTGTGAATTGAAGGGAATGGCAGGCTAGGGTTTATATAATTAAACAAGTTGTGTACCATAATAAATGGCTTCTCCTACCAATACTAGTAGAGACATGTAGGAGAAGGAAATGGACCACCAAGGCCATGCAACAGCTCAAGCTACGTACATATATACATAATGATATTAATATAATATCCATGTTGTAATGGGATTTTTTTTTCTTCTGATTTTTATGTATCGTGTACTTGACTTCTGCTGCATGTTGTTACTGTTATTTTTGTAACCTACTGTTGGATTGAATTGTGTTCAATCCATAAAGGGATTTTGAGTTATATAAATTAAATTATTAATACCTTAGGTGTTAGATATTTGGTTTATTAGTCTTTTCTCAAAGTCAATGGTTTAAAAAAATGAGTAAAAAAATAAAATAATGCTAAGTAATCAGACAAAAATTATCTACTTGACCTAGAAATTTTTTTGATAGGTGATACTTTATAATCTATTAATATTTTATCTAAGTAAATTAGACCCTTTTTGTTTAGTTACCTAGTATTATTCATAAATACATGGATATTGAAAGTATGTACAAGATAACGAGTTAAAATTTTAGTGGTTATAATTATTGAGATCCACCTAACACGATTTGTTTTTATTTTTAATATCAATATTTTTGTAGGCATATTATGTACTATTGAAAAAATAAGCAAGGTACATTGATATTAGAACACGAGAAAAGGAAAGATGGGGAAGGGAAATGAAATGAAATTTCGAAGCTTCATTAACAATGCATTAGACTACACTTTAACAGTATACATAATGTTAGATTTTAATTATTTCTTTTTTGAAAGCATAAATAAAGAGAGTTAGGTTCAAGGTGAAGTAGGGCTTTCTCCTTTTTATTTTTTATTTTTGTAATTAATATTTTCACAAATAAAAATGATAGTTGAGTAAAGCGCCTCTCACATAAACTCATATGAGAAAGAACTTATAAAAATATTAAATTTTATTTATAAAAATATCAATTCCTTAATTTTTACTCGTACTTTTCAGTATCCAAACATAGAGAAAAGTAAGTTTTCATCTTGTGGTTGATTTCAATTAACAATCTTTTGTTTTGTTTTTTTTTTTAAGACGTGGACTCTCTTTACATGACACACAGAATATTTGTATATTGAAATCATATATAAATATTCTATTTGTCGGAGCTGTGCGTTGAATAAAAATAATTTTAAATATAAAAATAAATTAGAATTTGGTAACTTTTTTTAAAAAAAAATTAGTGTAGATTTTGGCTAAAAATTACTTTTAGTAAAAACATAAAATTTATACTATAGAACACAATTTACAAATTTATCCCTTAGTTGTGAATTTATTTTTTAAATATTCATACCACACTTTTATATAAAGTATTTTATTTTTTTAAAAGCACTTTTTTAATTGTGTAACCAAACACTTTTAATTTTTTTATAAAATTACTTTCATCAAAATCTATACATTTAAAAGCACCATCAAAATGTTCCAAACAATATTTTTCATTCCATTAAGAAACACCTTTATAGACCAAACAAAAAATTTACAAGTTTTTTAAAATGCAAAATCTTACATGTGAAATCCTAAGCTGTCTCCAAACTGGCACATTAATTATAAGGGTGATGGTAGGAGTTTCAAATTTTTAATCTCAAAAAATGTCTCAAATGATGTGACACCATAACGTTGGTTGGGTAGATCTCATATGATTGACTATGTCATAAACTATCACTAAAATATTCAATGTCATGTCATTTGAGACCTATTTGAAACAACATTATTCTAATTATTAATAAGATATATATACCCTGTAAATAAGACTTAAAAATATAGATTTTGATTGCAACATTACATGTTACTATTAATTTCATAAAGATTGAAAATCAGACATAACTATATAATTGACTCCTCTCATTATCATGTGAATATTCTTTAGAAATTGTAATGCTAAAGGGAAACCAAATGAAAAGCAAAATTCGTGGATTATATGTGTATCGAGTCTTCTTTTATTCGCTGGATCGGATTTGGGACCCTAAATTTAAATCTAATTGTGACTACCCTCTTTGGGACAAAACTTGCCTGCTTTATTAGTCAATTTGATGTTTTTATATATATATATATATATATATATATATATATATATATATAGAAAATCAATGATATAGTCTTAAATGCATAAATTTGGATGCTTCTTTTTTGAGAGAAAAAAAAAGATCATTTTTTGCCTGAACAGCAACTTTCAATCATCATCAAAAGGAAATCAATACATCATTGGATAAACAATATATTAGCAATTGCATTGGTTTTCTGTATCTAAGAATATGTATTATTTTTGTTTGTATTTAGAAAGGAAGTCTACATCTTAAATCTTAATGCATGACAACAATTTTGGACAATCATAATTTGGCCATGCATTTATATCATGCATTATAACCTTTGGAAAATGATAGGAAAATGTTTTATAAATAGAAATTTTTCAAAAAGAATTCCCTTGAAAATGTTGTTTATTTATCTTTTTTTTTATTTTTGACATTTTTTTTATTTTTGACATTTTCTTTTTATTTTTGACATTTTCTTTTTATTTTTGACATTTTCTTTTTATTTTTGACATTTTCGTATAAGCAAGCAACCGCAGCTACAACCCTTTGATCCCAAAGTTCTTTTTGCTGAGTTTTAAATTAATTTTTGACATATGCCTTCTTGAGACACTTATCAATATGCCGTTGTCATGATGTTAGCCCTTTTGACTTAAGCATAAATGACGTAAAAATTATAATTTTGAAAAAACTTATAAAACACACTCTTTTTAAATACTTTGATCACAAATACCGATAATATCATAGTGTTTGTAAATTCTGTATAGATATTTTGGTTGGCCATATATTGATATTGCCATAATAAAAATTATGTTTGCAGAGTAAATACATATTTGGTGACACTTTTACTGTTGTTCTAGTGACACTTCAAACTTTAAGTGACACTTATTACTCTGACAAAAATATTTTTGTTCTAACAATATTAACCATGACTTTGATTATGTAAAACTCAACCTGACAGTAGCGTAGCTAAGAAGGGACGGGAGGGGGCCACGCCCCCCTCCCCTCCCCTCCCCTCCCCTCCCCACACCACCCCTTCCCTTCCCTTCCCTTTATAATATATAGATTTATGTTAATATTAATTTTCACTCCTCTTTTGTTGTACAAGTAGTATAGTAACCAACTCATATTTTGAGAATATAAATTTATAATATATTATACTTAAAATAATATATATAATTTATTTTCACGTTGTAATACATTTCAAAGTCTAATTATAATTTTTAAAGACAAGAAAATAAGTTTAATATTATAAAATTAACTTAGCTTTAAAGTCAAATAAATAAAATTAATATTATGACTAATAAATATTAGGTGTCGTAAAATTGGTCTCTCAAATTATCTTAATATATAGGTTATTAATGTATTGGTATGTAATGAAATTCTTAAGACCTACCATGATATTTAACAAATATAATGATGAGATGTGTATTTTGACGCATTTGAAACTCTAACTTTATTCTAATATTAAAACGCTTTGGTATTGATGAATTGATATATGCATATTAAAACTAAAAAATATACATCTTTATTTTATGTTTACATTTTCTTAACGTTTAGTGATTAATTTTATATTTTTTACAAAATTTTCGGCCCCCTCCCACTCGAATCGCTGGCTACGCGCCTGCAAACTGATATTGTCAAAATATTGTTGCGTCCACCAGCCAATTTTCAAGAGTCCGAAAATATGTTGACAAAAAATCAGTGCAGAAGGTTAATCCAATGAAAATCATACTATTACTTTCAAAAAATATTCACAAAAAACATTAACAAATTTATTTATTTATTAGTTGGTTGGAATTTTTGGTAACACAAGTTATGGGGCATCTTCTGCAGATTATTTTTTTTTTATAAAAAAAAATCATTTTAAGAAAACATTTCCACACACTAAATTAAAATCAAGCAAAAATAGCACTATTTTATAAGTTAACATGATATAGATATTTATAGAGGGAACATGAAAAATCCCTTCAATAAAGAGACCATGTGATCATTATAAATGAATGGGGGTTGGCTCTCACCTACTCCACCCAAGTTATGAAGTAGTGAAAAATATTGTTCCAAGGTTAAATGGTTCCAACTACTTTCATAGTTTTAGTATTGATGTGAAGTCATACTTGATACCATTCCCAAAATATTAAAAATTACAGACTTCACAAAAACTAAGTCATATTTGATACAACAATGTCTGATTGAAACGTATATTTAATCACCATGGTACAAAATGTTTCAATCAGACAGCCGTGTATATATATATATTTATGAGTCTCCATCCATAGGAACCGATTGTTGTGGACACTATTTCAGCAACCATGACCCTACTCGTTGATCTCGATAATGAATGGCCGATATTGGACTCATTTTTCCCCTTGCCACAACAGTTGGCAGCAAAAAAGCTTTTTGCCCCCTGCCGCAACAAGTTGTTGTGGCACGACTAATGACTAACATGCCCCTCATCCCCTAATCTGTCTCATCTTATCGACTGCTGGTACAAGCTGTTGCGTTACGAGGTAAATGGAGTTGGCTTACACTACGTAATCAAGTATATCAATTTTTGGTCTCCTTATAAATTTTCATACCCAACTGTCATTATCATAAAATATATTATAAAAACGTACAAAATTTTAGTTTCCTCCAATATATCAAAACCTTTTAGATATATTTTGTTTTTAAGTTAATTTATAAAATACTAAAATATAAACTTGTAAAATTTTAAAAGTAACAAATATAATAATAAATAGTATCATATTAATTAATACATAATAATTACGTTCATTTGAATTAAAATTAAATAAATTATATTAATTTTAAATATTTAATAAGTTAATTTTTAATATTTAAAGTTTAAAAATTAAATATTGCCCTTCAGTATAATTTAATAAGTTAATTTTTAATATTTAAAGTTTAATAATGACTATTAAATATTTAAAGTCAGTATAATTTAATAAGTTAATTTTAAACTTTAAATATTGAAAATTAACTTATTAAATATTTAAAGTCAATATAATTTATTTAATTTTAATTCAAATGAATGTAATTATTGTGTACTAATTAATATGATACTATTTATTATTATATTTGTTACTTTTAAAATTTTAAAAGTTTATATTTTAGTATTTCATAAATTAACTTAAAAATAAAATATATCTAAATTTTTTTGATATATTGGAGAAAACTAAAATTTTGTACGCTTTTATAATATATTTTATGATAATGATAGTTGAGTATGGAAGTCTGTAAAGAAAGCAAAAACTGATATACTTGATTACGTAGTGTAAGCCAACTCCAATTACCTCCTGCCGCAACAACTTGTACTGGCAGGCGATGAGATGGGACGGATTAGGGGATAGGGGGCATGTTGGTCATTAGTCGTGTCGCAACAGCTTGTTGCGGCAGGGGTAAAAAGTTTTTTTGCTGCCGCAATAGCTTGTTGCGACAGGAGAAAAAATGAGTCCAATCTCGGTCATTCATTATCGAGATCAACAGGTAGGATTATGGTTGCTAGAATAATGTACATAACAATCGGTTGCTATGTATAGAGACCCTATATATATATAAAACTGGATAATGATCTTCTTAATTTTTTTCAATGCACATTTAGTGACATAAATATTATATATAGTGACGGTATCAACACAGTAATTTGCGACGATACCAAGCCCCTCATGGCTCAATGGTAAAAAAATTACTCATAAGGCTTGGGTGCATGAGGTTTTGGGATCCATTCCTACCAAAGACAAAAATGTTAAGATTTCAGCTAAACTAGCAAAAAAAATTAAAAATATTTACGACGAATTTTATTGTGTCGCTAATTATGTTACAATAAAAATAGATCTTTTTTAGTACTCAAAGTGGAGCAAAGACAAATCAGAAAATTTGATATTCATATTATAATATTCAAAAAAATGAGAAGTGTTATATTTATGAATTTGTCCATATTTCAAATTAACTCAAAAAATTTAAAATAACTCTTATATGTAGAATAGTGAAAGTATTTTCTTCTATATTTTCAAAAAGTAATATATACTTTTAATTTTTTCAAATCTTGGGGTATTTGAAGTAAAAATATTAGAATTTAAAAACTTCAAAATATTTTCAAATTTTGCAGGGTAGCCCAAGCCCTGTACTACCTACTGGTCCCTATTTATATATTTGCAAATGAGATGAAAAGGCAAAAAATGGATTAGCATTGAGCCATTGAACTAAGGTTTGTCAACAACATACTTGCATATAAAGAATATTTATTAAATTTTATTAGCAGTTGCACATTTTATTTCAAAAAATATTTATTCATAAAAAGAAATCATCTTAATATTTGAGTCTAAGTTTGTCAAATCTCAAAAATAGTCAAAATTCCAATAAAATAAAATAAAATTAATTTGTCATTTTGGAACATAAAAAAGTACAACTACTTGGACCATACCAAGTTTAATGAGCCCAAATAATCGTACACTAAATAGTTGCAGAACAAATCTAGCTAGCAAGTATTACTTGTTTGGTTACCCAAATTTGTGGGCTCTTTAAATTCATATAGTACGTTTACTAGTAGCTAAAAACGTCACCCCTATTAATATCTTCAAATCATACACAGTAAAATTGTTGCACTTTTGATTCTCCATTACAATTTTGTGGTTGATTCCTCTTTAATAGAGGTACGGGTGCTACAAAAAACTTTTATGAGCCATCAACGGCGACCTAACTGGTAGTTTCAGGGTTTTTTTTGGGGTGTAATTTGGATCAGACAACAAGTACATAATTCAAGTGTTTGTAGAAGTTAGATTTTTTTTTAAAAAAAGGCTGAATTACAAAAGTATTCCTCTAAGTTTTCAACCAATTTCAATTTGGCCCTTTAAGTTGTAAAAATTACAATCGAGTCACTCAAGTGGCTAATCTTATTCAATTGAGTCCTTCATGGCAAAAATCTCAATCGAGTCGAAGACAAAGTTAGGAGTCAATTGAATAAATTGGCTACTTGAAGGACTCAAATTGAGATTTTTGTAACTCAAAGGGTTAAATTAAAATTAGGTGACAACTTGGAGGAGAAGATTTTGAAATTTGACCAAAAAAGAAACAACAACAATGCATTTTTAAATATTCGTTTAACTCGTGACTCGTATAAATTTATTTTGGGAAATTTGTTTAAACCCCACATTTTTTACTTGTGAAGTTAACATAATTGCTTAAACTGATTTAATTGAATACATGTTAATTACACCAATTTTAAAAGGAAGAATTGAAAAATGGTCTTTTGCACTAAGTGAATTTAGCTTAAATTACATGTCTCAAAATGCATTAAAAGGACAAACGTTGGCTAATTTTTAGCTGACCATCCCAATGTCCCTTAAGAATTACAAAAAAAAAGAGAACAAGTTGTTGAACTTTGCCCTTGGAAACTGATGTTCGATGGGTCTAACGCTAACGAAAGAGTTAGAACATGCATAGTTGTAAGATCTTGAATATTTATAACGAAAATATCAATGAAGTGTGATTTTAAGAACAAGTTGTTGAGCTTTCGAATTAAAAGTAACTAACAAGGAAAAGAAAGGAAGGAAAGAAAAGTTATAATAGGTCAAAACTCAAATTTGAATTCGGGATAGAATTTTGAACCACGGACCACACTGTTTAAACCGAAACGTCGAACTTAGTAAAAAAAGACTGTAAACACAATGGTGTGTAGGAGTTGACTTTTATGGTCAAAGTCAATAGTTTGAAGGCGAATTTGATAAAACGGACATCGCCATGATGATCAGGACGTCCACTTTAGTAGAAATCGACTGTAAGCATTAAGGGGGTAGAAAAAGTTGATTTTTAAAAGTCAAAAAGGTCAAATGGACAGTTAAATGGATAAGTGAGTAAATAAAAAGAGAAAAGATATTTTGGAGGGGATAAGGCCCCATGTAATCAGCTGATAAGGAGGAAGGGGGGAGCCTTGTTGGCCAAATTAAGTATGTGGTCCAACTTGGAAGCAAAAAGAAGGTGGAAATGTGGCCCAATTTTGGACCACACACTAAAAGTTATCATATAAAGTCAAAAAGGCAAAGCAAAAGGCAAAGCAAACAAGCACAACTCACCCCACTCGGCTGAAGCAAGAGAGAAGGAAGAGAGGAGCTAACAAGGGAGCAAAGAAGAAAAAGAAGAAGAAAAGAAAAAAACTTCGAGGTTGGAAGCAAGGAACAAAAACTAGTAAAGGTAATACCTTAAAACTTTTATATATTCAATTTTTCTTATGAAAGATTTAGATTTATGTTTATAAATATGTATTATACTTGTATGGACTTAAATATGATGAATTTTGGTTCAAAACACCATTGATTATAGAGAAATTCCATTAGAGCAAAAGAAAGAACAAAGGAACTTAAGCTAGATTAGTTTGAAAATTTTAGAATCTGACCCGAAATAGTAAAGGACATAACTCCTCGTGTATAATGAATTTTTGTGTTAGGTTTGTGGTGTTGAATAGATCTTTGAGTTAACTAAATGTCAGCAGAGGTTTGAGGTTAAAATCCTTTTGTAGGGTTTTCGACACATAAAGACAGCGGAATTTAAAATTTTTTAAAACTATTTTCGAAACCCTAAAATAGGATCCATGCAAAAGCATAATAATTCAGAGGTTTAGAGTTGTGTTACCGATTATCCGAGCTTGAATGGAGATGATGGAAAACTCTGGAACAACTTTGAATCTTCAACGCAATCCAACGGAACTGCGCCTCTACGGTATCTACACGAACGCCCCACAAATCGTCACACGATCTGCAGCAAAGAGAATTGCGGTACTAGCCGATAGGATCTGGATTTTCTCAAGTTTTTCTTTCAACTCTCTTTTCTAAAATAGCTAGGGTTTTGTTTTTCTTCTCACACAAATAAAACAGCTGATATATATATATAGCAAAACCCTAAAACCATTAGAAAAGTAAAATTCGAATTTATATATATTATATTTTAATTAAGTCTTATTTAATTAATATACATATATACAAATTATCCTATTAATTTAAATTCGTAATTTAAATACTATCAATCATATTGACATATTTAAATCCTTACAATTTAAATTAATTCTATTTTAATTACGTTCTAAGTGTGTGACCCTATAGATTATTATTATGTTGGCAATAATTTTAAAATCATATTATAAAATTATAAACAGTGAGCGGCATCTAGTAATGCATCACTGCTACCCAAATAATAATAAGATTGGTGATTCGATGCAACCTTTTCGTGACCAATGTTTCAATGTAATTTAATCCTTTTAACCTTGACATCCTAGATTAAACTCGAGCCATGAAATGTGTCATACTCTTCATAATTTAATCTATGTTTTCTTGATCAATGAGTAGACTATATGAAACAAATCACTATTTGAGCATGACCATGCATTTCATAGTCCTACTCAATCAAGAGGCCTATGGATATCACCCCTAATATATATATGAGGGTTAAATTCCATCTAGATCAGTCATATTCCTCACACGATTCATGATGTACTAAATAATCACCTTTATTGTTTACCCTATTAAAGGTGACCTTTGATGATATCAAAGTACATAAATTTCCGTGTAGTAATATAGTGATTTCAGGTCGGAGGATCATTACATCATTATCACTATGAGAATTGCTTATGACACTTTGCATAATACTCCACGTAGAATTCTCATGATGGGTCTGTCTAGTATATTGTTCTCTAATATGTACCTATGCATTGACTCAATATCTCATATATTTATGACCAATGAGATTTGGCCATCAGTCAATCCACATACTAGTCTCAATGTATCATTGTTGTCCCATTATCGACTAGAGACATTTAAGAGTAATGATACTAATTGTAATTACATAATCTCATGTTCAAGTCACATACTTGAAGCTATATAATTTGTATCATTATTCTAAGGATTTTTATTATGCTAACATTTATATAGCACAGTAAATAAAACCATAATAAAATAATTTATTTATTCAATCAAATATAATATCAAAAGAAATGTTAAGCAATTAAATCAGAGAATTGGCCTCTAGGGCATAAACTCTAACACCTTTGTGAATTATGTTTGGTGAATTTTCTACCAAAGTAGGACAGAGCTGAAAAATGAGAGAAACACGCAACACTAATTTTTCTAGGGACCGTTTCGGATGGTTAACTTATGAAATAAATTCAGGCCTTTTAAGGGATAATACCTGGTGGTATAAGGTATGTTGTGTCCAAATATGAACAAAAATGGATTTAATATGAAGGAGTTGTGACCAACACAAAAACAATAAGTTTAAAATTAAAACTGCAATAACTTGAGTTTTACAACTCCGATTAGGATGAAATTTTGGGTAAAAGTAAATTTAAATGCATAAATATTACTGTCCAAAGGTCATTATTTTTGGACATAATTTCAAATTTTAATAAATAATGTAATTTTGAACAGAAACAACCCTTTAATAAATAATAAACTTCAAAGAAAAAATTTAGAAAAATCAAAGTAAGTATATAATATATTTATCTAAGTGAGTACATAAGGAAGAAAAATAATAAAATGGTTAAAGAAGTTTATTGGAGAAAATGGAGTTAAGAAAAATTAATTAAAGTAAAACCGATAAATATGTACTATATTTTCATTAGTTGATATACGTTCAAACGAAACGTCTGAGTATATGCGAGTGATGTATGGACATTATACGAGGGAGATAATGAAAATAGTATAAGAGGATGCTCGGGAACAAGTTTACGTTAAAAGGAATTACTGAAATGGGTTTACAAATAGTTACCGACGATAACTATTAATTTATAACAATTAAGTTAATCAAATAAATCCTTATGGATATTGTAGGATATCATGTGAAGGACGTTAATAATGTGAACGAGGGACGTGCACACAAATCAGGCAAGTTCTCACACCTATGTACATTTATGAATTGTTCTTTATTGAACTGTGATTTGTATTCTTTTAATTTCTTGTTATTCATGAACCGTTTTATGTAATGAATTATGTCATTTGTTTCGACTAGACTCAGTTGATAAGATTATTTAAATTAATGAGTTTAAGCTATTTGTTTTAGCTATACTCAATTGATGTGATTAGTGATGTGATTCTTTGAATTATTGAATTCTATAAGTTCTTTAGAGATAAGTTGAGTGCTCCAAACCAAATTTTTCCTTGGTGCGGATTCCTGATGGTATTAACTAAGTTGAACAACCCTATTATATAGGGGATTGTCGGCGAGTCGACCATTACCGTTGAATTATGGTGAAGAAATGATGTAATCATCAATGCACTATTAAAATACGGTGTGGATATGATGAAGTCATAACTTGAGGATGTTATTAGTCTGATCAGCTAATAATACTATGTGCTTATGATTCTAACCTCTTTTTAAACTTGTTGAGCAAATTTGTTGCTTATTCTTGCATTCTATTTAAATTTTCAGATAAGGCAGAAGGATCGAAATGATCCAAAAGATAAAGATAAAGGGAAGAAAATAGTTGTTAGGAAGAATGAATAATAATGATGTAATAGACTTTAATGTTATATTAATTTTTTGTAATAATGTAAGATACATTATGATGTAATCAAGTATTAAATTGTGTAAGGAACATAGATGTGTAATTATGAAATTTCACTTGCGTGAAATTTGTTGTAAGTGAGCCTAGTTTATATTATAGGCAAGTGTTGTAAATATGAGGTTTAAGACCTGAGGAAGAATGAATGGATATTTCTATTATTTTTTCATAAGATATGTGTGGAATGAATGAAGAATTTATGCTTAGTAAGCAGGTGATGGATGTATTTGGATAGTGATGCACCAAATCAATTGTAGAGAGTACGGGGATTTGGGGGCGTCAGAGGATGGTATCAGAGCTGTAGATAATAATCCTTAGATGGGAAGACCTTAGAACATAACCTGGTAGAGATGGATGAAAATGATGATATTTGAGTTTAAATAGAGCTTTTGACCAATTTTAATGAGTGATAGACTGAGAAATCTATCACATGTATGATCGGGTGGTTGTATATATGAGGTTATATATTTAGTGATGGGGATTGAGTGAATTATAATTTTGATATGAATAATGATAAGTGATGATGGAAATTGAGAATCCTAATAATAGATTTGGAAGAGAATTTTGAGGAAAGTTTAGAGGATGAGGAGTTGGAAGAGGATCCAAAAGGGGATCAAGTAAACTCAGGTAATGGGTAAAGATTGGATATAGAATTGAAAGTAGAAGATGTATAGATTTTTGAGAAGGCTGAATATAAATAATAGAAGAAAGATAAGTGGCGAGAAGAAAAAGAATGGAGAATGCAATAAGCAATAAAGAGAAATTTCAACAGAAATAAAAAGTTGGTGAAATTGCAAGTTATTCTTTGCCTAATTTATTACTTAGCAAATACACGCAAGTATACGTGATCAACTAACAATATAGTGAGAAGAAGAGTATCGTTCCCACGAGAATAATCAATAACCTATTAATCCAACTACTAATTTTAAATCAAATTGATTTTATCTAAACAGATACAATTTAGATTTTTAAATTCACTTAATAAAATTAACTAACTACTTAACAATTTTATTACCAGATAAAAAAACCTAAGATTATAATTTTCCCTAATGTTTCATTTAAATTCCTTCACTTTCTTTCCAACTACTCAATTATACTGAATTGTCAACTGAGAATTAATGAATATTTATAAAACCCTTTTTCAAGTAGTTAAATAAAAATATCTAATCCAATTACTCCACTATATTCCTATGTGAAATAATTAAAACTAAATTCATTAAGAAACAATTATCATTAAAGTCACATACGGCATAAATGTATATTCCTAACCTATACACAATCCAATTATTCAATTCCTCAAATAATTAAGATCACATATTATCATATTCAGATCTAATCTTAGAATCTATTTTCTAATTTCATCTAGAATATATCAGATAATTGTTGATCAGGCAATTATAAATTAAGCACAAAATATGATAAACAATTCATCCATAATCAAGTAACCAAAAGAGAGTAAATTAATCTAAGCTATCCATTAGGTTCCATTGCAATCTTAATAAAAGAATTAGTTCATAATAACGAGTAAAAGAATTCCCATAATAAATCCGGAAAACATCTTAAGAATACAAGAATAAAGATTAAGAGTAAAGAATGAATTTTGTCATAATTGATCTTCACCTTTATCTTCAATCCTTGCTCCTTACGAATAAACCTTCTGATAGTAGTATGCACACAAGCCAATCATATTTGATATGATGTAGCATATACTTTGTAATCTTATTCATTTATTAATAAAAGAATTGATTTTCTTAAAAAGACATTTTACATTATCTACATAGTGCTGTTATATTAAATGTGATAAACCCATAGTTTTGAGCAATGCTTTTAGAATCATGATGGTGATCATGCTAATGAGATCTAAATTCAAGATAGCTCACAAACTAAAATTGTTCCTAATCGTTGGATTACTAAATTGGGGATTAGTGAATCCGGATAGATTAGTACATACGTTGCTTGCTCTTAGGAAGAGGATGATTGATCTCATAATCATTTGTGCGGAGACACTAAAGCAAGTATGTAGGTGCTTATTAGAGAATAAGTTCACTGAACGTGGCTCGCTAAGGAATACCTAATGGAGTTTTACTCGCCTGTCAATAGAAATTCCTATAGTGATAGTTGTACAAGTGATCCTTGGACTTGAGATCATCATAGTATCTTGTGTATGATGAGTTATACTTTGACATGTCCCTTAAGACCTTGTGGGTATATCAAAGGGTATGATTGGGTATAATTAGTTGTACATGGAGATAGGTGAATGATCAACAAAGAATCTACCTCGTCTAGTAAAAGATGTGAATGTCCTATGTGATTCGATAAATGATAACTCAGTAGTCCTTGGCCAAGGCAGAATGAAATTAGAAAGGAGTTTCTAATTTGCATTAATTAGAGTTGTGCATTTGGGAATCGAAATACATATAATTAAATAAAATAAGACTTGACAGTAAATCCATGTCTTATATTTAATTGGGACATTGTATGGTAGAAGGATTGAATTGTACGGTAACTATTTACTCAAAGGTTCTTTTGTGATTGATGTTGAAATCTATATTATCTGGAAAGTCGTTGATCGCTAAGGGGGCTTACCCTTATTGTAGAATAAATATTATTTATTTAAATGAATTAAATAGTTTAATTTATTTATTTAAATAAGATTAGAATTGTTCTAATTGATTTATTCACAACTAGTTTAATATGGAGAACCTAAAGGGTCACACCGCAAAAGAAAAATATTTATTTAAGAAGTAAATGGCATAATTGTAATAATAAGTTGAGTGTATTTAATTTACTCTATGGGGATAGAATAAATTAAATAGCTTAATATTTATTATTTAATATTTTGGAAATATTAAATATAAATTAATAAGAGGAGTCTTATTATTATTATTATTACTTTTTCTATTATTTAATTTTTAATAGGGATTGAGAATTAATTAATAGAAGTACTCTCCCATGGATTCCTAATTGGATTAGGAGCATTATTAATTAAAGGAGTTTAATTATAATACAAACCCTAATCCTAAATAGTTTAGGGAATGGTTATTTCTACATCTATAAATAAGAAGGGTCTTATTATAGATTAGGGTTACACACTCTTGCATAAGAATTGTGGAGAGTACTTGCAATTTCTATAGAGATAGAAACTAGGGTTTTGCCAAACACCCAACTTCTTGAATACTTGTTCTTCCTTGGTGGATCACCTCTAGAGGCCAAACACTTGGGTGGCTAACGTTGATCAAAGGAAGGAATCACACCGTAGCATTCGAGGAGAACACGAAGGACTAGGAGTTGAACTTGTACCCGAAGAAGCTTTGTTCTACGAGGGTATAATTCTTATTCTCTTTCTCTTTCGTTTATATCGTTAATTGAGCACATTGATCGATCATGGTGATGGTTTGTATAAAATTTTAAAATCCGTTTTATCGCGCTTCCGCACTATTTATGTAATTTAATTGCATGTTCGCGTTATATACAGACCTAACACCTTCAATACCTGGCAAAACCCTAGCCTTCAATCTCTAATAATCTCTAGAAAATATCCAATGATGTATATATTCCTAATATTATCAGCCTTTCATCTATTTATAATTTCATACACAACTTCCAATATCACAACCCTAGCCAACCCTAATTTAGAAATTATCCTAGTTGGATTAGGATTGCACCTCATCAGTTCAGCCAAGTCCCCGCGCACAAAACAGCCGCGGCGCCGCAACCCTGGTTTCTAGCACCACAGCGTTGGCTTACTGAATGGGCAACGCTCTAACCCAGCGCCGCAGAGCTGGCCCTACTGCGTCCAACCCGCGTCACGGGTCCTGTTTTGCCGTTATTCGCCGTGCCCAAACGCAGCCAAGCCTTGCCAATTCACTTCACCGTGCCCAATGCCGTGTCACACTCCGACGCTTGTGACAAGCCTGAAAGTAGTATGCACACAAGTCAATCATATTTTTTTTGCTACTTTGTCACACACACCCTACACAGACATACTCCTTGCTGCCACCAATCATATTTGATATGATGTAGCATATACTTTGCAATCTTATTCGGTTATTAATAAAAGAATTAATTTATTAAAGACATTTTCATTATCTACACGATGCTGTTATATTAAGTGTGATAAACCCATATTTTTGAGTAATGCTTTTAGAATCATGATGATGATCATGCTAATGAGATCTAAATTCTAGATAGCTTAAAACTAAAATCGTTCCTAATCGTTGGATTACTAAAAGGGGATTAGTGAATCTGGATACATTAGTACATACTTTGCTTGTTCTTAGGAAGATGATGATTGATCTCATAATTATTTGTGTGGAGACACTAAAGCAAGTATGTAGATGCTTATTAGAGAATAAGTTCATTGAACGTGACTCGCTAAAGGAATACCTAATGGAGTTTTACTTGCTTGTCAATAGGAATTCCTTAAGTGATAGTAGTACAAGTGATCCTTAGACTTGAGATCATCATAGTATCTTGTGTATGATGCGTTATACTTTGACATGTCCCTTAAGACCCTTAGGGTATATCAAAGGGTATGATTAGGTATAATAAGTTGTACATGGAGATAGGTGAATGATCAACAAAGAATCTACCACTTCTAATAAAAGGAGAGAATGTCCTATGTGATTCGATAAATGACAACTCAGAAGTCTTTCGTCAAAACAGAATGAAATTAGAAAGAAGTTTCTAATTTGCATTAATCAGAGTTATGCATTTGAGAATCGAAACGTATATAATCAAATAAAATAAGACTTGACTGTAATTCCATGCCTTATATTTGATTGGGACATTATATGGTAGAAGTATTGAATTGTACGGTAACTATTCACTGAAATGTTCTTTTATGATTAATGTTAAAATCTATATTATCTGGAAAGTCGTTGATCGCTAAGGGGGCTTACCGTTATTGTAGAATAAATATTATTTATTTAAATAAATTAAACAGTTTAATTTATTTATTTAAATAAGATTAGAATTGTTCTAATTGATTTATTCACAACCGGTTTAATATGGAGAACCTAAAGGGTTATACCGCAAAACAAAAATATTTGTTTAAGAAGTAAATGACATAATCGTAATAATTAGTTAAGTATATTTAATTTAATCTATGGAGATAGAATAAATTAAATAGCTTAATATTTATTATTTAATATTTTGAAAATATTAAATATAAATTAATAAGAGTAGTCTTATTATTATTATTACTATTATTATTATTTAATTCCTAAAAGGGTTTGAGAATTAATTAATAAAAGTACTCTCATAAATTCCTAATTGGATTAAGAGTTTAATTAGAATAAAAACCCTAATCCTAAATAGTTTAGGAGGGTTCCCTATATCTATAAATAAGAAGAGTCTTATCATGATTTAGAGTTATACACTCTTCCATTAGAATTCGAGAGAAAGTACTTACAATTTGTATAGAGATAGAAACTAGGGTTTTGCCAACACCCATCTTCTTGAACAAGTATTATTCCTTGGTAGATCACCTCTAAAGGCCAAACACTTGGGTGGCTAACGGTGATCAAATGATGGAATCTAATCGGTGGATTTCAAGGAGAACGCGAAAGGATTAGGAGTTGAATTTGTACCCGAGGAAGCACGGTTCTACGAGGGTATAATTCTTATTCTTTATCTCTTTCGTTTAATTGATTATAATTGAGCACAAGGAAAGATCATTGTGATGGTTTGTATAAAACTTTAAAATCTGATTTTATCGCACTTTCGCTATATTTGTGTAATTTGATTGCATGCTCACGTAATATACAAACCTAACAATGAGTATGCGATTGAATTGATTTTTTAGGCAACAGAAAAAAATTTTGAAGTCTGCTACGCAGCGCGGCCGCGTCGCTTCCAGTTCATTCTGGAGCGTGGTTGCGCCCGAACCTAGAAACCATTTCTAGGGGTGCAGCGCGGCCGCGCCACTCCTAGTTCATTTTCGAGCGCGGCTGCGCCGATCTGCAGATTTTAATTTTTTTTATTTTGATTTTATTTATTTTCAATTAAGATAAAAGGTTTATTTTGAATTGGAATATGGTTAAAATTAGATTCCACGTTAACTAGAATAAAGGAGTTTATTCTGTTTTGGAATAGGATTTCATGTTTCCTAGAATAAAGGAGTTTATTCACATATGGAATAGGATTTCATGTTTCCTAAAAAATGCAGATGTTTATTTTGATAAGGAATATGATTCAATATATTTTATTTTTTCAGCAATTTTAAGTTAAAATAAAAGAGTTTATTTTGAACTTGAAATTGGATTCCATGTTAATTAAAATAAATGAGTTGATTTTGATTTGGAATTTGATTAAAAATAAAGGAGTTTATTTTTTATTCAAAATTGGATAAAATAATATAAAGAAGTTTATTATGATTTAAATTTTGATTAAAATAAATGAGTTTATTTTTGTTTCAAAATTGGATTTCTAGTAAACTTTTAATTGCCCATTAAATGATATCAATGCATATATGGAGTGATTTTCTTATTCATGAGATGAATGTTATTTACTGATGCATATGGTGATATGTATGATAATAAATAAGATTGATTATGGACTATTGGCCAATGGATGATTGGATTTTATTTTATGAGGATGCTTGAATGAATGAGTTTTTATAAATTGGGTTTGCGTACCTCGTCTTCTCTAATTTTTCTTAATGTAAATTCTATCTCACTCATATGTACTTCCCCTTGACTGCTGATCAAGATTTCTATTTATTATAAATAGTTTAAGTAATAGGATTAGTTAGAATTATTTTGAAGAATTGGAGACAAAGGAGCAAGGAGCGCTTCAAGACCCATTTCTAATGGAGCCCGGGATTTAAATGTAATAGTTATATTTAAATTCAGTTCTTGCACCCTAGGTTTGACCTTTTAGTTCACTTGGTGGCTCTAGTGAACCAAACTCGAATAAAAGTCCATAATCAATCCGGGTAGAATATAGTATTCTATATGTGCATGTTTACTATATATATATATATGACACGTATTATATATATATATATATATATGTGCATGCGCGCTAAATAAGATGAGACAAATAATAACAAACCCCTCAAAGAAATATATTAAGTCCTAAACGTTCAAAGATATTTGGAATATCGAACATTGCCTTCTAGCATGGTAAAACAATAGAGTATTGAATATTTAATATGAGTTTGTTGTGTCACCACAAGACAAGTATTAAATATTTAAGATGTTGCCTTATCACATTTGATGCTTATTAAGGAATTGAACATTACTGTTTTGTTGTGTCACCACAAGGACGATATTTTTCTCTTCACATATATAGAAGTGCTAGGTTGGACTTAACTTGGATAATTTTGATTCAGATGTGTCACCACTTGATCAAAATAATATAAGAGGCAAAATACAAGGAGTTACATAGTGATATAATTGACAATAGTTGTCTACCTATTTATTTATATATCCTTTGTTGTGTCACCACAAGGCTATATACATTTGAAATGAGATCCTTATTCTCACTAGCAAATCTTTAATTAGATTTTCCGAACTATATATTGAGGGTAATATAGTTTGCTGAAAATAGTGGGAAATACCAATTTAAATAAAGACCTAATTTATTTTGGTAATTAATAAAATGAATGTATGCTAAAATATTGTTAAATTATAATTTTTTTTTACAGAATTTTACAATGTCTAATTCACTATCACTGCGTAGCATATTAGATGCTAATTAACCGGACCAAATTACACGGACTGGTTAAAGAATCTGAGAATAGTTCTCAAGGCTGAAAAGCTATCTTATGTCCTTAATACACCTATCCCTGCAATGGTTGCAGACAATGTCTCTGAGGAAGAAATTACTACTTTTAGAAAGTGACAAGATGATGCACAGTTGGCTCAATGCATCATGCTCGCATCCATGAGTAATGAGCTTCAGCGTCAGCATGAAACTATGGATGCTCCTACTATAATCCTGCACCTTCAAGGAGTTGAATGGTGAAAAAAGTAGGACTATTAGATATTAGATATCTAAGGAGCTCTTCCGATCTAGAATGAACGATGTCAGTACAGTATAGACAAATGTCCTCAAAATGATCACTTTGATTGAACAATTGGGACAACTAGGTTTTGTGATGGATGGAGAGTTGATCCAAGATTTGATCTTGCAATCACTTCTGGACTCCTTCTCACAATTTGTTGTAAATTTTCACATGAACAAGCTAGATGTCAGCTTGCCTGAGTTGCTTAACATGTTGAAAACTGCAAAGAGTCACTTTCCAACTAAGAAAGACCAAGTCTTACTTGTAGATGATTCTTCTAAGAAAAGGAAGCAGGCCAAAGGATTTTCTAAAAAGAAGAACAATTCAAAGAAGGCAAATGGAAGGTAATAACTAAGGACACTAAGAATAAAACTGATGCAGATAGCAAAGGAGTTTGCTTCCACTGCAATAAGCCTGGACACTGGAAAGGAAACTGTAAGGAGAATGTTGTAGAGGCTAACCAGAAGAAGCTTAGTGAAGCTTCGGTTACAGATATAAGTTTGTTTATGATTGAAATAAATCTTTCTGTAAGTTAAGGTTCTACTTGGGTATTGGATACCAGCTGTAGTTCTTATGTATGCAATCCAATAGAGAGACTAAGTAGAAGTAGAAAGCTAAACAAAGTATAAGTAATCTTACATGTGGAGAATGGTGCAATGGTTGTTGCATTAGCCGTAGGAACTTATAGTTTAGCGTTGCCTACGGGCAACTCTATTAAGTTGATAAATTATTATTATGTTCCAGTTCTTTTTAGAAACATTATTACTTTCTTTGCTGGACAAGGAAGGTTCTAGTATTATATTTAAGAATAATTATTGTTCTATTTATAATGATAATATTTTGTTTGAAACTGGAAGATTACTTGATAGACTTTGTATACTTGACTTACATGAAAATAATTTTGCAAATTGAACAAACTAGTAAAAGAAAAGGAGATGGTTATTCAAAGAGTTGAATATGTGTATTTAATGAAATACAAGTCTGAATCATTTGAAAGGTTCAAAGAATTTAGAAGTGAAACAAATTGACAAAGTATTAAGATTCTTTGATTAGATCGAGGAAGGAATACTTGTGCAATAAGTTTCTAGATCATCTCAAAATGATATTTTCTCATAATGGACACCTTCTGATACGTAATAATTGATTGGTATATCTAAAAGGAGAAATCATGCCTTGTTAGACATGGTGTAGTCAATGATGATTTTTATCGACATTCCAGTATCCATCTGGGGTTATACCCTAGAAATGGCTGCATATCTACAAAATAAGGTAACCTCAAAATCCTGCCCCAAGACTCCATAAGAGTTATAGATAGGGAGGATTCCTAATCTTAAAAATGTTAAGATAAGGGGTTGTCCAACTTATGTCAAAAATGTTTCAAAAAGATAAGTTTGAGACAAAATCTGACAAGTGCAGATTTGTGGGATATCCTAAAGAAAGTTTAGGGTATCATTTCTATAATCCTACACGCTGCCTTCTTGGATAAAGATGTTTATCATTGAAGGAGCTAGTGGGAGGGTAACAGATCTTGAAGGAGTTCAAGAACCACAAAGCACTTTAAGTCAAACCGAGGAACCTGTAGATAGATCTATTGTACCACAATCGAATCGTAAATTTGGAAGCGTACCGAAGATACCTAGAAGGTATGGGTTCATCATAGAGGATGATGATGAGGTACGTATCATAGAAGATGAGGATCCAGTTATATACGATGAGGCTATGAGTAATAGACGCTCAGGGAAATGGCAGATGGCCATGAAATCCGAAATGGACTCCATATATGAGAACTAAGTATAGATTCTGGTTACTACACCAAAAGGCATAGTGCCTATAGAGTGTAAACGGTTCTTTAAGAGAAAGACTGGAGCAGATGGCAAGGTGGAGACCTGTAAGGCCAGAATGGTGACAAAAGATTTCAAATAATGGCAAGGAGTTGTCTATCATGAAATCTTCTCACCGGTAGCAATGCTCAAGTCCATTCGGATTTTGTTTGTGATTGCATCTTATTATTACTAAATCTGGCAAATGGACGTGGAGACGCCCTTCCTAAATGAAAAAGGAGAATATATATATATATATATATATATATATATATATATGATACAGCCAGATGGATTTGTTTCAATGGTTGAAGCAAATCATGTATATGAGCTGCAACAATCCATTTATGGATTGAAGCAATCTTCTCAAAGATGGAACATTCGTTTTGATGAGACAATCAAAAGAGTTTTGATTTTATCAAACAACGAGGGAATTAACCTAGTGTGTACAAAAGGGGTTAGTGTGTGAGCGCTGTGATGACATTCCTAGTATTAATATTGTTGATATACTACTGATAAGAAATGACATACTAGTGCTACAATCAGTAAAGATAAAATTGTCTAAACATTCCTCCATGAATGACTTGGGAGGAGCTTCCTATAATTTGGGGATATAAATCTATATAGATAGATTTAAAAGGATGCTCGGTTTGACCCAAGGAACATATATTCATTCGATGCTAAAGGCGTTTGGTATGACAAACTCCAAGAGAGGTCTCATGATGATGAGTTATGGAGTGTATCTCTCTAAAATTGTCCCGAATTGAAATAGAGATCGCATGAGTTACTATCATGTATGCAATGAATATACAAGGTCTGATGTTGATCAGTCATATTCTGGAGAAGATCGCTGTAAGACAGTGAAAAACATCTTTAAAGACTTAACATGTATTGAGGATGTGATCATGATTAATGGTGGGTCTGAATTAAAACTAGAGGGTTAAATAGACTCAAGTTTTTTCAGACTGACCAAGACAATAACAAATCCACTTTAGGGTAAATCATTTCCTTAAATGGTGGTGCAGTGAATTGAAAAAGTTCCAAACAATAAAGAGTTGTTGCTTTAGTGACAAAGACAAAGTATATAGCTGTAAATGAAGTTGTAAGTTGATTGTTTGGATGAAAAGTATATTACAGAACTAGGAATAGTTCCTAAGTCTCATATTGGATTCAAACATGTGTTGCGGTACTTTCATTTGATTAGAGGAATCATTGAAAGAGAAGAAGTCATTTTAGAGATAGTGGACTCTCAAGAACAACATTGCATATCCATTTACTGAAGCTTATCCAACAATAGGATGATCGTCACTTAGAGAAGAAGGGTATTAGATACCATGTCGATTGTATTTAGTGCAAATGATTGATTTAAAGTAGTATACACAAAAGACTATCATATTTGATATGATGTAGCATATATTTTGTAATCTTATTCAGTTATTAATAAAATAATTAATTTATTAAAGGCATTTTCATTATCTACATGATGCTGTTATATTAAGTGTGATGAACCCATAGTTTTGAGCAATACTTTTAGAATCATGATGATGATCATGCTAATGAGATCTAAATTCTAGATAGCTTAAAACTAAAATCGTTCATAATCGTTGGATTACTAAAAGGGGATTAGTGAATCCGGATAGATTAGTACGTATTTTGCTTGCTCTTAGGAAGAGGATGATTGATCTCATAATCATTTGTGTGAAGACACTAAAGCAAGTATGTAGATGCTTATTGGAGAATAAGTTCACTAAACGTGGCTCCCTAAAAGAATACCTAATGGAGTTTTGCTTGCCTGTCAATAGGAATTCCTATAGTGATAGTTGTACAAGTGATCCTTGGACTTGAGATCATCATAGTATCTTGTGTATGATGAGTTAGAAAGGAGTTTCTAATTTGCATTATTTAGAGTTGTGCATTTAGGAATCGAAATACATATAATTAAATAAAGTAAGACTTGACAGTAATTCCATGTCTTATATTTAATTGGGACATTGTATGGTAGAAGGATTGAATTGTATGGTAACTATTCACTGAAAAGTTCTTTTGTGATTAATGTTGAAATCTATATTATCTGGAAAGTCATTGATCGCTAAGGAGGCTTACCCTTATTGTAAAATAAATATTATTTATTTAAATGAATTAAATAGTTTAATTTATTTATTTAAATATAATTAGAATTGTTATAATTGATTTATTCACAATCGGTTTAATATGGAGAACCTAAAGGGTCACATCGTAAAAGAAAAATATTTGTTTAAGAAGTAAATGACATAATCATAATAATAAGTTAAGTATATTTAATTTAATCTATGAAGATAAAATAAATTAAATAGCTTAATATTTATTATTTAATATTTTAAAAATATTAATTATAAATTAATAAGAGTATTCTTATTATTATTATTACTATAATTATTATTTAATTCCTAAAAGGGTTTGAGAATTAATTAATAAAAGTACTCTCATAAATTTCCAATTGGATTAGGAGTTTAATTAATTAAAAGAGTTTAATTAGAATAAAAACCCTAATCCTAAATAGTTTAGGCGGGTTCCCTATATCTATAAATAAGTGGAGTCTTAACATGATTTAGGGTTACACACTCTTCCATTAGAATTGGAGAGAGAGTACTTACAATTTCTATAGAGATAGAAACTAGGGTTTTGCCAACACCCATCTTCTTGAACAATTATTATTCCTTGGTGGATCACCTCTAGAGGCCAAACACTTGGGTGGCTAACGTTGATCAAAGGAAGGAATCTAATTAGTGGATTTTAAGGAGAACGCGAACGGATTTAGAGTTGAGCTTGTACCCGAGGAAGCACGGTTCTACGAGGGTATATTTCTTATTCTCTATCTCTTTCATTTAATTGATAATTGAGCACAAGGAAAAATCATGGTGATGGTTTTGTAAGGTTTGTATGTAACGCAAACATTCAATCAAATTACATAAATAGAGCGGAAGTGTGACAAAACGGATTTTAAATTTTTTCATACAAACCATCACCATGATCTTTCCTTGTGTTCAATTATCAATTAACGAAAGAGATAGAGATAGAGAATTATACCTTCATGAATCAAAGCTTCCTCGAGTACAAGTTCACCTCCAATTCCTTCGCTTTCTCCTTGAATTTCACCGACTAAATTCCTTCGCTTGATCAACGTTAGCCACCCAAGTGTTTGGCCTCTAGAGGTGATCCACCAAGGAAGAATAGTTATTCAAGAAGATGGGTGTTGGCAAAACCCTAGTTTCTATATCTATAGAAATTGCAAGTACTCTTCACAATCTAATGCAAGAGTGTGTAACCCTAATCTATGATAAGACTTCTCTTATTTATAGACGTAGGAAAACCCTTCCCTAAACTATTTAGGATTAGGGTTTTTATTATAATTAAACTCTTTTAATTAATTATACCCCTAATCCAATTAGGAATTCATGAGAGAGTACTTCTATTAATTAATTCCCAATCCCTATTAAGAATTAAATAATAGTAATAGTAATAATAATAATAAGACTCCTCTTATTAATTTATATTTAATATTTTCAAAATATTAAAAAATAAATATTAAGCTATTTAATTTATTCTATATCCATAGACTAAATTAAATACACTTAACTTATTATTACAATTATGCCACTTACTTCTTAAATAAATATTTTTCTTTTGCGGTGTGACCCTTTAGGTTCTCCATATTAAACCGGTTGTGAATAAATCAATTAGAACAATTCTAATTATATTTAAATAAATAAATTAAACTATTTAATTCATTTAAATAAATAATATTTATTCTACAATAAGGGTAAGCCTCCTTAGCGATCAATGACTTTCCAGATAATATAGATTTCAACATTAATCACAAAAGAACTTTTTAGTGAATAGTTACCATACAATTCAATCCTTCTACCATACAATGTCCCAATTAAATATAAGACATGGAATTACTGTCAAGTCTTACTTTATTTAATTATATGTATTTCGATTCCTAAATGCACAACTCTAAATAATGCAAATTAGAAACTCCTTTCTAATTTCATTCTGCCTTGGCCAGGGACTACTGAGTTGTCATTTATCGAATCACATAGGACATTCACATCTTTTACTAGACGTGGTAGATTCTTTATTGATCATTCACCTATCTCCATGTACAACTTATTATAACCAATCATACCCTTTGATATACCCTAAAGGTCTTAAGGGACATGTCAAAGTATAACTCATCATACACAAGATACTATGATGATCTCAAGTCCAATGATCACTTGTACTACTATCACTAGAGGAATTCCTATTGACAGGCGAGTAAAACTCCATTAGGTATTTCTTAGCGAGCCACGCTCAGTGTACTTATTCTCCAATAAGCACCTACATACTTGCTTTAGTGTCTCCACACAAATGATTATGAGATCAATCATCCTCTTCCTAAGAGCGAGCAACATATGTACTAATCTATTCGGATTCACTAATCCCCTTTTTAGTAATCCAACGATTAGGAACGATTTTAGTTTGTGAGCTATCTAGAATTTAGATCTCATTAGCATGATCACCATCATGATTCTAAAAGCATTGCTCAAAACTATGGGTTTATCACATTTAATATAACAACACTATGTAGATAATGTAAAATGCCATTTAAGAAAATCAATTCTTTTATTAATAAATGAATAAGATTACAAAGTATATGCTACATCATATCAAATATGATTGGCTTGTGTGCATACTACTTTCAGGTTTGTATAAAATTTTAAAATCTGATTTTATCGCTCTGCCGCTATATTTGTGTAATTTGATTGCATGCTTGCGTAATATAAAAACCTAACAAAGCCATCGTCCAAATGTTGTGTTTAGCTTCATATTCTTGACTGATAATCCTTTTGTTGTTGCTTTTTACACCATTCCACCTTAAAATACAATTCCTATATAAAACACTAAAATGCATCAAAATGAACTAAAAATACTTAAGAACTCACAAAATTATCAAGTCAAAAGTATCCAATTAATAGATATAAAATCCACTTATCAAATACACCCAAACTTAAACCTTTACTTGCCCTCAAGCAAAACATTAAAAACTATTCTAACATGCATATCAACAAATTAAATTGAATCTGCAATTCAGCCTCAAAGAATCCACAATATCAAAAACTCCCAATTAAACTCCAAAAACATAAAAACTTAACCTCCTCATTAATTCCATAACAATTCATGATCCTCAAAATAATGAAATGTCCATACTATTCAGGTTAATCATCACTTAGATCAGACTATATAACCAATACTTAACAAAAGTATCATATATCAACCCTAGACCTTTATTTACCACATCAATTCTAACAAAGGCAAGCCTCACCTACACTTGGGGGAATTAAACAGAATTTTCTCTATTTTTTTTCAAAACTACTTCCCAAGCATACATATAAATCAAAAAAATTTTAGTGAGTGCATTTTATGCTACCTCTCACTCCTTAACAAGTGAGTGCGTTTTATGCTCCACCTCGTTTTCTATCACACACGAGCGCGTTTTACACTCCTTCTCATGCCTGTGTTTAAAGGTGAGAGCATCTTATGCTCCATCTCAACCCATCACAGAATTTAATTCATCTCAAGAAGATTAAAACTTTCAAAATTTCAAATTCCCCACAAAATTCCCCCAAACTTTAATGAATGCCTATGCTTGCTTAAAATGATGCTCAATTACGCACCTAAGGTTTCTATGCTATCCTTCATAAGTATCTGTTAGTTTCCAGAGGCACAAAAGATATCTAGAAGGGGGGGTTGAATAGATTCTTTAAAACTTTGTATTTCCCTTTTTTTTTCTTTTCAAAGAGATGACTTAACAGCTTTAATAAATATATCCAATTATTAAGCACATCGGAATATAGTTAGTAAGAACCCCTTGTAGGAATGGACTGTTAGTAGAGAATATAATGAAGCAGTGATAAAACTGTTATAGCAGTTATGGCAGTTAATAATTGCTAAGAGATAGAGACAAGGCTTTAAGTGGTTCAGAGCACACAAGGCTCCTACTCCACTGTTCTACTCCTCGAGTAGCAAATCCACTAAGGATATCGTTATAACT
Organism: Aralia elata; assembly: GCA_034770075.1. Lineage (NCBI taxonomy): Eukaryota > Viridiplantae > Streptophyta > Magnoliopsida > Apiales > Araliaceae > Aralia > Aralia elata. Next base: position 38,603,148 of record CM068384.1, on the reverse strand, counting down.
GAATCACAAAGATTCCTTCAAGACCCTTAGTCTTGGAACACCAGTACTCAACTGTACTCTTCAAAGCCAGCAGCCTTGGAACTCTGTAAACTAAGACCAACGGCCTTAGAGTCTCTTGTACCCTCTGATACTCAGCATGTCCAGCAGACTTGACTTAGGTTGGTCACCTGTTGACCCTTTCACTTGATAGAGAGTGATTCGCTTTGTTGCTACTGAGTTGCTTGAAGCATATGATTGATAAACTCAGCAGCGAAGCAAGATGTATCCCTTCGAGGTTGTAGAATGATGTTTCAGATGTTATCTTCTTTTCGTTGTACTTGCTTGATCTGAATCTTCATTCCTTCTGCCTTATGTAGATGCTTCTGAGAAATCTTCCCGTTGAAATGTGTCCGTTGCATCTATTCTTTCTGTTGAGATATGTTGCTGAGCTTAGGAATAGTTTATTCTTTGTTGACTGCAGTAGTGGGGTGAGTCAGCTTCCATTAGTCTGACTTCAAGATAGTGGTGGAAATATTGCTCTGATCGTCTGCAGATTGTAGCTGTTTGCTCCCCACTTGTTTGTTTAATATTCAACAACTACCTTGGGCAGGTCATTCTACTGACTGTTTGTTATGGGCAGCTTAGAATATTCATATTCAAATCTGAGTTGCTTGTCTGACATTTGATTCTACGTTCTTGCTTAGCCGTAGTGTCGTCAGTGTGTTTATAGTCATTTTGATGCTTGCAGATATTCACTGTGAACTTCATTTTGATCATTCTAAAGTAGCATCAATGTCTCGCCTTCATGTTCTTTAAGAGAGGTGCTGATTTAGTTTGTGAGCACTGACATAGACAACTCTACGATAGGTGAGAGTTTGTCTTGTGATGCAGGGACAACTCTTTATTTTGTCGAGAAGGCTCTACGTCTGGCTGAGGAGGCCCTACGTCCTGCCGAGGAAGCTCTACGTCCTGACGAGGAAGCTCTACGTCTTGCCGAGGAAGCTCTGCGTCCTGCCGAGCAAGCTCTGCGTCCTGCCGAGGAAGCTCTACGTCCTTTTACTTGGAGTATGACAGTACTCTACGATCATCACATAAGATCAACCTAACAACTTTGATCTTTTCTATACTAAGTCCTTTGTACATCACCTTCAATAAAGGACTTTACAATTTGCTAGGATATTACAGATGTTGAATACATCTTAGATCATCCTAACATATTTGATCTTCTCTTTCCTAAGTCCTTGTACATATGTCTATTATTGAGGACTTTACAATCTTGGTTACTGATACATATATTCATCAAGAGCACAACATCAAATTTAAACCATGATATCTAACAATCTCCCCCTATTTGATGTTGACATAAACAGTAGTTGAATCATATCATCAGTTCTAATGCAGATACTTAAATAGATAAATATGTCTTATAGTACAGTGAGCAACTGTATTTCTAGATGAAATCATGAATTTTATTGATGATAAAATGCATATTACATTGTAGGGCAGTTTCATCAATACAGGGAAAGAGAAGATTTATAAGAGATTTCAAACCTTAGCTTCTCCTTCCTCGTGTTGCTACTCTCTTGGTTCTTGGGGGATTTGCTCTTTCATCTACAGTTCTTCTTCTGTAGATTTCCCTGCCTTCTTCAGTCATCTGTTGGAATTCTTTAATCTTCTCTCGACTAAGACCAGAAGAGGGCACATGACTTCCTTCTGCACCATATGGGTGAGTTCCATGCAAGTGTCTATTTAAAACTGCGGGATTTCCTGATGGTATGCGAACTCCTATTGGGGTTACATCAGGCATTCTTCTGTAAGATCCAGGAACTTCACTCCTTATGGGAATTGCATTGATGGGCTCCTCTCCTCCTGGTATTGATGACTCGAGTTGCCTGGTCGTCTGCCTTGGCCTTGGTTGCTCTCTTCCCCTGCTGCTGCTTAATTCCCCTCTTTCTTTACCTTTTGATTTCTCCCCCTTTATGTCAGCATCTAACTTTCTTACTTCTTGGGAGAGTTTCTCAACACCTCGCACTAATTATTGCATTTGTGACCGGGATTGAGTATTGTCAGCTCTCTGCTCTATGAACTGAGCTTCAGTCCGTTCTCGTTGTTGGTGCATAAGTGCTAGTGCATTGTCAGTCCTTTCCATCTGTTGAAGAGATAGGCACTGAAAGTTGTTGATGGATGTGCTCAAATCAAAAAGTTTCTCAGTTACTAGCTTGTTCTGAGCAATATGGGATTCCTGAAGGGAGATAACTGCGAATTTGTGATCAGCAATTTCCTTTTTATATAGCTGGTCCCTTTTGTCAATGCCGTTCATCAATTCCTTGATGATTTCCCATAATATTTTGGTCAGCTCAGTACCAAGATTGTTGGTGTGAGCATTAGCAGCATCAACAAGCTCATTGAATCTTCTATAGAGGATGAGAGAGTTAGCTGCAAGATTCTCTTCCATGTCTTTAGTCATTCCCACAGTAAGATTAGTTAATTCATCTTTTGTGGGGATGAGTTTGACCCGCTCAAGAATTTGCTTGATTTCCGGTGTAGAGGCTTCCTTATTGCCTTCTTGAAGATTTGCCAGAACAATGGCCAAGTCGAAATATTCATTTTGAGAGGAGGATGGAATGTCACTAGCAGTGGTTTGAAGTATGGGAGAGAAGGTGGTTTGTTTGATGGTTGTAGGATCAGCACACTCTACGATCATGGAGTCGATCGTAGAGTGATCTGACTCTACGAATTGTGTTTGAGGATAAGGCTGAGCATCAATCATAGAAGTTGGGGGCTCTATGGCCGAAGATGGTTAAGCATTTGGTTCATCAGGGACAGAGTTTTGAGGCCCTATACCTGGAATAGGGTTCCTAAGATCATAGATGACCTCATTCCATCTCGGTATTTCATCAAAACGATAGTAAAATGGTAATGGAGAGTATTTTAATTTAAATGAGGAAGGAATGAAGTATACCTTTTGCTCGTTGACTTGAAATGGATGGTTGGTCAACAGCTTTTGAGCAAAGGGTTCACTGCTGGGGTATTGTTGGGCAAGCACTGAAATGGCTGGATAGGTCTTGAATGCCCAGAACATGTGATCCCATGAATTGAGTATAAGTGCTTGGTGGAGTGGCATTCTTGGTAGGTAGTTGAAAATGCAGTTATAGGTGTAATGCCTTTCTCCATTTCTTGCTTCAGCAATGATTTCGAGGCTGTCATCCTCATCTTCATCATCTGTTCTATCACTAATCTCCACAGCTTCATTTTAATCAGCCATTTCTTCTTCACTGATTTCCACATTCTCTCCATCCTTTTCAGCATGAGTGCCGGTTTCTGCAGGAACTGATTGACCTTCACACTGGTATTTAGATTGCTCTCCCTCAATCTGAGCAGTGATAGGTTCAGGAATGTCTGGGGTCTCCCCCTTGGCATGAGCATCTTCCTGTTGATCAACTTCTTATTGCTCCCCCTCAATTGGAGCGATAGTTTGACTTGCCAGTTTCATTTCTTCCTCCTTGATCCTTAGCATTGCTTCATTAAGCTCTTTTTGAGCTAAGGTCATCAGTTTCTTCTTCATTTTCTTTGGCTTGGGTTCAGCAACCTTCCCGGCCAATGGTTCAGCAAAAGTGGCCATAGTGCCAGGCTGACCAGCATTTTCAGCAGCTTCTTTAGTTCTCAACTCTACGAACGTAGAGTGAGTATCCTCAGCGATTGTAGGAAGGCTTTGTTTGGAGCTGCGTTTTCCCTTCTTATGGTATACCTTCAAGGTTGGTTGTCATTCTCCACTGCATTCTTCCAGTTGTTTTCTCTCCTTCTTCTCTGCTTCAGAAGATAGAGAGGGCCTTGCTTGAGCAAACGGTGATGTGGGTCCTTCATTCGATGACCCTTGTGGTTCTTCTTCAGTTTGGGATACTGCCTTCTTTTTCCCTTTGCTTTTCCTGGTAAGTGCTGGTACCTCCTGTTCTACTTCATCAGTTTCTGCAACAACAGACATGTTTTTCATAGAAGGCTTTCTTGCTTCACTTTAAGTCTTCTCACTGTCTTCTGTCTGAGCTGACCTTAAGTTCCCAGCTGGGTTCTTTTTCCAGTTTACGAATAACTTTTGAGTTATCCTTTTGTGGAAGTTGATAGCCTCTCCTTCATCATCCCTAATACGATCTCCTAGTGCTTTTTGAATGATAATACTGATGAATCTGCCATAAAACATTTTCCTTTCCCCTTGGGTCTTTCCACCATTTGATATCCAGTTTCCAATCCATTCTAAGAGAAGGGCACCATAATTCAGTTGAATCTTCTTCACAATAGCAGTCATGACTCTGAGCTGAGTGTCGTTGACAGAATCATGAGCTGAATCCTTACAAAGAATACATTTACCAACAATATCAGCAATGAACTCATACTTTAGAGGGAATTCCTTTTTCTTTAATCCCCTCAGCTTTGGGTTGTTCTCATGATGCATTCGCTTCAGCCCTTCTTCAGTGTTGATGAATTGGATAGTAGTGAGCCTGTCATTTTTGAAACCTAGGGCTACATTGATCGCTGAGGCACATAGCTGAAATGAGATCCCTTTGACCTTTGTGGACAAAATTTCGTCTCCAATAATTCTATTTGAATAGAATTCTCTCACCAATGCTGGATATATCAGAGTGTTGGTGTCGAGGGCTTCGTAGAGTGCTGATCGTCGCAGCAGGGAGATGATTCTCTTGTACTTTGTTTCAGCTGAATCAAAATTTTCAAAGTCGAGGGAGTTCCCAAAGATTACTGGTGAGAGTGCCATTTGAGAGTTTCTTTGATTTTGCTGCACAAGGACAAACTTTGCTCAGAGTTTGATTAAGGTTGAGATCTAGGGTTTCAGCGAAGATGGAGAGGAAGAGCTTTTCAGAAAATAATTTGAAATGAGTTAGTGAAAGAACTTCCCTCTTTTTCTGTTGAGTGGACTAAGAGTCACGTGTTTGGTGCGTGCTCGTTTTAGGCCGAAGGAAAGAGACTGTTTTGCCCTTTAGCTTCTTCTGAGTTGTTTCATTCCTGAGCCCCTTTTTACTTTACGACCTTCATCTTACTCGACGATCGTAGAGTACATTTCGGCGATCGTAGAGCCCTTTCTTCTCTACGACCTCCACCTTTCTCGACGATCGTAGAGTTCATCTTGGCAGCTTGATTTCCTTTGAGCTGTTTTTCCAGTTTTCGTTATTCTATGACCCATCTTTCTGCAGAGTTGGTAGATTTCAAAGCATAATATTATGGATGTAAATTTAGCATTCCAAGTTCACTTATCAGCATGTTGAATCTAGATTCATCTAGGGATTTTGTAAACACATCAGCAAGCTATTTTTCGGTGGGAATGTAATGTAATGATATATTTCCACTTTGCACATGATCTCTAATGAAATGATATCTTATGTCTATGTGCTTGGTTCTTGAATGCATGACAGGATTATGAGTTATAGCAATTGCACTAGTATTGTCACAATGAACTGGAATAAATTTAAACACAAAACCATAATCAGCTAACTGATTTTTCATCCATAGGATTTGTGCACAGCAACTCCCTGCAGCAATATATTCAGCTTCTGCAGTGGAGGTTGAAACTGAGTTTTGCTTCTTGCTAAACCAGGAGACAAGTCTATTTCCAAGGAATTGACATGTACCACTTGTGCTTTTCCTGTCTATCTTGCACCCTGCATAGTCAGCATCTGAATATCCCATTAACTCAAAGGGTGACTCTTTGGGATACCAGAGTCCCAAATTTGGTGTTCCTTTAAGATACCTGAAGATTCTCTTTACAGCCAATAAGTGAGATTCCTTAGGATTAGCTTGAAATCTAGCACAAATACAAGTGGCAAACATGATATCTGGTCTACTGGCAGTTAGGTATAGAAGAGATCTAATCATACCTCTGTATTGAGTGATGTCAATACTTTTTCCTTTTTCATCTTTGTCAAGCTTGGTTGCAGGTGCCATGGGAGTTTTCATGATGGAAGCTGATTCCATGCCATATTTCTTTATTAGGTCTTTGATGTACTTGGCTTGGTTGATGAATATACCTTCACCAGTTTGCTTTACTTGAAGTCCAAGGAAGAAATTTAGTTCTCCCATCATGCTCATTTCGAACTTACTCTGCATTAGCTTGGCAAACCTTTCACACAGTTTTTCATCAGTTGAACCAAATATAATATCATCCACATAAATTTGAACTAGAAGCGATTTATCCTTGTGCTTTCTTAGGAATAAAGTGGTATCTACTCTACCTCTAGTGAATCCTTTTTCTGTGAGAAAATTGGTGAGTGTTTCATACCATGCTCTAGGTGCTTGTTTTAATCCATATAATGCTTTGTCTAATCTATAAACATAATTAGAAAGAGTTGGATTAACAAAACCTGGAGGTTGTTCAACATAGACTTCTTCTTGGAGTTCTCCATTGAGGAAAGCACTCTTGACATCCATTTAGAAGACTTTAAATCTCATGTGGGCTGCATGGGCAAGAAAGATTCTGATTGCTTCCAATCCTGCAACTGGAGCAAAGGTTTCATCATAGTCAATCCCTTCTTCTTGTGAGTATCCTTTAGCTACCAGTCTTGCTTTATTCCTTGTGATAACCCCATCTTCATCCATCTTGTTTCTGAAGACCCACTTGGTGCCTATGACTGGATGTTGTGTTGGCCTTTCAACTAGTCTCCAGACTTTGCTTCTTTCAAACTGGTTGAGCTCTTCTTGCATTACCTCTATCCAGCTTGAATCTTGTAAGGCTTCTTCTACCTTTTTGGGTTCTATTTGGGAGAGAAAGCTTAGGTAGATGCATTGATTTTGAGTTGTTGATCTTGTCCTGACTCTTGCATTAGGATCCCCAATTATCAGATCTTCAGTGTGATCCTTTGTCCACTTTCTTCTTCTTGGAACATCAGTTCTGGTGCCTTCTTGTCTTAGTTTTTCCAAGTTGATTTCTGGTTCAGGTCGTAGAGACTCATTGTCAGGCATATTAAGCTCTAAGTTTGTTTCTTCTTGCTCTGCGATTTCTGCTTCTGGCTCGACTATCGTAGAGCCTAACTCTACGATTTTGGACTCAGTGATCGTAGAGTCCTCCTCTGCTGGATCATTGAGTGAGGAGGTTTTCTTCTTTGATTCTGACTCATCAAATGTGATATGAATAGAGGCTTCAACACTTAATGATTCCTTGTTGAATACTTTGTAAGCCTTGTTGTCTGTAGCGTAGCCAAGGAAGATTCCTTCATCTGACGTGGGTTGGAATTTGGTTAGATACTTTTTGCCGTTGTTGAGGATGTAGCATAAACAACCAAATGCACGAAAGTAACTGATGTTTGGCTTCCTTCCCTTCCATAATTCATAGGGAGTCTTCTTGAGGAGGGAGTGAATGAGAGACCTGTTTTGAGTGTAGCATACAGTGCTGACAGCTTCTGCCCAAAAGTGCTCAGGGAGTTGAGCAACTGCCAGTAATGTTCTTCCTGCTTCAATCAATGTCCTATTCTTCCTTTCAGCTACTCCATTTTGTTGTGGAGTTCTTGGGGCTGAGAAGTTATGATTGATGCCATTTTCCTCACAGTACAGTTCTACCTCAGTGAAATCAAATTCTCTTCCATGATCACTCCTTATGGCTTTGATCTTCTCCTCTTTCTCATTCATGACAAGTTTGAACATCTTGATCAAGTGAGAGCTTGTTTCATCCTTAGAGCTCAGAAAGAATACCCATGTGAATCTGGTGTAGTCATCCACAATCACCAGAGAGTATTTCTTTCCACCAAGGCTTGTTGTTGGGATAGGCCCGAAGAGATCCATATGGAGTAACATGAGGGGCTTATCATTTGAGTTGATTATCTTGCTTTTGAATGAGCTCTTTGTTTGCTTTCCAAACTGACATGCTTTGCAGGGCTTCTCTTTGATGAAGTTGAGCTTTGGCAGTCCTGCAACTAGGTCATTGGAGGCAAGTCTTGACATGCTTTTGAATTTTAAGTGAGATAACCTCCTATGCCATAGCCAACACTGATCTTCAGAGGCTTTGGCAAGAAAGCATACAGCTTCATCAGGTCTCAACTCTACAAGGTTGACAGTATATACATTTCCTTCTTTGGTTCCTATCAGCTTCAATGAGTTGGTCGTCATGTCTCTGACTTGACACTGATTGTTGAGAAAAGTGACTTGATGATTTTTATCACACAGTTGGCTGATGCTGAGAAGATTGTGTTTTAGTCCTTCGACGTATGGCACTTTGCTGAAGGACACAACACCATATCCTCTTGTTTTTCCAGAATTGTTATCACCAAAGATGACTGCAGGACCATCTTTTTCTTCAAAATTTGACAGTAGAGCCTTGTTGCCTGTCATAGGTCTGGAGCATCCACTATCGAGATACCATGTTGATTCAGTGGAGCTTTGTACCTACAGAAAGAATCAGCTTTCATTTTGGTACCCAATATTGCTTGGGTCCGTATACATTAGTATCTTTGGGAACCCAAATCTGTTTGATTTTGGGTTTGTGCAGTACAGGAAAAAGATAGTTGGAATAACATTCTGCAGCTTTATGACCATGCTTGTAGCAGGTGTAACATTGCATGCTTGTGTGTGAGTATGAATTCCTTTTTGTCTTAGAAAGACGTGGATGGTAGTAACTCACACCCTTCTGCTTTCTTCTATGATTCATGGTTTTCATAGAGTGGAGGTTATCTCTACGATCCTTGTGGTTCGTAGAGAGAGTTTTGACATACTCTACTACCCTTTGTGGCTTAAATGTAGATTTTGACTTACTCTTTGAATTCTTGAATCCTAGAGTTGTGTGGGAAATAGTATCTTGGTTTGCAGGATTTGAGTGCAGTGTATTAATAGCCTGTAAGGATTTAACAAATACAATTCTCTTATTAGATTTAGGAGAGCTGTTATCATTAGTTTCCATAGGTTTGACCACTGAGGTTTCTGAGGGAGAATTGCAGAAACCCAATCTTGATTTGTTAGCCACTGATCTTTGGCTAGAGATTATGGTATCCATAGACAGAGAGGATTTGTTCCATGCTGAAATAGTTTTTCTAGTTCCTGGATTTTGGAGACTAGAATTAGTTCTCTCTGAGTGTTAAGCTCATTTACCTGTCTTAGGCTAGCATTCTCCACTTCAAGCTTGACACATGAGTTAGCAGTTCGTAGAGCAGTTTCCAACTCTACGACTGCTTTCTCTTTTTCTTCTTGAAGAAGAGAGTGATCTTTTGAAAGAATTCTAAACAGTTTCATATATTTGTGCAGTTCTATCATAGAGTCATGCATTCCTTCTCTAAGGTCATCAATAGTTAAATCAGGAGAATAAAAGTCAAATACCTCATCCACATTGAATTCCTTCTTGCTTTTTCCTTCTTTGGCCATTAAGCATAAGTTGGCTTTTTGAGTTTCTTCGTTTTCTCTAGATTCAGAACTTGAGTCGTTGTCTGAGTCACTCCATGAACTTTCAGCGACGAACCCTCTTTCCTTTTTCTTGGCCTTGAAGTGGTTTTTGAATTCTGATTTCTTCTTTTCCTTCTTTGGATCATTTCTTGGAGGCTTGGGACAGTTTGCGATGAAGTGTCCTGGTTGTTTGCAGTTGTAGCACAAGTCATTCACTTGTTCTTTAGAGCTGCTACTGAACTTTCTTTGTCTGTTATTCTGCTTATGAATCTTTTGAAGTGTCTGACCAGCATAACAACTCCATCATTGAGTTCATCATCTTCATCATCATCTGAGTCAGCTACCTTTGAAGTAGATGCTTTTAGAGCAATTCATCTTTCTTTCTTCTTTCCTTCTGACAGAGTTTTTGCTCGTTGGGTTAGCTCCAGTTCATAAGTGAGAAGATTTCCATATAACATCTAAACAATCATTTCATGAAGATTCTTTGATTCTTTGATGGCAGTGGTTTTGGCATCCCACTTGCTTGGTAGAGCTCTCATGAACTTGATGATGAGATCTTTGTTTGGATAGGTCTTTCCATATGCTCGAAGAGAGTTGAGTAGTACGTTGAATCTTTCATATGTGGAAGTGATGTTTTCCCCTGAGATGTGGGTGAACATTTCATACTGCTGAGTGAGCAAGGACTGCTTGTTTTCTCTGACTTCTTCTGTTCCTTCATTCATAATCAGTAGTGCATCCCATACTTCTTTAGCTGTTGTACAGTTGACCACATTTTCAAATAATTCATCTTCTAGAGCCATGAACAGAATGTTTTTGGCTCTTTTGTCTAACTGAACTGTTTTCTTCTCTACATCAGTCCAATCCTTTTTTTGTTTGATTGAGACTTTATTTGGATCTTCAGCAGTTGGCGTCAGCTTGGTTGGTACATAAGGCCCATTGAGGACAGTATCAAATAGATCCTCGTCAATGGCATCCATGTATGCCTGTATGCGAACTTTCCAGTTGGCAAATTTGTCCTTGTTGCACATAGGCGGTTTGTTTCCTCCGCCTTGCTCAGATCCATTTCTGGTTTGTGCCATTGATCTACTCAAGCGGGTTAGGCTTTAACTAAGAGAACCTGCTCTGATACCAATTGTTAGTTTCTAGAGGCAAAAAAGATATCTAGAAGGGGGGTTGAATAGATTCTTTAAAACTTTGTATTTCCCTTTTTTTTTCTTTTCAAAGAGATGACTTAACAGCTTTAATAAATATATCCAATTATTAAGCACAGCGGAATATAGTTAGTAAGAACCCCTTGTAGGAATGGACTGGTAGTAGAGAATATAATGAAGCAGTGATAAAACAGTTATAGCAGTTATGGCAGTTAATAAGCGCTAAGAGATAGAGACAAGGCTTTAAGTGGTTCGGAGCACACAAGACTCCTACTCCACTGTTCTACTCCTCGAGTAGAAAATCCACTAAGGATATCGTTACAACTGAATCACAAAGATTCCTTCAAGACCCTCAGTCTTGGAACACCAGTACTCAATCATACTCTTCAAAGCCAGCAGCCTTGGAACTCTGTAACTAAAACCAACAACCTTAGAGTCTCTTCTACCCTCTGGTACTCAGCAAGTCCAGCAGACTTGACTTAGGTTGGTCACCTGTTGACCCTTTCACTTGATAGAGAGTGATTCGTTTTGTTGCTACTGAGTTGCTTGAAGCATATGATTGATAAACTCAGCAGCGAAGCAAGATGTATCCCTTTGAGGTTGTAGAATGATGTTTCAGATGTTATCTTCTTTTCGTTGTACTTGCTTGATCTGAATCTTCATTCCTTTTGCCTTATGTAGATGCTTCTGAGAAATCTTCCCGTTAAAATGTGTCCGTTGCATCTATTCTTTCTGTTGAGATATGTTGCTGAGCTTAGGAATAGTTTATTCTTTGTTGACTGCAGTAGTGGGGTGAGTCAACTTCCATTAGTCTGACTTCAAGATAGTGGTGGAAATATTGCTCTAACCGTCTGTAGATTGTAGCTGTTTGCTCCCCACTTGTTTGTTTAATATTCAGCAACTACCTTGGGCAGGTCATTCTACTGACTGTTTGTTATGGGCAGCTTAGAATATTCATATTCAAATCTGAGTTGCTCGTCTGACATTTGATTCTACGTTCTTGCTTAGCCGTAGTGTCGTCAGTGTGTTTATAGTCGTTTTGATGCTTGCAGATATTCACTGTGAACTTCATTTTGATCATTCTAAAGTAGCATCAATGTCTCGCCTTCATGTTCTTCAAGAGAGGTGCTGATTTAGTTTGTGAGCACTGGCATAGACAACTCTACGATAGGTGAGAGTTTGTCTTGTGATGCAGGGACAACTCTTTGTTTTGTCGAGAAGGCTCTACGTCCTGTTGAGGAGGCCCTGCGTCCTGCCGAGGAAGCTCTACATCCTGACGAGGAAGCTCTACGTCCTGCCGAGGAAGCTCTACGTACTGACGAGGAAGCTCTACGTCCTTTTACTTGGAGTATGGCAGTACTCTACGATCAGCACATAAGATCAACCTAACAACTTTGATCTTTTCTATACTAAGTCCTTTGTACATCACCTTCAATAAAGGACTTTACAATTTGCTAGGATATTACAGATGTTGAATATAGCTTAGATCATCCTAACATATTTGATCTTCTCTTTCCTAAGTCCTTGTACATATGTCTATCATTGAGGACTTTACAAGATTGGCTACTGATACATATATTCATCAAGAACACAACATCAAATTTAAACCATGATATCTAACAGTATCCAACTATATAATCCCTTCTTAAGAATAATTAACTATACAAAACTAACTACTAAGTTAAACATTAAACTAAACATGATTCAAAAAATTGTCGAGGAAAAATTTCATCAAAATCTTATCATCAGCCTTCCACAGATTCCAAAATTTAAATTTTTTCCAAATTTTAACTAAAATACAAAAACATTAACAATTCTAACTAACATGCATAAATAAAATGAAATAAAAAAAAATCTCAAGTATAAAACTAAACTATCCAATTAATAGATATAAAATCCACTTATCAAATACACCCAAACTTAAACCTTTACTTGCCCTTAAGCAAAACATTAAAAACTATTCTAACATGCATATCAACAAATTAAATTGAATCTGCAATTCAGCCTCAAAGAATCCACAATATCAAAAACTCCCAATTAAACTCCAAAAACATGCAAAGTTAAAAACTTAACCTCCTAATTAATTCCATAACAATTCATGATCCTCAAAATAATGAAATGTCCATACTATTCAGGTTAATCATCACTTAGATCAGACTATATACCCAATACTTAACAAAAGTATCATATATCAACCCTAGACCTTTATTTACCACATCAATTCTAGCAAAGGCAAGCCTCATCTACACCTGGGGAATTAAACAGAATTTTCTCTATTTTTTTTTCAAAACTACTTCCCAAGCATACATATAAATCAAAAAAATTTCAGTGAGTGCATTTTATGCTACCTCTCACTCCTTAACAAGCGAGTGCGTTTTATGCTCCACCTCGTTTTGTATCACACATGAGCGCGTTTTACGCTTTTTCTCGCGCCTGTGTTTAAAGGTGAGTGCATCTTACGCTCCATCTCAACCCATAACAGAATTTAAGTCATCTCAAGAAGATTAAAACTTTCAAAATTTTAAATTCCCCACAAAATTCCCCTAAACTTTAATGAATGCCTATCCTTACTTAAAATGATGCTCAATTATGCGCCTAAGGTTTCTATGCTATCCTTCATAAGTATCCAACTATATAATCCCTTCTTAAGAACAATTAACTATACAAAACTAACTACCGAGTTAAACATTAAACTAAATATGATTCAAAAAATTTTCGAGGAAAAATTCATCAAAATCTTATCATTAGCCTTCCACAGATTCCAAAATTTAAATTTTTTCCAAATTTTAACTAAAATACAAAAACATTAACAATTCTAACTAACATGCATAAATAAAACGAAATAAAAAAAATCTCAAGTATTAGATACATAACCTGATAAGTGCATAATATTAGATAACTTTGATTCTTTTATATTTAGTTTTATTATATATTTTGTGTCTATGTGAGCTTATTAAGGTATTTATTGATTTCAGGAGGAATTGGAGCTTAAAAGAGAAAAAGGGACCAAAATGGGCGCACAAGGAGAAAAAGAGAAAACAAACAGAACTTGTGGGTCGTGACGCTTCAAATAATGGGTCGCGGCGCTGGATGCTGACATGCGGTGCTCATAAGGCATGCCGCGGCGCGTGAAGGCCTTCTGCGGGCGCGTGGCAGATTCCTCCTAGCGTTATTATTTTTGAGGATTTCTAATGTAATTTGGAACATCAATTCTTATAGCTTTAAGACTTTGACCTAGGGGTATAAATACATTGTATTAGTCAAGTTTGAGGGGATCTTCATCATCATCTATCATTCCCTCTTTTCTTCTCAATTGAAAACCCTAGTTTTGGAGATTGAAGGCATGTCAGGCTAAGTACTTTGTTTTAGTTCTAAGGGATGTTGAATCTTCTTTGCTATTAATGTCTTCTTTGCTATTAATGGTTTGATCAAGTTTACTTTATTTATTCCTTCTTGCATGAAATTTATTCTGATAATCTGTTTTAATTGATTGCATCTTATTTTATCTGATTGATTTGATATGGCTAGTTAAATTAATCTGATTGATATCATTTGCTAGATTAATATATAATGTTAAGGAAACGATATTATATCCGATCATAAGTAGCAATTAGTGATACACGATTATGGACAAACTTTTGAGTATTGGTAAGATTATCAGAAAATAGGTTAAATAATCCCTGATTGTGTGATTGTTGCTTGGAATAACCTAATTCCCTAATTCTTAATGCTGCTGTTATATCAAATCTAGACTGATAGTTCTAGGTTGTATAATAGTTAAGGGTCTTGTAACGCCCCCGAAATTCGGGTCTTACCTTTAAACCCGGGTCCGGTGCGTCACGGTACTACCCATACAACATAGGCTTACTACAAGAATGTAATTAAAATAATATTAAAGCATATACTAATCTAATCCTAAGTACGAAGACCTTTAATAATACACTTATGATCAAGGTTGAATAAATACCATGATCCTTTATAATATCTCATGTGTGAATGCAAGGTTTAGATTCTGACTTTAGTTAATCCTTGAATATACACAAAGTTATTCAATACATTCGTTATATAATGTCCTTTATATAACATCATCATCCTTCTAGATTACTGTAACAAGTAAATTACATAATCGCATCTGAACTACCAGAATGGATAACCTCCATTTCTAACTCAAGGTTTACATAATCTAATTCACGTACATCATATACCGTCATCACGGCTAAATAATTTTAATGAGGAAATGATAAACATTTTTCCTTTTTCCATGCGCCTCTAATCCTTATCAACATGATATCAAGAGAATTTCATCACATCAAGGATCTGCAAAAAATTTATTTTTGCAAGTATGAGCACGATGGCTCAGCAAAAACTAACAGTTTTCACATTTCATACTTCACATAACACATAAGTTTGCATTTTATTCATGCATCATGATTCTCATACTATGCATCTTATTCATGCATCTTCATTCTCATACTATGCATCTTACTCATGCATTATAAATCTTATGCAATGCATCTATATATATACATCATACATCTCATAGCATACCTTATGCATCTCATATTGTATATTTACAATAATTCAAGTTCCACATAGAACAATATAGTCACATAGTTGCACATCGTGCACACTTTAATCATGCTCGCATATAATTCACATAATAGTGAAAGATTTAGTAATCCAGTCATGTACATCAACACATTTAAACAAGTCAACAAGTTACGGAAAGAACTTGCCTTAAGCGTTCCTTGCCAAATTATGATGGCTCGTCCTTCAAATATCTTACATAATTTATTTAACAATAAAACACTAATTAGCCACTAAAAAAGCTTTATATATTGGTTCACATTATCGTAATTCTTATCTCATATTGTTCGCGCATTATAGACAATTAACAGGATTAACTCTAAAACATTTCTCGGCGTCGCGTCGTTTGAAAACGTTACGACCTTCATCATCATCAATCCTTATTGGTTTATATTAACCCCACTCTATATCTTATAATGTTCGTTTCATTTGAATTAAAACACTATTTAAGTGTATTAACACTTTACGCGGCGTTTCGACGTTTATACGTCACACGCCTAATTCGCCTCTTTTGCATGTGCTTAGCATGCTCATATGTTGGGTTATAACACTCTAAAATGTTTCATTCTTATTAGAAACATAATAATAAACAAGGTTATACACACTTGTTACGGCGTCATGACATTCGCACGTCCGTACGACAAACCTGCCTATTCGAACGCCCAAGTGACACGCGTTTGCGCACGCTTAACATGCCCATTCGAATTGTCTAATACTCAATGGTTAATGTTAAGAATCATTATAAATCATAATAATCATGTTTTAAAACTTAGAACATCATTTTACATTGTCGGGAGCATTACGCGTGCTTACGTGCATGCCCGACACCCTCTGATTGCCTCCAATTACACATTAGTCCTACAAATAGATAATTTAGACCCTGATATAAACCTCAAATCAAAAACTTAAAGAACGAAAGTTGTAGGTCTACTCTTCCTCTTTCCGAATCATCTTGAATCATCTTGAATCATCTTAATCCGAGTTCGTATGAGAAGGTTATGCTCATTTTACTACAGGATGTCAAAACAGTCATTTCGGACAGTCATTTCGGACATTCCGACCCTCTCCGACTTCGACTCCGATCTTCATAACTTCTTCTATACACGTTCAATTGGTCCATTTCAGATTCTGTAGACTCCTAAAACATGGGGCTACAACATATCAAAAATTCAAAGCTACCCATTAACATTAATAAGGCCAAATCTTAGGCCAAAGTACTAAGTTATTACTCTGTTCTTAGTGTTCTTGGTGTTCTTCACCAAATCATCATCAAATCTTTGTTTTAACACTTTTTTAATCCATTCCAACTGGGTGAACTTCGTAACCCATGTAACTACAACATCATTTCATCAAAAATATTATACCAACACGGAATCTAAGTTCCAAATCCTCTAAAATTCGTCCGAAGGTCCAAAGTCCAATGTTTTGTCCAAAGTTCATCCTCCTTACTCATAGGAACGAATTTTCTTCCATTTTTGTTCCACTTTGATGTTATTAATGGCTTACATAACATCTTAACAACATTATTAACCATCTATAACGAACAACAACAACAAGAATCAAAAGAAAACTCAAAACCCATTGGATGAGCTTGAAAACTCAAGAAAACTTGAAAGATGGAAATGAGATGGATTGAGGTTGGATTTCCTCTTGTTATTGCTACAGATGGGGTTATGGAGGTTGGCTAGCCTTCTCCTTCCTTCTCTTGCTCCCGTGCTCCTTCTTCTTCTTCTCTTCTTTCTCCCGTACCTCTTCTTCTTTTTCCTTCTTATTTTCTTCTCTTTCTCTCTACATTATTTCTCTCTCTATCATGCTATGCTATTAGAGAAATGAAATGGGAAGAGTAGTGGAATGGGAGAATAAGAGATGGCTGAGCATAAGGAGAGCTTCGGGTGAATGAAGGGTTAATTAACCAAGGAAATGGTTTGCACATTCAAGAGGAATGTTGCAAAAATAATGATTTCAAGGTATTGGCAACATGGTGTCGGCACCCACTCCCTTCCTCTCATTTGATTGGCTCTCTTGCCATACTTGGCTTCCATTGATTGGTTGAGGCTTAAATGCCTCCCCACTTAATCCGAATATACACAAAATATACCCGAATACTCCCACTTTTGTACCAATTTGGTCAATAACTCTACCTAAAATTAAAATGGTTATTCTCATAAAATATTAGGATGCGTAAAAATAATTATTATGGAATTTGTCCATTTATTCGGAACACCCATATAATACATTTCGGATACGAAATAAATCTCGTTCGGGCTCAAATAAAATTTTCGATGCTTGGAAAAATTATTTCTTCGCGTACATGTCTTAATGAAATTAATAAAAATCGAAAAAGATGTAAAAATATTCGGGCGTAAATAGTGCCTCAGGAAACGTGTCTCGTGAATAGTGATTTTGCGATTTTTTGCGAAATCAATTATTCACTCCTAGGGTTCAACAACGCATAAAAATTCATACATTCATATCATGCACGTTATAAAATAACCTTAAATCACATCACATAAAAATAATATTTTAATATATTCCATAATATTAATAAACCCAAATTACAAGGGTGCTCTCGATTTGTGATCGTTACATTTTTCCCTTCTTATAAGGATTCCGTCCTCGGAATCACAAATACCAAACCTCTCTTACTTGGTTTTCGTCTCATTTCTTCCGAAATTTTATCGTTGAATAATTTCAACGTATTACTATATCATAGGTTATATATCACCTATTTAATCCATTTTCCTCAACAAACTCTTGTAGGTTTTATTCTATAACCTTTATCAACTCAATTATATTGTGAGTATTATCCTTTTTTTAACCCATCAATTTCCTTTTTTAAGGATCCTTGCATGTCACAATCATCATAATAATTTAATATCATGATTTACTAACTTATAAACATCCGAGATATCACATTCACCCCTTCTTCTAAGAATTTCGACCTCGAAATTTTAACATATTTATCTTTGCTCATTTTACTCATCAAAACTAGGTTTTCAATTTACCCTTTACGCTTTCTTCTTCCAATGATTCATTTAGAATTGTCGCATTCTACGACTACTTCCTGGGAAAAATTACCCTTCCCATAATCAGTTTCCCGAATAATTGGAACCTTCAACAATTGTTTAATAATTGTGAAGTAACTTGAACAAATAGGAAATAAAATATTCCTTAAAAAATTTCATATTATGTTGAGGGGCCATAAAGACTATGAACATAGAGGTTTAAAGGGTATTACAGCCCGCTACCGATTTCAATTATGAAAAAGGTAATCTACCGCTGCTGGGGGCCATAAAGACCATGAACATGGAGATTTAAAGGGTATTACTGCCCGCTACCGATTTCAATTATGAAAAAGGTAATCTACCTCTGCTGGGGACCATAAAGACCTTAAACTTGTCCTTGGTTCACAGGTATTTCTACCAGTATCTACGGACAGAATAAAATTGTACGCCAGGTGATCAGCTTTTTGTACTCTGATGTTGTGCACAACATTCTAGCCAAACGACTATATGCGTTTGTTTGACCACCTCAAGGGTCAGTCAGGATTTTTCCGACATCAAATACCCCAATAATAGGGTTATTCACCTCAGCTTACTACAAAATTCCGCACCAAAACAATTTGGTTTAGGCATAAATTCTCAAATAATGCTTGAATAAACATATTTCAACATTTATCTAGCCGAATCAAATAGCTTAGACTTTTATTAACAATTCGGACATCAATCGAATTATTTTAGAGAACTCAATTGGCATATTTTTCATACTTTAAAGAAAACAAAAATCATTTTATAACTTTGTCATACTACATCATACCATAGTGGGTTGACGATCCTATGATCACATCCAACATTAGGTTAATCTGCATTGATGACTCCATTGTTTATCATTGCTACACCATATTCCATGATGCGAATGATTACATAAAATACGTTTTGATATTTTCAAATCAACTTTGTCTAGCCAAAATTATTAGCATAGACATATAAATAATAGTACTTTTAAAAATCATTGGTCCAATAATCTGGCCACATACATTTTTTGAAGGCATGAAAGTGCAAATATTAGCACGAAGTCAATAAATTTCGAAATCTAGCATAACTAGAATATTTGGAATATCCATGTCTCCTCATCAACTTCAATTTCTTCCATTGCTCCACTATTTAATAATTTTATCTATTTTTAACATCATCACTGCTCATCATGTTAAGAACTATGCCCCAATATAGTTCATTAAAGTTACCATACGTTATGAGTTCAGGAACTTACCACAATAATATGAGTTTAGGAACTTGTCCTAGCAATACGTAGTCCAAGAACAAATTAAGGACTGTCGTTAAACCAAGCACAAAATCAAGCACAAAACAAACATAGTTATGTCAATACAAACATATATTGATAGTGTAATACAAACATTTCAACGATTATCAATGTGACAAACTGAGTAGTCGTTAAACCAAGCACAAAACCCCTGCCCATACAAAGATTTGCACAACTCAGCTATCACATGAGTCCTCATTTGAAATCCCACAAAATCATAGTTTTTCTTTACTAAATACAAACTTTCTTTAATTCGTATTTTATCAATTACAACTCTTTCTGAGTTTACTTCATACTCTCTCATAATAATTCTCTTTATAGTGTCAGGCTATAATTGTTTAACAGATCATATGTCATTCATAACTCAATCCGATCACATCGTGATCTTACTCTACAATCGTTTTACATTACGATCTTCCTTATCCTATAATCGTTTCATCCTACGATCTTCTGTACTCTTCTCTCTAATCATAATATATGATTTTATTGCATTTTTGTCTCACAGACCTCGTCTATTTATCAACACTTGTCATCTTTATCACTGGAGTCAGGTAACTCCTAATTCTCATCTATTATAACCCATCAAGATTCTTATTTGAATCGTCTCATATTTATCTCAACTCTTACTATGAATTTTTCTAAATTCATTTACTATCAATTAAACTCTATTCGAGTTTATTCTTTATCATCCTCTCTACGGTTATATCCTAAGGTATCCATACCTAATGTTTATAACCTATCAGCTCTGATACCAACTGTAACGCCCCTAAAATTCGGGTCTTACCTTTAAACCCGGGTCCGGTGCATCACGGTACTATCCATACAATATAGGCTTACTACAAGAATGTAATTATAATAATATTACAGCATATCCGTAAAACATGCACCCTTTTTCGGACTGGGCAATTTGGCGCAATATGACCCTCTTGTCCACAATTAAAGCATACTTTCTTGCCCTTCAAGCAAACACTCACATGATTCTTCCCGCAGTTGCTGCACGTTTCCACCTTCTTCTTCTGATTTCCTTGCTGACTTCCAGCAGAAACACTATCATTCCACTTTCTCTTCTGTCCGCTGCCGCCATGGCTACCACTTGCCTTATTCTCATTTTCATTCTTCTTCTTCCTTTGCTCCTGATTATACTTAGATAGAGCATCACTACCTCCTTCGGCGATAATCGCCTTCTCCAGCACTGCCGCAAATGAATTCAATTGGAATATCGAAACCCGACTAAACAACCAGGGCTTCAGTCCCTACTTAAACCTTCTAGCCTTTTTCTTATCCGTATTGACTTGATATGGCGCAAACCTCGCCAACTCGTTAAATGTTGCCGCATATTCAGGCACTGTCATCGTACCCTGCTTCAACTCCAGAAATTGCACCTCCATCTGATTCTGTGCACTCGCCGGAAAATATGTTTCGAAAAACATCTCCTTAAATCTATCCCACATAATTACCCCTTGATCACCTCGAGTTTTGTTAGCTTGCCACCAATAGCTAGCTTCTGATTTTAGCATAAATGTTGCAAACACAGTCTTTTGGTCCTCGCTGACCCTAGCGACGTCAAAAACTTTTTCCATCTCCATGACCCATGTTTGTGCTTCGATCAGATTCATAGACCCTTAAAATTCCGGGGGTCCAACAGCCTTGAAGTCTTTGAAAGTCGTGGCCTGAGCTTGGGGTTGGTTTGCAAATGCTCCCGTCAATAAATCCACCAACTGCTGTATTGGATTAGCGTTGGTTTCGTCATTGTTGTTTGTAGATCCCTCAGGAGTCTGTTGATGTGTTGGTCTTCTTCTTGGCGACATTTTACTGTTAAGAATTTGCGCCATTATATTACTGCTCAATTACTTAAACATTTAAGTCCAAACTTAAACTTTTATAAATAACATTTAGCACATAACACATTTGATAAACTTTCGTATTTTATTCATTTACTGCTTCAAAACATAACATAGATAGCATCATAGTTATTTACATCATCTGCCCTATAATCATAAAGTTTCAAGACTACATCCTAATTAACCCACTATTTATCTCATTTGAGATTTACATCATATTAGTTCTCTTAGAAAAAAACTTATTATTACTACTATTCACGACCTATAAAGACATTCCATGTAGTACTGCTTCTTCACGCTCTTGCTTCATAATTCGGATCATCGTCCTGCGATCCATCACATACCACGGTAAATCCTCGAACTGAGTTGGGTAATAAAAACTCGATCCTGTGCCCTATCCATCGCTGTATGAAAAACACGCTCTATCTCATCCATCTTGGCTTTCTTTGACTGCATCTCATCCTCAACATGATCTACATGATCAGCAGCTTTCATCCACGTGTCCTCGGCTCTAGCACGCTTTGCCGACTCTTCTCTCAGCTCACTCTTCAGTTTCTCTATCTCAGCTGATAACTCCTCTTTCTGGCTCTCTGCCTGAACCAGCTTCCACTCCACATCCCGAAGACGTATATTAAGCTCCTCATTCTCTTTATTCTTCTGCTCTATAGTGGTCTGACGATCTGCCACCTGCTCCTCCAACTGCTCCACCCTATCCTGCAACTCTATGTTGCGATCATACACCTGCTCATACATCTGAACACCTAAGGAAGATAATGGTATCTCCTCAGGGTCTTCCTCCTCCTCTTCAACCTCCTCAGGATCCTCCTCAGGATCAGTCTCAGGCTCGTACTCAGGACCTACAACTGTGATCAATGGGGATGGCTCCCTCTGCACTAGCTGCTTCCGGACTACATAAACATCTCGGGGCTCCTCCTCCCTAGCCTGACTGGATCCACCTATATCAGTCATCCTGCCACCAAAAATTTAAGTTTAATCACTACTCAATACAACTCGCGAGCACATAAATTATAACACATAAGTTATAGCACATAAAGTCTTTTATTATCTTTAATGAATTCCTTAATTCATTCCTTAGAACTCGATAAGAGTTTTAACACCACTAGATTTTCGTTTCTTAACAAGGTTAACTCCTAAGGTTCCCCACCTAAGGTTCTTAACCTATGGCTCTGATACCAACCTGCGACACCCCTAAATCCAGGTACTTAATTCCCACTGATTTGGTGTTCACTATATCATTCATTCATTCATAACTAACTACCCATAATAAAGAACAATTAAATTCATTCATTGGTTCAAGATTAAAAATGTTTCTGAGGGTCATAAGACCTCGGACTATGTCCTAGGTTAACAAGTATTTCTACCGTAATCTTTAACAGTCATGTAGACTATGGACTATCCATCTCGTACTCCGGGGGATCAGCCCTTTATACAATGTATTATGCACAAACATTTTAAAGCTACTACGTAGTTTAATCCCCTATATTAGGGTTGTTCATCTCAGTTTAACTTTAGATTCCTACCAAAAGAAACTTGGATTGGAATAATCTCAAGATATTCTAAGTCTTTGAAACGCTCATCAACTATGGACTAGCTGAATCAATAAGGGTATGCTAGTCACTAAAGCATTTGATCAACAATAAAAATTGTACAATAGAATTTATGTTCAAAATTTGAATAACGATCAATGATCGAATAACAAATATCTAAAATAGAACATAAGCACTTGACATGATAACAACCTTGCTTGAATAATAATAAGCTAAGGTTAATAAGCTAACTTTATGAAAGTAAACTTATTTTAGATGAAATAATAAGATTAAAGGAGGGAAAACTTGCTCAATGTAAAAGTGGAGTTCAGAAACTTGTCTCGTGTGTAGATTATAGATTTAAATAATTCACGTTCCTTAATCAACCTATACATTTCGATTATAAAATGGTAACAATAATTAGTTACAGAATTATATTCACTTTAAGATTCATTCTTATCATATTTCATTGTAACATCTCGATTGTCATTCGATATTTAACAAGTACTTGCTTAACAACCAACGTGGTATCTCATTAGTCATTTAATATCTTAATCTAAGTTTTAAACATGTACATAGCAACATAGCAAGATTACAAAACAAATAGAAAATTTTCAGTTACTGTTCCACCGCCAGGGCGGTGGATTTCTTCACAAAACATCGCCGGGGCGAGGACACCGCCGGGGCGACAATTCTAGTTCAATTATGCCGCCGGGGCGACGAGACCGCCAGGGCAAAAAATCTAATGTATTTCTACCACCGGGGCGGTAGACTCGACTGACACCTTCTATAATTCGTGAACCAGTGCAACTTCAGACCAAATTTTCTAAATTCTATCATCCGACTTATAAATTAAACACACCCAGACATCAAACATGTTGTAAAACAATTACCCAACATGTTTCTAACAATTCTAACTATTATAAACACATAATCAACCAATTAAAATCCAAAAATTCACTGTTTCAACAAACTAATCATGTTTTGGCCTTTCTAATAAAATTAAACACTGCAAATTCATCTCTACACCATTTTAATCCATTCCACTTGCATTCTTTTTGTTTTTCATCATATTAACACAATCAAAAGTCCATTTACCGATTAATAATCTAATTGAATATCAATTTTCATACATATAAGCCATACATGAAATAAAACTCTGTAAACCAAAAACTCAATTTTAAAGCATACTTTCATGGATTGATAACTCCAAAATCATATATAAACACCAAAGCATACTTAGAAACATACATTACCAATACCTCATCAAAGCATTCAACCAAAATATTTACAGTAAAGAACTTTGAAATATATATAACAAGAATTAAGAGTAATACCTTTGATTAGTTAAATAATTGCAAATTTTAGATTATCTCCTTCTTTGATTTCTTGGATTCTTGTTTTCTCTCAATTTCTTCTCTCAATTTCTCTCCACTTCTCTAATTGAACTCAAAGCTCTACTCTTCTCCACAACAGGTAAGTTTTAAGTTTTTTTTTTAGCGTAAATTGATTCTTAACTGGTCAGTTGCAAGAAACCAAGAGTTAAGCCATGTTTGACAAACTCAAAATAAGAAAAATAGAATTTCAAAGACCATAAGGCCTTGTTTTGTTGCACCAAGCAAAATAATTCATTTTTACCAACCATGGGTTAGAAGGCCTTGTTTGGTTTAACTAAAATTAACCCTTTTTCCATTTATTTTAATAACTCATTATACTATATAGTTTAATTGTCACACTAACAATTTAATTAAACCTATTATTAAATAAATTCAATTAAATCTTACTAATTTAATTATAACCTTTATTCAAATAAATCATTTATTCATCTAATTTAATTATTAAATTAAATTAGAATAGACACATCAAATTACATTTAAATTACAATTAACATAATTACACTAAAGTGAATTACTCCACAATAACTTAATCAATTATTTATTTTACTCATTAAATAAATTAGCCAAAAATATTTATTTAATTCAATAAATATTTTTATTTATTCACAAAAAATTACATTCGTTACATCTACACTCTTCTTGCCACTCTGTTGCTAGTTGAGCACGTATACTTGTGTGTATTTGCTAAGTAGTAAACTAGGTAAACAAGTTTTTGGCATCGTTATCGAGGATAGTGATTAGTGGGTTTTATACCTATTATCTTGGTACTTTTAGTCTTAATAATTTGTGAGTGTTTAAGTATTTTCTGTTATTATATAGTATTTTTATTTCTTTATTTGTTTTTAGTGTTTTATTTTATTTTGTAGAAAAAAAGGAATTTTGGTGGCAAAATCGTAAATATTGGAGCAAGAAACGAGAGATACAGAAGCTGAAGCGTTGCGGTGCTAGCTTCGAAAGCCGCGATGATAGGCCTGAAAGCCGCGACCCTTAAATTCCAAGCCGCGACGTTGGGTCGGTTCGGGCGCGCCATGCACAGGCGAGCAGAGCGGCAGCCAGATGTCTCCTTTGGTTCTTTTTCCTGCAGGTCCCACTTGATATTCCTTGCCTTTCCACTAATGCAGTAGATTATTCCTAATGGGTCTTAAGTAAATTATTTAAAAGATGGGAGTTAGTAGCAAATTTGGGAAAGGAATTTTGTTATAGTAGTTTACTTAAATTAGGATATTGTGTATTAGTTTTAATTAGGATTTTAATTCTATTAGGGTAAGGAACAATAAGACTCCTATAAATATTCTTATATTGGGAGATTGTAAAGGTGGTTGGGAAAAAAGCTAATGAACGTTATGTGATGCTAATCCTCAACCATTAATTTTCAAGTTCAAAAGCAAGCAAGATTTCATCAACAATGGAGGCCATGAATTAATAAAGCTTGGAGATAAAAGACATGCGGGGGCAGTTTTTCTTCTTTAAACTCTTATTTATCTTTATCTTTCATTGATGTTAAATATTTTGTGATTATAATTTTATCTGCTATGAATAAGGTTTTTATATAAGAATTTTAGTGGAATCTCATGTATAGTTTAGACTGAATTTCTTTCTATTTGATTGACACCATATGAATTAGTTCATTATATTTTGTGCATTCATGTGTAATTACCAGATTCATAATTACGTTGGATAATCTAAAGAAATTGGCAGATGGATTATAGATTTAGATCTGAATATAATGACATATGATTAGTTATTCTTCTTTGGATTGAATGCTAATTTACGTATAGGATAGGAATATACCTATATGCCATGCGTAACCAATTCAAAAATTTGCTCTTAATGAATCTATTATAATTTAAATTGCATAGGAATATAACAAGTTAGTTAGATTGGATATTTTTATTTTCTATCGAAAGAGGCTTATAAGTGAAATTAAGTATTCTTGGTTAACAATTTATCGTGACCATATAATCAAATAAAAAGTTATGAGATTTGAATTAAGCATTTGGTGAAATTAAATTCTTAGATTTATTTATGAATCTATTTATATTTTCTAATTTAGTTATTTATTTTTAGTATTTAGTTTAATTGTTAATTTTTATTAATTCATCCATTTAAATAAGATTAGCTTGATATAAAATTAGTACTTGGAAAATCAGTAGAATTAATTCCTCATGAGAACGATACTCTTCTTGCTTCTTTATTACTAAGTCGATCGCGTATACTTGCGTGTATTTCGTAAGTGATAAATTTAGGCAAATAAGTTTTGGCGCCATTGCCGAGTAATTATTTTTCCAATGTTTTTTCAAAATTGATTTCAATCAAGTTGATCTTAATTTAAACTTGTATCTTTGTTGTAATTAATTTATTTTGATTTTTGTGCCTTTTAGATCATGCATCTCAGCAGATAATAGAAGACAGTTGTAGAGAGCGACAACTGACCTCTTTTCAGGGAAGTTGTTGCATTAATTTTTTTTATTGCATACTTTAAGGACAATGTCAGTTTCAAGTTTGGGGGTCTTCCTATATTTTGTTTTGATGTGTTGGTCTAATTTTTTAAAATTTTAAATTTTGTGAGTATATTTGTAACGGGACGAGTTAATTGAGTCGTGATTCTGGGGACAGAATCCTTTTAAGGGGGGAAAGATATGACAAACGAGAATTTTATAATTTAATTTAAATATTTATTGAATTAAATAAATATTTTTCGATGATTTGATTGTTGAATTAATTGATTAATTGATAAATTTGTGGTAGATTAATTTAATTATATGTGTTACATTAATTAAATTAATGTGAAATTTTTTTATATTTAAAGTATGTGTTTAATTGAATTTATTTGATTAAATGCATTATTTGAATAAGAATAATGTTATCTCCAATTAATTTAATAATTAATTAGAGACTAAATGATTTGTCATTATTAATAAATGATAATTTTTTAATCATGTGAATATGTGATTTAATGTGGTATTATTGTACCTTATTTAATTGATTTAAATGAGATTATTTTATTAATTTAAATATGTGACATGAACTATATTATAAACTATTTATTAAAATAAATTAGAAGGGAGAAATAATTGAGTAGCCAAACATGGCCTTAGTGGGAGTTGGTGCCAGTTATTAAACTGACACCATGTTCTGTCGTTTGGTTTTCACGTATTATTATTTCATGCGTTATGGTTCATCAGTTTCAAAAAGTTCGTACAGAGAGAAAAAAGAGGGAGATTTGTGAGGAATTAGAGAATTGAGAAGAAATACATTCAATTATTGCATAGTTAAAGCATTTAATCAGAGGTAATTCTTAAATTTAACCTTTAAATTATGTTTTCTTAATTTTCTCCATGAATACATGTTTTGAGTTCCCTTTAAACTAAGTTCTATGGCTAAATTTTTATAGAATGATGATTAGATGTTAGAAAGCATGTTTAAGAGTCTTTTATATGATGTATATGTGATTTAGAGTAATTAATTTCATGAAATCATGTTTTAATTGAAGTTCTGAAAAGTTACAGAGTAGTTAGTTACGAGCATGGCTTAAATATATAAATTTGATACTGGTTTTGCATGTTAATTGGTTAAATTGATAACTCATTTTGTTTATGCTTGTAAAAATGAAGGAAACAAGATTTAAACGGAATAATTTGGTGTTATAATGAACCTGTTATGTGTGATTTTATGAAAATTGAAGAAACTCTAATAATATAATAAGAAACCTCAAATTTGATTCTTAGATTCATGGTTTATGTGATTAAGTTGTTAAAATCATGCTAGAAGGCTTGGGTAACGATTATATATGAATTATAGTATCTGGGTATGTTTAATTTGACGTAAGAATAACAAGATTAGAAATTTTTGGCCTGTTTCTGCGTTCTTCGCGAACTGCAGAAACTAGAATTCGTGATTCTCGCCCCGACGAGCTCAATGAACTGAGTTTCTCGCCCCGGCTAGAGTTTTGTGAAGGAATTCCTCGCCCCGGCGAGAGTTTGTGAAGGATTTTCTCGCCCCGGCGGGAATTAAAAAAAATTGTAAAAAGAAGAGAGTAAAATTTTTTTATTCTTTCTTTGAGATCATGGTATGTTATAGTAGACATATCTAAGGCTTAGGCTAACATGTTAATTGAGATATTAAAATGAAAATTTGATGAGAACGAATCCTGAGGTGTTTATAATACTGTAACTAATCATTGTTACTGCTTTATAAACCGAATGTATAGGTTGATTAAAGAACGTGAGTCTTAAATTTATAGTCTACGCACGAGGCAAGTATCTTATCCTTACTTTTACGTTTACGCAAGTTTTCTACATTGATCTATTGTTTCGTTGAAAGTAAGCTACCTAATACTACCTTGATTTCAATTACGCAAGTTCCTAAGATTTCATTATCTTACAATGCAAGTTTCATAATGTTATTACTTCTTGAGCAAGTTATTGTTCCTATTTCATTCAATTTTATAGATTCAATGAGACGTTTTAAATTCTTCTTTGTAATGCTTCAGTTATATAGAACTTATTTAATTGTACCTTTTGTGAGATTTAGTTTTGATTCTCGAATTACACCTTTTGAACCTTGACTGACTAGCGAACCCTTATTGATTCGACTAGTCCATAGTTGATGAGCGTTCTAAATTCTAGAAATGTTATTGAAGTAAATCCAAATCAAACTTCCTTTGGTGCGGACTCCGATGTCAAACTGAGATGAACAACCCTTATACAGGGGATTTTATTTACGCGTTAGCGTTAAGATGTTGTGCACATACATGGTACAAAGGGCTGATCCCCCTGAGTACGAGAAGGAATGTCCATATAGTCTTACGACTGTTAAAGGTTTAAAGTAGAAATACTTGATAACCTGGGATATAGTTCGTGGTCTTAAGACCCTCAGATGTTCTTTTGAATCTCGTCTTATATTCTTGACTCAAAAGCTAAATTTTCGATTATTCAATATCCATTGATTATGTCACATGTTATTATTATTGTTGTTATTGTACTCGCTGGGCAATCATTGCTCACCCTTGCATAATAATATTGCAGCTAAAGTTGAAAGAGTTGATGAGCCGTCCACTAGTAAGGGCAAAGGCAAAACAAACAAGTGATGAAGACTTGTTTTAATTTGTTTAAATGATGTTTATGTAATAGACTTAATTTATGTTTCCGCATTGATGTTTATTTAAGGTTAGATGACCTGTGATTTATTTATTAATGATGTTGTAACCCTTTATTGGTAGATTTCTATTTTTAATTAAGAGTTTTTATTTATATTAAATGGGTAGTTAGATGTGATGTGATGTTTTTAGATAGTGAACACCAAATCCTGAGGAAACGAAGTACCCGGATTTGGGGGTGTCACAGGTTGGTATCAGAGATGTAGGTTATGAACCTTAGGTGGGGAAACCTTAGGGTAGTAGCCTTTTAAGAGTCAGAAAATATAGTGGTGATAAACTCTTATCGAGTTTTAAGGAATGAATTATGGAATTCATTAAATTTAATAAAAGACTTTATGTGCTATGTGCTTATGTGTTTACAACCTATGTGCTGCGACTAATGCCGAGTATTAATTAAAACTTAAACTTTGTTGTCAGGATGTCGGATATTGGAGGATTCAGTCAGCTTAGAGAGATTGAGCCCCGAGTGGCTGGAGAGGAGGAGCCCCGTGATATCCATGTTATCCGGGAGTAGTTGATACAGAGAGAGCTATCTCCATTGATCACGGTTGTGGGTCAGGAGCATAAGCCCGAGTCTGATCTAGAGGAGGATCCTGAGGAGATAGAGGCTGAGGAGGATGATGAGGATTCCGAGGAGGTACCCCTTACCTCTGTCGATGTTGAGATGTATGATGCATTGTATGATCGTACTATAGAGTTGCAGGACAGAGTCCGAGATTGGGAGAGACTGATAAATATACGCCAGACTTTTATAGAACAGAAATATGAGAAGATTGAGGATCTTGAGATACGTCTTGGAGATGTAGAATGGAAGTTAGTTCAGGCAGAGAGTCAAAAAGAAGACTTATGGCTGAGAATGAAAAGATGAAACTTGAGATTCAGAAATTAAAGGATGATTTGAGTGAGGAGTCAGCAGACCGTGCTAGAGCAGAGGATGCTTGGATGAATAACGCTCGACGTGCAGAAATTTCTGAAGAAGGTGAACGGGCAAAGAAGGCTAAGATTGAGGAGACAAACTATACCTTCCAGACAGCGATTGATAGGGCCCAGGATCGAGTTCTCCACTATCCAGTTCAGTTCGAGGACTTGCCATGGTACATGTTGGATCGTAGGACGATGTGCCGTATCATGGAGGAAGAACGTAGACAGGC
This sequence comes from Aralia elata, assembly GCA_034770075.1. Lineage (NCBI taxonomy): Eukaryota > Viridiplantae > Streptophyta > Magnoliopsida > Apiales > Araliaceae > Aralia > Aralia elata. The sequence continues at coordinate 38,572,651 of CM068384.1, read as the reverse complement.
ACTTCGACGCCTTAGTAGGCCGTGATAGGAGAAGTTTTTGAATTATGTGTAAATATTTATGGTAGTTAATGATGTAAATTCCAGCGTGATTATGCACAATGGAATATGACTATTTAATCCTAAAGATTGTTTGATCTTGGGATAGTAGATGTAAATAGCAGTGATGCTATCTTTCTATGTCTTAGACTTTTGAATTAATAAAATATCAGTTTTATTTGAAGATGTTATGTGTTAAATGTTTAACCTGAATTATTTGAGTTAAATGTTGAACACTTGAGAAATAGAGTTATAATCTAATAAGCACATATTCTTGAACAGAAAATGCCGTCGAGACGCCAACCACGTCAACAAGCTCAAGAGAGCTCTACTAACAATAACGACGCCAATGCTAATCCTGTTCATCAATTGGTGAATCTTTTGGCTGGAGCACTTGCGAATCAGCCGCAAGCTCCATCGGTGACGTCATTTAAGGATTTCAAAGCGGTATTACCGCCAGAATTTATGGGTTCCCTGAACCCGATTGAAGCCCAAACTTTGGTGATGGAAATGGAGAAAGTATTTGACGTTGCTAGTGTTAGTGATGACTAAAAGACTGCCTTTTCAACGTTCATGCTTAAATCGGAGGCCAGCTATTGGTGGCAGGCGAATAAAGTTCGAGGAGGTCAGGGTATAATCGCATGGGATAGATTTAAGGAGATGTTCTTTGAGATGTACTTTCCGACGAGCTCGCGTAACCAGATGGAGATTCAATTTCTAGAGCTGAAACAGGGTACCATGACTGTACCGGAATACGCTTCGAAGTTTAATGAGTTGGCTAGGTTCACAACTTACCAAGTGAATACGGATGAGAGGAAGGCGAGGAGATTTGAACAAGGTTTGAAGCCATGGTTGGCAAAATGTCAATGTTCCAATTGAACACTTTTGCTGGAGTGTTGGAAAAAGAGATTATTGCAGAAGGAGGGAGTGATGCTCTAACTAAGTATAACCAGGAGCAAAAGAAGAAGAAGGGTGAAAATAAGAGTAATAAGGCAAGTGGTAGTAGCAGTGGTGGTCACAACCAGAAGAGCAAGTGGAATGATAATGGATCTGCTGGAAATCAACAGGGAGGTCAGAAGAAGAAGGTAGAAGCGTGTGTTACGTGTGGGAAGAATCACATAGGGATTTGCCTGAAGGGGAAGAGGGTGTGCTATAATTGCAACCAGGAGGGCCACATAGCACCGAATTGTTCGAATCCGAAGAAGGGCGCTTGTTTCACATGTGAATCGAAGGATCATTTGGCTAGAGATTGCCCCAAGAAAGCAGCAGTAGGAACAGGATCAGGAGGCAACAAGGGGAACAATGGTGGTAACACGTTGACTATAACCGGATCTGCACCAACAAACCGACCTACTTCCAGAACTTTCAACATGACCGTACAAGATGCCGTGCAATCTCGCTATGTGGTGTCAAGTATCATTCCGATCAATAATATAGATGCTTATGTATTGTTTGATTCGGGTGCTACTTGTTCATTTATATCCAATGACTTTGGTAAGAACTTAGATTTGCCTAAGGAGGAATAGATTACCCTTTGAACATAGAAATTGCGAATAGGGAAGTAATTCCTGTTAGGTACGTATACAAGAACTGTAGAGTGAATATTAAGGGAAACGTGATGACAGTAGATCTGATCCCAATCAAACTTGGGGAATTTGACGTTATTTTGGGTATAGACTGGTTATTCAATTATGGAGCGATAATTGATTGCCAAAAGAAACTTATTAACCTTATGACTCCGTCAAATGTAATATTTTATGGCAGCAACTCGCCTAGACAAGCGAGTTGTCTGACGATGATGCAGGCCAGGAAGTGTTAAGACAAGGCTACGTGGGATACTTAGCCTACATAGTTGATACTTGAAAAGAGAGTCCAAAATTAGAAGAGATACCTGTCGTAAGAGACTTTGTAGACGTCTTTCCCGATGATTTGCCAAGACTTCCCCCAGACAGGGAAGTTGAGTTTGTAATCGATTTGGCGCCAGGAACTGCCCCGATATCGAAAGCTCCGTACCGAATGGCCCCAGTAGAAATGAAAGAATTGATGGTGCAGCTACAAGAACTTTTAGATAAGAAGTATATTCAGCCGGGCGTATCACCGTGGGGAGCGCCGGTATTGTTTGTCAAAAAGAAAGACAGATCGATGCGACGTTGCATTGATTACAGGGAGTTGAACAAGGTCATGATTAAGAATAAATACCCGTTGCCAAGAATCGACGACTTGTTTGATCAGTTGAAAGGAGCTAGATATTTCTCGAAGATAGATTTGAGGAGTGGGTATCATCAGTTGAAGGTGAGGAAAGAAGATGTACCGAAGACAGCGTTCAGAACTCGTTATGGTCATTACAAGTTTCTGGTGATATCATTTGGTCTAACGAATGCTGCAGCAGCATTCATGGACTTAATGAACAGGGTGTTTAAGCCGTTTTTGGACATGTTTGTAGTAGTATTCATTGACGATATTCTAATTTATTCCAAAACCAAGGAAGAACATGCAGAACATTTGAAGTTGACATTGGAAGCGTTAAGAAGAAAGAAGTTGTACGCCAAGTTTTCAAAGTGTGAATTCTGGATAGAGCGGGTGCAATTTCTTGGACATGTGATTGACAAGGATGGAATTTCGGTGGATCCGTCAAAGGTTGAAGCAGTGCTTAACTGGGATCAGCCGAAAACACCATCGGAAGTAAGGAGTTTCCTTGGATTGGCAGGTTACTACAGGAGATTCATTCAGGATTTTTCCAAAATTGCGACTCCGTTGACGAATTTGACTAGAAAGACGGTGAAGTTTGTTTGGACGGAGAAGTGTGAGGAAAGTTTTCAAGAATTAAAGAAGAGGTTGAGTACGGTGCCTGTGTCGTCTCTACCGGATAGCGCAGGAAATTTTGTGGTGTATAATGATGCGTCGCATAAAGGACTAGGATGTGTGCTTATGCAGAACGGTAAGGTCATTGCGTATGCGTCACGACAATTAAAAGACTATGAAAAGGGGTATCCTACCCATGATTTGGAATTGGCCGCTGTGGTATTTGCTTTAAAGATATGGAGACATTATCTTTACGAGGAGAAGTGTGAAATATATACAGACCACAAAAGTCTGAAATATATTTTTACACAAAAGGATCTGAACATGCGTCAGAGGAGATGGTTAGAGTTGATAAAGGATTACGACTGCGAAATTTTATACCATCCGGGTAAAGAGAACGTGGTGACCGACGCCTTAAGCAGAAAGGGACGGGAGAAATTGTTCATGATTACCGCTCAAGAGAAATTGATTACAGTAATGGCGAAACTGGAGTTGGAGGTGAAATTTCTGGAAGAGTGTGACAAAAAATTATTTCAGTTGAGAATCGGTTCAACTTTGGTGGATGAGGTTAAGGAAACACAAAATCAGGACGAAGAATGTAAGAAAATCAGGAAAAGAATATCTGGAGGTAATGAAATGAAATTCAAAGTGGATAATGAGGGAGTATTAAGATTCGAGGGAAGAATTTGGGTTCCGCCAGTACCAGAGATTAAGGAGAAAATTTTGAGCGAGGCTCATAATTCAAGATATTCAATTCATCCGGGTAGTACGAAAATGTACCAAGATCTCCGATAGCATTTTTGGTGGCCGAATATGAAGAGAGACGTTGCCGATTGTGTAGCCAAGTGTTTGACATGTCAGAAAGTTAAAGCAGAACATCAGAGACCAAGTGGCCTATTACAACCGTTAGAAATCCCAGAATGGAAATGGGAGCACATCACCATGGATTTCGTAGTGGGTCTTCCGATGACTCAGAAAGGTTTCGACGCAATATGGGTTATCGTGGACCGACTGACGAAATCATCACATTTCTTACCAATCAAGATCAGATTCAACTTAGATCAGCTGGCAAAGTTGTACGTGAAAGAGATTATTTCGAGGCACGGTGTTCCAATATCTATTGTCTCAGATAGGGATCCACGCTTCACATCGAACTTTTGGAAACGACTAGAGGAATGCATGGGAATGCAGTTACGTATGAGTACGGCATATCATCCACAGACCGACGGGCAGAGTGAAAGAACGATTCAAACATTGGAGGATATGTTAAGAGTTTGCATTATGGACTTCAAAGGAAATTGGGACGATCATCTACCGTTGGTGGAATTTGCTTACAATAACAGTTACACGCAAGTATTGGCATGCCGCCTTACGAAGCGTTGTACGGCAGAAAGTGCCAAACTCCATTATGCTGGGATGAAGTTGGCGAACGTCAATTGCTCGGACCAGAACTGATACAACAGACCGCAGAAATCGTCAAAGTAATCAGGGCAAGATTGATAGCAGCTCAGGATAGACAGAAGAAATATGCCGATCAACATCGTAAGAATCGAAAGTTTGAGTCTGGTAGCTACGTCTTCTTCAAAGTATCTCCCTGGAAAGGGAAGATTCATTTTGGTAAGAAGGGAAAACTGAGCCCGAGGTTCATTGGACCCTTTGAAGTGTTAAGAAGAGTTGGTGAGGTCGCATATGAGGTAGCTTTACCTCCAGCGCTGGAACACATCCACAATGTCTTTCATGTCTCGGTATTACGACCATACAAACACGACTACAAGCATGTCATAGAATATGAACCCTTGCAAGTTGAAAAAGATTTGTCTTATGAAGAAAAGCATGTTCAGATAGTTGACAGGAAAGAGCAAGTGTTAAGAAATAAAATTATACCTTCTGTCAAGGTGATCTGGAGGAACCACAATGCTGAAGAAGCTATGTGAGAACTCGAAGATCAGATGATGAGAAATTATCCACAGCTATTTGCTTAATCTATGTGTAACGATTCTGGGGACAGAATCTATGTAAGGGGGGAGAATGTAACGGGACGAGTTAATTGAGTCGTGATTCTGGGGACAGAATCCTTTTAAGGGGGGAAAGATGTGACGAACGAGAATTTTGTAATTTAATTTAAATATTTATTAAATTAAATAAATATTTTTCAATGATTTGATTGTTGAATTAATTGATTAATTGATAAATTTGTGGTAGATTAATTTAATTATATGTGTTACATTAATTAAATTAATGTGACGAATTTTTATATTTAAAGTATATGTTTAATTGAATTTATTTGATTAAATGCATTATTTGAATAAGTATAATGTTATATCTAATTAATTTAATAATTAATTAGAGACTAAATGATTTGTCATTATTAATAAATGATAATTTTTTAATCATGTGAATATGTGATTTAATGTGGTATTATTTTACCTTATTTAATTGATTTAAATGAGATTATTTTATTAATTTAAATATATGACATGAACTATATTATAAGCTATTTATTAAAATAAATTAGAAGGGAGGAATAATTGAGTAGCCAAACATGGCCTTAGTGGGAGTTGGTGCCATTTATTAAACTGACACCATGTTCTGTCATTTGGTTTTCACGTATTATTATTTCATGCGTTATGGTTCATCAGTTTCAAAAAGTTCATACAGAGAGAAAAGAGAGGGAGATTTGTGAGGAATTAGAGAATTGAGAAGAAACACATTCAATTGTTGCATAGTTAAAACATTTAATCAGAGGTAATTCTTAAATTTAACCTTTAAATTACGTTTTCTTAATTTTCTCCATGAATGCATGTTTTGAGTTCTCTATAAACTAAGTTCTATGGCTAAATTTTTATAGAATGATGATTAGATGTTAGAAAGCATGTTTAAGCGTCTTTTATATGATGTATATGTGATTTAGAGTAATTAATTTCATGAAATCATGTTTTAATTGAAGTTTTGAAAAGTTACAGAGTAGTTAGTTACGAGCATGGCTTAAATGTATAAATTTAATACTGGTTTTGCATGTTAATTGGTTAAATTGATAACTCATTTTGTTTATGCTTGTAAAAATGAAGGAAATAAGATTTAAACGGAATAAATTGGTGTTATAATGAACCTGTTGTGTGTGATTTTATGAAAATTAAAGAAACTCTGATAATATGATAAGAAACCTCAAATTTGATTCTTAGATTCATGGTTTATGTGATTAAGTTGTTAAAATCATGCTAGAAGGCTTGGGTAACAATTATGTATGAATTATAGTATCTCGGTACGTTTAATTTGACGTAAGAATAACAAGATTGGAAATTTTTGGCCTGTTTCTGCGTTCTTCGCGAACTGCAGAAACTGAAATTCTTGATTCTCGCCCCGGCGAGCTCAATGAACTGAGTTTCTCGCCCCAGCGGGATCTCGCCCCGACGAGAGTTTTGTGAAGGAATTCCTCGCCCCGGCGAAGTCTCGCCCCGGCGAGAGTTTGTGAAGGATTTTCTCGTCCTGGCGGGAATTAAAAAAAATTGTAAAAAGAAGAGAGTAAAAATTTTTTATTCTTTCTTTGAGATCATGGTATGTTATAGTAGACATATCTAAGGCTTAGGCTAACATGTTAATTGAGATATTAAAATGAAAATTTGATGAGAACGAATCCTGAGGTGTTTATAATACTGTAACTAATCATTGTTACTGCTTTATAAACCGAATGTATAGGTTGATTAAAGAACGTGAGTCTTAAATTTATAGTCTACGCACGAGGCAAATATCTTATCCTTACTTTTACGTTTACGCAAGTTTTCTACCTTGATCTATTGTTTCGTTGAAAGTATGCTACCTAATACTACCTTGATTTCAATTACGCAAGTTCCTAAAATTTCATTATCTTACAATGCAAGTTTCATAATGTTATTACTTCTTGAGCAAGTTATTGTTCCTATTTCATTCAATTTCATGGATTCAATGAGACGTTTTAAATTCTTCTTTGTAATGCTTCAGTTATATAGAACTTTTTCAATTGTACCTTTTGTGAGATTTAGTTTTGATTCTCGAATTACACTTTTTGAACCTTGACTGACTAGCGAACCTTATTGATTCGACTAGTCCATAGTTGATGAGCGTTCTAAATTTTAGAAACGTTATTGAAGTAAATCCAAACCAAACTTCCTTTGGTGCGGACTCCGATGTCAAACTGAGATGAACAACCCTTATACAGGGGATTTTATTTACGCGTTAGCATTAAGATGTTGTGCACATACATGGTACAAAGGGCTGATCCTCCTTAGTACGAGAAGGAAGGTCCATATAGTCTTATGACTGTTAAAGGTTTAAAGTAGAAATACTTGATAACCTGGGACATAGTTCGTGGTCTTAAGACCCTCAGATGTTCTTTTGAATCTCGTCTTATATTCTTGACTCAAAAGCTAAATCTTCGATTATTCAATATCCATTGATTATTTCGCATGTTATTATTATTGTTGTTATTGTACTTGTTGGGCAATCATTGCTCACCCTTTCATAATAACATTGCAGCTAAATTTGAAAGAGTTGATGAGCCGTCCACTAGTAAGGGCAAAGGCAAAACAAATAAGTGATGAAGACTTGTTTTAATTTGTTTAAATGATGTTTATGTAATAGACTTAATTTATGTTTCCGCATTCATGTTTATTTAAGGTTAGATGACCTGTGATTTATTTATTAATGATGGTGTAACCCTTTATTGGGAGATTTCTATTTTTAATTAAGAGTTTTTATTTATATTAAATAGGTAGTTAGATGTGATGTGATGTTTTTGGATAGTGAACACCAAATCCTGAGGAGACGAAGTACCCGAATTTGGAGGTGTCACAATATTCACTGCTAACCCTCACGAGTCACAACTCGTCCACTTGGGGTAACCTTGGGCTTTAAAGGCTTGTTGCACATGCTAAGTGCAATCATATTTCCTACGAAAATGGGGTTGTACTGTTTTTAGGTAGTGTCTTTTGGGCAATGAATTAATTGAAATTAAGATTTTTGGTCAACGATGAAATTTTGATTTAATAATTCTTGGAAAAGGGATAAATATTGCTTAGTCTGAATTTTGACTTTTTGTTAGTTTTTATTTTGTTCGAGACCCTTTAATTCTTTTATGCACATATCCATTTGATTGAGCTAGTGTTCACTTTGAGGAAGTTGTATATTAAATGCTTATGGAAGATATTCATGAACTTTATATCTTTTTCGATCATAACTTAAAGTGCAATATGAGGCAGAATATAATTTGGAGGAAATGATTTAGGTAAATTTTTCTAGGATTACTTCTCGCGAGGAGAAAGAAAAAAGAAAAAAAAAGAAAAAAAAAGTTTATTATATAAAAATTTAGCTTGGCTAGTCTAATTGTGTGGCATTTGTTACTCAAGTTAATAGATCTTTAGGGGTGTCTTTACACCTAGTGCCTTAAAGCCAATTAGTTTGGGAGTCATTGGTCAAACACTTGTTACATTGGTAACTTTGAAAAGCCTAAGAAAATTAGACATTGCACAAGTCAGAAGTAAAGTTTAAAAGCGAGATGAAGCATAAAACGCACTCGTGAAAAAAAATTAAAAAAATTAAAAAAATTAAAAAAATTTGCATGTTAAATGTTGTAGACACCCAAATTTTGCACTTCGTATACTAACCCTGACAGGAGGGCAAATTTGGCAAATGAACCGGCCTGTGAGAGCGAGGGATGGAAAAGTACGAACACTCGACGCCACCGCAACGATTTGCAAATCAAAACCAACGTGACAGCAGGGCCGTCTGAAATGAGCATGCCCGAATGATATGACACGTCTCCCAGTGATTCCTGGACTGCAAAATACAAGCCTGTCGACACGACACGAGAATCGAGGCGTGACATGAAAAATGAGAAAGTCAAGCCGGCCAGCCGCGGATTGATCTGCGGCCAATAGTGCGCCTTTTGAAAACACGGAACTCGAAACACGAAAACCAGGAAATCAGCTGAGTGCGATGGGAGGCGGCCAGCCAGCCGCAGATCAATCTGCGGCCAGCCGCAGATCAATCTGCGGCTGCCCTGGACCAGCCTATTTTAGCTCAGTTTCTTCATTTCATCCAGGAGGTTGAGCAGGCAAGAGAGAAGAAGAAAAACAGCAGCGGGAACTCGGAAATAGGGAGAAAAAATAGCAGAATTTGTAAGGAAAATAGAGAGAAAAGAGAGAAAAGAAGTGAGGAATTATATCTTTTGTGTAAGATTATATATCATATATCTTCTATTCTACTCAATACATAAATTCATACCTATTGTAAGGATTACTTGCAAGGTGAAAAGACTATTTCCATAGCAATTTTTGTATATCATTTTGTTAATCTTCTTGTCAATTGGGTTATGTGAAATGTAGTTTTCTTGTATATTGTTGTGGAACCATGGATTGAGGACTATTAGTGAGGGTTCCAAATGGAACGAAATTCTTCCTAATGGTCCGATGATATCAATTTGGCAATTTTAGCTTGTTTAATTTGTGTAGTATCCATTGCGTGGGTGTGTATAAATTGTGGATGTGAGCCTAGGAACGCGACCCCGTGGTTCAAATCCGATGATGGACAATATTGATGTATGTAATCCTTTATTGTAAATTGTAATCGTCGGGCCTTAAAACGATACCAAGTTAAAAATCGGGTTTAAGGCCCCCGTAATAGTGAAGCATGTGATTGTGGGCGTTGGGGTTATTTGGATGGCTTACATGCCCATGGATAGCCCCAATGCATTTTAATGCTTGATTTGAGTTACGACCTAAAATTGATTTCAAAGCTAAACAATGAAGACTTTCATAAAATTCAATCAAATTAGGTTATTAGCACCACGAGGCTAAAATTTGGAAATGCTAGTGAATGTCGATTCCTATTCAACGAGAAGGCTAAAGGAAACATCGTTTTCAAACATCACAAAAAATAATTTTATAAAAATAAGCAACGTTTTAGTAAATCTTTGTGTATAGGGTTAAGGAGATCCTAAAAGTTGCCCACCATGCTATTTACGAAAGCGACGTATAGATCTCGATTCCTATTTTGACGAAGGTTTAAAAAACTCTTGTTTTGCCAAAACGACACCTAATGAAAATCTCATAAGTCTTGACAATTAAAATCAAACCTTTCTCATAAAGCCTGCTCGTATAAGCCGAAGGACATTTTAAAGCATTCTCAAAAGAAAACACGACTTTTCATCAAAACCCAAATGGTTTCTTCATGCAAACTCACCACGACATTCATATAGGCACACACACACACACGCGCATATACACACACACATTCAAGAATTAAAGGATAGGAAAAGCATCAAGATTGCGGTAACCGTGTTTCACGGAAGTCGGGGGGTGCCTAACACCTTCCCCACGCTTAAGCAAGCCCCTGAACTCTATGAATCTCGGTTTGCAGACCAATTAATTCGGAGTCACATATGAGCCAGCGATTTATAAAAAACGAAAACTCGGATGAGTTGGTACATCCATTTCAAATATACCAACTGGCGACTCTGGTTAATTGGCTCATCATAAAAAACGATCTTTCAAAACCCCGTCGACATTAATGCCGACCTTTTCCCAAACTCATATAATAAAAAGGTAAAAATCGGAAGAGACGAGAAACCGGCGTCGACAGCTGGCGACTCTGCTGGGGACATTAGAGGGCTTAAGCCGCGTTCAAATCTTGATGCTATCCTATCTTTTTAAAATTCATAAAATGTGTGTGTGTGCGATATTTTGATTTTTTACTTTTGTTGTGGGATTGTGTGCTTTTGTCCAATGAATGAATGATTGAATGGGATTGCTTTACTTTAAAGTAATCATTTGCATACGGTGAGGACGATGAATGTGAATGAATGTTGAGAGAGTACCTCCTCCTGAGGCGAACCTGTCGGTTGCTTATTACTGGACTCGAAGGGGCTGCTCCCCGGAGATGGCTCAGGAAACGCACCACCTAAATCCGCTCCAATCGAAAGGACTCAGACAAGTAGATTGCGAAGATTTGGGGACCTTCATGCCGAAAAGCCCGCGAGAGTAACCTTAGGATAGGTCAGCCTCAGATTAACCCAGCGCAGGAAAAGTCTCTTCATGCCTTTTTACTTTCGCGTGTATAAATGGCATAGTCCCATTCAGTATTCATATATGCCTCCCCTCTTGTCAAAAGAGATTACTAACCTCTATGTTTTGCAGGGAACATCTGGGGAAGCATAATAAAGTCGTGTCTAGCGCTCATTATTGCAATAAAGGACTGCTAACATTCTGTTTTGCAGGGAAAGATTAAAAAACCCAAAACACGAAAGTTACAGCTTTAGCATGCATCCATATCCTTTCATTACCCAGGACTAAAAACTTCGAACCGTTGTTTTTGTAGGATTGCTCCCCAAACCCGTTCGCAGTCTAAAAGGGCCCAAAACTCTACATCTGAAATGGCTGAGCTCCCACCTACTAATCCTGGCTCCATATCTAAGGAGGAATTTGATGATTTCAAGAAGCAAATGTTAGAAATGGCCATAATGCTGAGGGAGCAATTGATACCTCGACAGGATCCACCTAAAGAGGATCCACCCCAACCTAAGGGCGAGCCAGTCGTCCCAAAGGTCATTCCTATACCCAATCGGACAGTGATTACTATCCCGGAGGAAGGAGACACTGACGACCTTCGGAAGAAAATGAAACAAATGGAGGAGACCATCCAATCTCTAAAAGGCATAGGCTCCCTAGGCAGGGTTAATTATTCAGATCTATGTGTCTTCCCCGGAGCCAGATACCCGGAGAAATTTAAAATTCCCGAATTTGAGAAATACAATGGGAGTGGGGATCCTTATACACATCTGAAAATATACATCGGGGAGTGATGAGTGTATTTTATATACACAAATTAGGTGCTTTTGAGCTTGATAATTTGTAAATCCTAAGTCATTTCGGTTGGTTTTATGTGTTTTTATCTTATTGTCATGTAATGTAGTTTTATATTGGTTTTATATATTTTTGTATGCTTTTATATGTTTTTCATGTTGTTTTGTAGGAATGGAAATAAAAGCTCCTTGGAATCAATACTCATAACTTGCTTTTTGGTACTGTAGCTGCTTGTTTCCCAATTTCACCCATGATCCAATCCGAATCTCTCAAAACTCAAAGAACGAAAGTTGTAGATATTTGTCTTAGCTTTCTGGAGCATCCGGAATCATCCAATTTGAAGTTCGTATGAGAGAGTTATGGCTATTTTACCATCGGATTGGGCATGTATTTTACACAGCAGTTGCATCGGGCTCAATTTAAGCCTTTCTTCGGACATTTTCTCATCATGCTCCAGTTATTAAAGTTGTAGAGTTCTTTCTCAGCTTTCCATAGCCTATTTACACGCCTTAATCCGAGTTCGGACGAAGAAGTTATTGCCATTTTACTAACAGAGGTCAAAGCTGAGTCGGGATACAGGCCACCTGGCGCGGGCGCGCGGAAATGGGTGCGGGCGCACGGCGCCTGGCACCAGGCAGCCAGCGCGCGCGCGCGGCGTGGGTGTGCCATGGGCGTGTGGCATGGCCAGGGGGCGGCGTGCGGGCGCACCAGGCGGCGTGCGGGCGCATCTGGGCGTGCTGAGTGCGATCTTTTGAGCTCCTAGTGCGATTCCAGCTCACTTTTTGACCCAAAATCTGATGTTTGGCTAGGGTTTTTCATGGAGGCACTATATAATATCTCATTGGGGCTTCATATTTCATAACTAGGGATTGGGAGGCTACACTAAAACATCAATTAGAGAGCCAAAAGTGTTGCAACACAAGGAAAATTCAGCAAAATCAAAAGAACCAAGAAGGAAAGGAGTGTCAAATGGACATCTTGACATAGGGAGGCTGCACATACATCACCAAGAAGAGCTTGAGGGCTGCAATTCAAAGAGATTTTCAGCAACAAGCCAAGGAGCAAAAGGAGAAAAGAATGCCAAAGGAAGAGGAAAAGCTAGAAATTAACATCAACCAAGCAAGCAACATATGAATATCTTCTAAATGGGTTTTATCATCTCTTGATTTCCTTTGAATTTGTATTTCTATTTCATGATGTACACCATGTGTTTGATGTTTTGCCTAGCTACCATGAACTAGAGCTTATTCTAAGATTTCAATGGAACCCAACACATAGTTTGAATTGATTTCTCTCTCTTTGCTATTAATTACTCATTTGTGAATTGTATGTTATAATTTATGCTTCATATATTAATTGCCTAGCTAGTAATTACCGTGGGAACCTATATGAACTTGACGAACGGATTATAGTGTTAAGACCTTGTTATGATATCATGCGAAAGTTAAAGATTGTTGTGGGTTATTAATTGAGATTAAGTGACGTGTGTCTTGTTGATTATCCTCAATGATAGGTAACTTGATAGTATTTAGGATAGATATATATCTAGATACCGTGTGCAACCAATGGAGAATCTACTCTTAATGACTTCCTATGTGAAAGTTGGTAATTGAAGGGACGGTAAATGAGATTTAGTGACACGTGTCTTGTTATTGTTCTTGAAATTAGTCTCTTGATAGTGTGTACGATAGACATATACCTACATGCCGCATTAGGAAGATTCGAATTTGACCATCGACAGAAGCTTATAAGTAGCTTTGATTTCTCGGTTGGCAATTCTATGTTGTTAATTAATTCAAATGAGAGAGTTAGGATATTCAAATGAAGTATTGGGGGAAATTGCAATCTTAGACTTGTTAACATTAGATTTCATTGTTTTAACGCTTTCCATAGATCTTAATTATTACCAAACAACAAAACAAACTCAATTCATCATTTGTCTAAATAAAATCAAGACGATATATAGTTGGTACTTGGGATACACTAGAACAATTCCCTATGGGTTCGACAACTCTCTTATCACTTTATTACTTGTTGACCGCGTATACTTGTGCGTATTTATCGGTTGCGAAATCGACCAACAAGTTTTTGGTGCCGTTGCTGGGGAATTGTTCTTCTAGTGTCTTTCCGATATTAATAACAATCGAATTGGTTTTAATTTAGACTTGTAAATAATTTGCTTATTATTTATTTTGTTTTGTTTTGATTTTGTTTTCAGTTAATGGATGAGCATAACTATCAATGGGATTATGAAGGGACGACGCAACCAAGTTCGTCAAAACTTCTTGAGCAATTGCAAGAACAAGTTGCAACGCTTTCAAGGGCTGTTGACACTCTTAAAGGCCAGTCCACTCAAAATTCCTACAGTCAGAATCAAGCTGACTACTACCCAAACTACTATCAACCGGGTTGGCAACATCATCCAAGCTTTTCTTGGGACAACAATCAAGATCAATGCTTTGATCCAAGTCTCTCATACCATTCAGAATTTTCATTCCAACCTCCACCATACCATGAGGATACATCTAATGTGGAGGAGATTCTTCCCTTGTTCATTGAGAAACAAGAATTGTTACGAAACCTCGAGAACCAAATGGCACAACTTGTCGAGGCAGTGCTTATTCACCCGCAAAGCACCTCACCTTGTATTACACAGATTAACCCTATAGAGGAAGGTGAAGAGCAATGTGCGGTGAATTCGCATAGTTGTGACAAAGCGGAAAGAAGGAGGGAGGAGCTCATGGCTCATATCTCTCAAAATGAGGTTAGGTTGGCAAATATACAAGCTTCAGTGCAAAGCATCATGAATTATGTTGTCAATTCTTACATTATTCACCCGCAAAGCACCCTACCTAGCGATACAGAGATCAACCCCATAGAGGAAGGTGAAGAGGAGTGCTTGGTGGATGATCAAGGAAATGACGCGGAGTCGCACGAAGCTATTAGTGAAAATTTTGAGAGTGAACATCCTATTGTGGATGATAATTTTGAGGTTGATGAGACGAGGAGCATGAATAGGGATCATGAAAAGGAAATTGAAGACCAAGAAGTCACATTCGAGGTTTTCAAACCCATCGAACACCCATTGGTTCATGAAGAAGATCTTCATGTCGATCTTGACACAAGTGCAATAATTGATGATGCGGATGAGGAAAGCTTCTTCTTGCCATCGGTTGAAACGAAGTTTGAAGGTCACCAACCAGGCATGCATGCCATGCAAATCAAAGAAAGAACAACGAGGCGGCATGTAATGGTCAATTTTGCGATTGAGCCAGATTGATGGGAAATAAAGTAGTCGGGCTAACGACTTTAAACCAAGCGCTTCTTGGGAGGCAACCCAAGTTTACTGTTTTGTTTTTATTTTTGTTTGATTGCATTTTCGTGGTTTAATTGCATTTTAATTTCTTTAGTCATTTGCTTTCAGGTACGCTCCCAACTTAGAAGTATTGAAAGATGATATCAATGGCGCTTGACACGGTTTCAGGAAAGTCTTCTATTTTAATTTTTCCTATATCAGACATTGAGGACAATGTCAAGTTTAAGTTTGGGGGTAGTACTTCGTATTTGTGTGTTTTTAATTTAGTTTTTATATGATTTAAGTTATGTGTTTTTGTTCAAAAAAAAAATTCATTTATTTTTAGGATGTGTCCCTTGAGCATTGTTTTAATTTGATTTGAACCATAATCCATGGTCTATGATAATGGCTTGTTTGAAGAGAATCTAACTCATGAGACGTAGACAATTGTTGCTTAATCTTTGTGCTTATCGTTCATTGGTTATTATTTTGCTTATGCGTCCTTTCACTTTTATGCACTTACCCATGAGTATTAAACTAGTTGTATGCTTAGTGAAGGCTTTTATAACCGAATGCTTGTGAAAAATATCTATAAACTCTAGAACTCGTTTAAACATCACTCGAAGCAAGGTGTCTAAATTTGTTATGCTTGAATTGATGGTCATGTGGTGAGTTGAGTTGGAGCATAAAACGCACTCACTCATGGACACATGCGTAGGAGAGATAGAGCGTAAAACGCACTCTCTTATAATTTGGATTAAAGAAAGAAAATTGTTGTATTGCAAATCTTGCAGGGGGTTGAGGTTGAGCGTAAAACGCACTTGCCCATATGAGCGTGCTTAAGGATTGAGATGGAGCATAAAATGCACTCATCTAGAGCCCTTGGTTCTCAAAACTTTTGGAATTTTGATTTGTACACCTTAGTATTGAGTGATGTGTTAAACATGTTGTTTTGGGGTTTATTTTGATTATTTCATAAGGTAATGTGGTTGCATAGTTTCATTCAAGCTTGATTGGTTTAGTGTTATTGGGTACTCACACACACACACGAAAGGGGCCTTAAGCAAAGTGTGACTAGCTAATTGAAATTTTAGACTTGCAACGTTTTGTTTGTTCTCTTGAGTTCCATGTGTTGATGCCTTTGAGACCATTGGTGGATTATTAATTCATTGCTCAAGTTATGTTGTATTTGAAGTGTTTGAAGAATGTAGTTTAGGTTTGTTTTGCTTGAGGACAAGCAAAGATTTAAGTTTGGGGGTATTTGATGAGTGTATTTTATATACACAAATTAGGTGCTTTTGAGCTTGATAATTTGTAAATCCTAAGTCATTTCGGTTGGTTTTATGTGTTTTTATCTTATTGTCATGTAATGTAGTTTTATATTGGTTTTATATATTTTTGTATGCTTTTATATGTTTTTCATGTTGTTTTGTAGGAATGGAAATAAAAGCTCCTTGGAATCAATACTCATAACTTGCTTTTCGGTACTGTAGCTGCTTGTTTCCCAATTTCACCCATGATCCAATCCGAATCTCTCAAAACTCAAAGAACAAAAGTTGTAGATATTTGTCTTAGCTTTCTGGAGCATCCGGAATCATCCAATTTGAAGTTCGTAAGAGAGAGTTATGGCTATTTTACCATCGGATTGGGCATGTATTTTACACAGCAGTTCCATCGGGCTCAATTTAAGCCTTTCTTCGGACATTTTCTCATCATGCTCCAGTTATTAAAGTTGTAGAGCTCTTTCTCAGCTTTCCATATCCTATTTACACGCCTTAATCCGAGTTCGGACGAAGAAGTTATTGCCATTTTACTAACAGAGGTCAAAGCTGAGTCGGGATACAGGCCACCTGGCGCGGGCGCGCGGAAATGGGTGCGGGCGCACGGCGCCTGGCACCAGGCAGCCAGCGCGCGCGGCGTGGGCGTGCCATGGGCGTGCGGCATGGCCAGGGGGCGGCGTGCGGGCGCACCAGGCGGCGTGCGGGCGCATCTGGGCGTGCTGAGTGCGATCTTTTGAGCTCCTAGTGCGATTCCAGCTCACTTTTTGACCCAAAATCTGATGTTTGGCTAGGGTTTTTCATGGAGGCACTATATAATATCTCATTGGGGCTTCATATTTCATAACTAGGGATTGGGAGGCTACACTAAAACATCAATTAGAGAGCCAAAAGTGCTGCAACACAAGGAAAATTCAGCAAAATCAAAAGAACCAAGAAGGAAAGGAGTGTCAAATGGACATCTTGACATAGGGAGGCTGCACATACATCACCAAGAAGAGCTTGAGGGCTGCAATTCAAAGAGATTTTCAGCAACAAGCCAAGGAGCAAAAGGAGAAAAGAATGCCAAAGGAAGAGGAAAAGCTAGAAATTGACATCAACCAAGCAAGCAACATATGAATATCTTCTAAATGGGTTTTATCATCTCTTGATTTCCTTTGAATTTGTATTTCTATTTCATGATGTACACCATGTGTTTGATGTTTTGCCTAGCTACCATGAACTAGAGCTTATTCTAAGATTTCAATGGAACCCAACACATAGTTTGAATTGATTTCTCTCTCTTTGCTATTAATTACTCATTTGTGAATTGTATGTTATAATTTATGCTTCATATATTAATTGCCTAGCTAGTAATTACCGTGGGAACCTATATGAACTTGACGAACGGATTATAGTGTTAAGACCTTGTTATGATATCATGCGAAAGTTAAAGATTGTTGTGGGTTATTAATTGAGATTAAGTGACGTGTGTCTTGTTGATTATCCTCAATGATAGGTAACTTGATAGTATTTAGGATAGATATATACCTAGATACCGTGTGCAACCAATGGAGAATCTACTCTTAATGACTTCCTATGTGAAAGTTGGTAATTGAAAGGACGGTATATGAGATTTAGTGACACGTGTCTTGTTATTGTTCTTGAAATTAGTCTCTTGATAGTGTGTACGATAGACATATACCTACATGCCGCATTAGGAAGATTCGAATTTGACCATCGACAGAGGCTTATAAGTAGCTTTGATTTCTCGGTTGGCAATTCTATGTTGTTAATTAATTCAAATGAGAGAGTTAGGATATTCAAATGAAGTATTGGGGGAAATTGCAATCTTAGACTTGTTAACATTAGATTTCATTGTTTTAACGCTTTCCATAGATCTTAATTATTACCAAACAACAAAACAAACTCAATTCATCATTTGTCTAAATAAAATCAAGACGATATATAGTTGGTACTTGGGATACACTAGAACAATTCCCTGTGGGTTCGACAACTCTCTTATCTCTTTATTACTTGTTGACCGCGTATACTTGCGCGTATTTATCGGTTGCGAAATCGACCAACAGAGAGCTTGGATCTTATGCCGAAGACGAAGGTCTAAGAATGCAATTATTTCAAAAGAGCCTGACGGGAGAGGCAAGAATTTGGTATGCCCGTCTTGACAATGCCCGGATCCACAATTGGGAGGAGTTGGCCCATACCTTCTTAACACAATATAGCTTTCAGGCACAAATGGCCCTTGATAGATATCAAATGACGAAGATCAAGAAGCAACCAAAGGAATCTTTCGGGGATTATGCACAGCGATGGAGGGGTATGGCTGCACAGGTGAATCCCCCAATGAGCGAGTCGGAGATGGTGATGACCTTCATGGACATTCAGGAGGCACCTTATTATGAGCGGGTTATATCGGGGATTGGAAGACCTTTTGTCGAGATGATTAAACACGGAGAAATGGTGGACATGGGGTTGAAATCTGGCAAGATTCGGGATTTCACGGCTTTGGAGACAGCTGCAGAGCAAATCCGGAGTGGAAACTATGGCAACACTATCCGAAGGGTCCAAAAGAAAGAGGAGGAAGATGTTTCCCTCATCCTGCAGGGATCATCCAAAAGACAGAGAACAGTCCTCTAGTACAGATACAGAGAGTGGGGCCATCCTGACAGCCTAACTTCACTGATCAAAGGACGGACGTGCGAAGAAGGTTCGAGACCACAAAAAATCGAGTATTCACCCCGCTCGGGGATCCTCTTGAGCAGATTTTGGCAGTATTGATAGCCCAGAGGAAAATAGTCGATTTGGCACCCCCAAGTGACCCGAATGGAAGAAGGTTTGACCCAAGCAAGCGATGCGCATACCACTCAGGTTCCCCCGGTCATGATACACAGAAATGTTGGACGCTGAAACACAAAATTCAGGATTTGATTGATAGTGGGGAAATCATGGTGGAACAGCCAGGGTCACCAAATGTTAAATCCTCTACCTAAGCATGATGGGGAATGGGGGTGAATCCAGAAGTATGACAGTGAATCCCGGCCAGTAGAAGATCAATCGGTTTTAAATTTCTGAGTTTTATTTCAAATCCCTGCACGCTCATGTCATTTTGTCATGTTATCCAATAAGAAGATCATGTGCTGAAATATTTTATATATATGACAAGCATTTTTTGTTTTATGGCAATACCCCGAATTGAGGCATTCTAGCCTGACAAGCAATAGGCCAAATTTGAAGGAGGATCACGATTTTGGTATAAAGCTAGATTTCGATCTGATGGGGATCGAGCAGGACGAGATAGATATCGACAATACGCTTGGCGAGATCAAGGGATGGGTCGAGGGTAAACCCAAACCCAGTTTAGACCAAACCATCGCCATCAAGCATCAGAGCCCCTAACGATCACAAAGAACCCGGAGTAGGGGCAAATTCGACCACAAAAAAAAAAAAAAAAAAAAATATAAAATTTCAAAAATCAAAAATCCCCCAAACCTTGCAACAAGTCAAAGGACCGGATCTGCTGTTAGCCCAGCGAGGTACCGAGGCAACCAGTATGAGGGAGATCACAAGAAAAGCAACTTAACACTGGGGCATTTGTCAACTACCCAGGAAATGATGACGTGCAAATTGGCACCCATGCAACAGTCCCATCAGCATGCACCATCATCATCAAATGCTACCTCGTGTCAATATTCAACGGTACGATCATCTGACATTTGTCAAGCATAGTTTTCCCGGGATACGATGACCCGCGTGAAAGGGGATTTTATTTGACTTGATAGGAATCGGATTAACTCTGACAAGCAACCGTGGAGCACGATCGTGAGTATGATTAGACAAAGAAAGCTATTCAACCTTTTGATCGGGTGCAAGGCCCTAATTCAAAGCAACATTTGCCACAGAATCGACCTCATATGCCAGTCTTCACTTTGCATTTGCACGAACTTTCAGTTGTGGGGTATAAAACTATGACGACGTTGATGGCAATTAACACGTAGTCAGGTAGCCAATAATTATCAAGCTAATATCAAGAAGTCAGACGATAAATGATTATCAAGCTAATGTCTCGAATCGTGGCCTGGGTTATTCGAGTAATTAATCCTGAGGGGTGTCTCTACACCTGGTGCCCTAAAGCCATCTGGTTTGGGAGTCGCTGGCCCAACACTCGTTACATGGGTAACTCAGCGCCTAAGAAAACGAGCATTACAGTCGAGGAGGCCCGAGCAGATTCGAATCGTGGCATGGGCTACTCGAGTAATTAAGCCTAAGGGGTGTCTCTACATCTGGTGCCCTAAAGCCGTCTGGTTTGGGAGTCACCGGCCTAACACTCGCTACATGGGTAACTCAAGCCTAAGAAAACGAATCTTGCGCAAGGTCAAGCAAAGAATGAATGGTCTAAACCACCAGCTTGTCTCGAACCGTGGCCTTTGTTACTCGAGTAAATAAACCCGAAGGGGTGTCTGTACACCTAATGCCCCAAAAACCGCCTGGTTGGGAGTCATTGGTCCAAAACTCGTTAAATGGGTAACTTTGAATAGCATAAGAAAACAAGACAAGTGAAGTGGGCTAATAAAGAGAAAAGATAATACGAGAAAAAAACTCTCGGCCTTAAACAAGAAGTCATAAAAGAGAAACCCCTACTGAATGCTGCATCGCACAGTGCATTTGTCATATGACGTCAATCCTGCTAAGGACGTTGTCGAGAATGGAGACAGAGTGCCTTTGACGAGGGAAGGTAGTTCTTTTGAATTCGACCTCACTCACGTACAGTGACCATGAATGCTTGAAGGTGTTCTTACGATTTCATAACTCGTTAAATAGAAAATCATCAACTCACGAGGGATTGAAAAAAAAAAAAAAAAAAAAACTTCCAATCTAGTACATTCACGGTTCACAACTTGCTAGATTGTGCGATCAATAGATATTCAATTTCATGTGCTTTAACTGCATTTTTGTCGAGATTATAATATCTTTGTGTTGAACTAACACTAACGGCCCGAACCTTCAAGTTTTGGCATTTGTTAGTCATCTGATATGCAGGATCTTGCAGAGCTGTGGATAACTCAGCACGATCAACATCGCGAGTTCTCGATAGAAATTCTTGGTAGCGACACGCACCAAGGCAGGGGCAGTTAAGAATCGTGAAATGGAAGGAAGCTGAGGCTGCACAGAACTCCTCGTCATTGGGCCTCTCCCCAATCCTGACTATCACTGCCTCGACATCCAAATGATCCACGTGCATGAGCATATACAAGGATGATATAATGCGGGACAACAGTATATCGGCCAGCATAAATGATCAAAAGGCTAAGGAGCCCAACATAGCTGTCGATCATTACAGAGAGCGAAACAGACTGCCTCAACTCGATGAAATGAAGACGACCAAGAACAGGCAGAGTACCAAACCAATGTTGAAGTCTAGAAACTACACGTCACGACGAGGCGTGATCCAATCAAATGTTGGCAAACAATGACGACGGTCGAATCGTATCATTTGACTGAACAGGGGTCATTTCTATCTAAACATATGTGTGCACATGCATCTATCCATAACATATCTGCCAGATCATGCATAACATCTTTTGCATGCATACATGTACGATCAAAATGAAAATCTTCAGGGGAAAGTACAAGCACGTCGCTTTCAACCTCACGAATGATCAGACTGTGATGGCTTTTGCGGCATGGTATGTGGACGATGTTGGTGGGAGATCCAGGACATGAAGCCAATCACACATCCCATTTTTGTAAAAAAAAAAAAAAAAAAAAGCTGTCGACGCCGGTTTCTCGTCTCTTCCGATTTTTACCTTTTTATTATATGAGTTTGGGAAAAGGTCGGCATTAATGTCGACGGGGTTTTGAAAGATCGTTTTTTATGATGAGCCAATTAACCAGAGTCACCAGTTGGTATATTTGAAATGGATGTACCAACTCATCCGAGTTTTCGTTTTTTATAAATCGCTGGCTCATATGTGACTCCGAATTAATTGGTCTGCAAACTGAGATTCATAGAGTTCGGGGCTTACTTAAGCGGGGGGAAGGTGTTAGGCACCCCCCGACTTCCGTGAAACACGATTACCGCAATCTTGATGCTTTTCCTATCCTTTAATTCTTGAATGTGTGTGTGTATATGCGTGTGTGTGTGTGTGCCTATATGAATGTCGTGGTGAGTTTGCATGAAGAAACCATTTGGGTTTTGATGAAAAGTCGTTTTCTTTTGAAAATGCTTTAAAATGTCCTTCGGCTCATACGAGCAGGCTTTATGAGAAATGTTTGATTTTAATTGTCAAGACTTATGAGATTTTCATTAGGTGTCGTTTTGGCAAAACAAGAGTTTTTTAAACCTTCGTCAAAATAGGAATCGAGATCTATACGTTGCTTTCGTAAATAACACGGTGGGCAACTTCTAGAATCTCCTTAACCCTATGCACAAAGATTTACTAAAACGTTGCTTATTTTTATAAAATCATTTTTTGTGATGTTTGAAAACGATGTTTCCTTTAGCCTTCTCGTTGAATAGGAATCGACATTCACTAGCATTTCCAAATTTTAGCCTCGTGGTGCTAATAACCTAATTTGATTGAATTTTATGAAAGTCTTCATTGTTTAGCTTTGAAATCAATTTTAGGTCGTAACTCAAATCAAGCATTAAAATGCATTGGGGCTATCCATGGGCATGTAAGCCATCCAAATAACCCTAACGCCCACAATCACATGCTTCACTATTACGGGGGCCTTAAACCCGATTTTCAACTTGGTATCGTTTTAAGGCCCGACGATTACAATTTACAATAAAGGATTACATACATCAACATTGTCCATCATCGGATTTGGACCACGGGGTCGCGTTCCTAGGCTCACATCCACAATTTATACACACCCACGCAATGGATACTACACAAATTAAACAAGCTAAAATTGCCAAATGGATATCATCGGGCCATTAGGAAGAATTTCGTTCCATTTGGAACCCTCACTAATAGTCCTCAATCCATGGATCCACAACAATATACAAGAAAACTACATGTCACATAACCCAATTGACAAGAAGATTAACAAAATGATATACAAAAATTGCTATGGAAATAGTCTTTTCACCTTGCAAGTAATCCTTACAATAGGTATGAATTTATGTATTGAGTAGAATAGAAGATATATGATATATAATCTTACACAAAAGATATAATTCCTCACTTCTTTTCTCTCTTTTCTCTCTATTTTCCTTGCAAATTCTGCTATTTTTTCTCCCTATTTCCGAGCTGCCGCTGCTGTTTTTCTTCTTCTCTCTTGCCTGCTCAACCTCCTGGATGAAATGAAGAAACTGAGCTGAAATAGGCTGGTCCAGGGCAGCCGCAGATTGATCTGCGGCTGGCTGGCCGCCTCCCATCGCACTCAGCTGATTTCCTGGTTTCCGTGTTTCGAGTTCCGTGTTTTCAAAAGGCGCACTATTGGCCGCAGATCAATCCGCGGCTGGCTGGCTTGACTTTCTCGTTTTTCATGTCATGCCTCGATTCTCGTGTCGTGACGTCGGTTTTCGCAGACAGGCTTGTATTTTGCAGTCCAGGAATCACTGGGAGACGTGCCACATCATTCGAGCATGCTCATTTCGGACGGCCCTGCTGTCACGTTGGTTTTGATTTGCAAATCGTTGCGGTGGCGTCGAGTGTTCGTACTTTTCCATCCCTCGCTCTCACAGGCCGGTTCATTTGCTGAATTTGGCCTCCTGTCAGGGTTAGTATACGAAGTGCAAAATTTGGGTGTCTACAACTGCCCCTCTTTATCATGTTTATGAAATGTTAAATGAAATAAACAGGATAAAGAAATAGACACCCGATGCATTAAAGAATGACAATACATACATGATGCAACACACACAACTTATGATGTAACGCAAGATGTAGGGCATGCAAAACATTCGTAAAAGAGTGTCAATGCGGATGATCGTCTTGTGAGTGCCGGGTCTCGTATCCGGTCGCTCGTCTCGTGATCGCCGGGTCTCGTCGCCGGTCGATCGTCTCGTCGGGGCCGGGTTTCGTCGCCGGTCACCCATCTCGTAATCGCCGGTTATCGTCATCGGTCGATCGTCTTGTCGGGGCCGGGTTTCGTCGCCGGTCACCCATCTCGTAATCGCCGGTTATCGTCGCCGGTCGATCGTCTTGTCGGGGCCGGGTTTCGTCGCCGGTCACCCATCCCATCAGCAAGCACCATCATCATCAAATGCTACCTCGTGTCAATATTCAACGGTACGATCATCTGGCATTTGTCAAGCATAGTTTTCCCGAGATACGATGACCCGCGTGAAAGGGGATTTTATTTGACTTGATAGGAATCGGATTAACTTTGACAAGCAACCGTGGAGCACGATTGTGAGTATGATTAGACGAAGAAAGCTATTCAACCTTTTGATCGGGTGCAAGGCCTTAATTCAAAGCAACGTTTACGACAGAATCGACCTCATGTGCCAGTCTTCACTTTGCATTTGCACGAACTTTCAGTTGTGGGGTATAAAACTATGACGACGTTGATGGCAATTAACACGTAGTCAGGTAGCCAATAATTATCAAGCTAATATCAAGAAGTCAGACGATAAATGATTATCAAGCTAATGTCTCGAATCGTGGCCTGGGTTATTCGAGTAATTAAGCCTGAGGGGTGTCTCTACACCTGGTGCCCTAAAGCCATCTGGTTTGGGAGTCGCTGGCCCAACACTCGTTACATGGGTAACTCAGAGCCTAAGAAAACGAGCATTACAGTCGAGGAGGCTCGAGCAGATTCGAATCGTGGCATGGGCTACTCGAGTAATTAAGCCTAAGGGGTCTCTACATCTGGTGCCCTAAAGCCGTCTAGTTTGGGAGTCACCGGCCTAACACTCGCTACATGGGTAACTCAAGCCTAAGAAAACGAATCTTGCGCAAGGTCAAGCAAAGAATGAATGGTGCAAACCACCAGCTTGTCTCGAACCGTGGCCTTTGTTACTGGAGTAAATAAACCCGAAGGGGTGTCTGTACACCTAATGCCCCAAAAACCGCCTGGTTGGGAGTCATTGGTCCAAAACTCGTTAAATGGGTAACTTTGAATAGCCTAAGAAAACGAGACAAGTGAAGTGGGCTAATAAAGAGAAAAGATAATACGAGAAAAAAACTCTCGGCCTTAAACAAGAAGTCATGAAAGAGAAACCCCTACTGAATGCTGCATCGCACAGTGCATTTGTCATATGAAGTCAATCCTGCTAAGGACGTTGTCGAGAATGGAGACAGAGTGCCTTTGACGAGGAAAGGTAGTTCTTTTGAATTCGACCTCACTCACGTACAGTGACCATGAATGCTTGAAAGTGTTCTTACGATTTCATAACTCGTCAAATAGAAAATCATCAACTCACGAGGGATTGAAAAAAAAAAAAAAAAAAAAAAAAAAAAAAAATTCCAATCTAGTACATTCACGGTTCACAACTTGCTAGATTGTGCGATCAATAGATATTCAATTTCATGTACTTTAACTGCATTTTTGTCGAGATTATAATATCTTTGTGTTGAACTAACACTAACGGCCCGAGCCTTCAAGTTTTGGCATTTGTTAGTCATCTGATATGCAGGATCTTGCAGAGCTGTGGATAACTCAGCACGATCAACATCGCGAGTTCTCGATAGAAATTCTTGGTAGCGACACGCACCAAGGCAGGGGCAGTTAAGAATCGTGAAATGGAAGCTGAGGCTGCACAGAACTCCTCGTCATTGGGCCTCTCCCCAATCCTGACTATCACTGCCTCAACATCCAAATGATCCACGTGCATGAGCATATACAAGGATGATATAATGCGGGATAACGGCATATTGGCCAGCAGAAATGATCAAAAGGCTAAGGAGCCCAACATAGCTGTCGATCATTACAGAGAGCGAAACAGACTGCCTCAACTCGATGAAATGAAGACGACCAAGAACAGGCAGAGTACCAAACCAATGTTGAAGTCTAGAAACTACACGTCACGACGAGGCGTGATCCAATCAAATGTTGGCAAACAATGACGACGGTCGAATCGTATCATTTGACTGAACAGGGGTCATTTCTATCTAAACATATGTGTGCACATGCATCTATCCATAACATATCTGCCAGATCATGCATAACATCTTTTGCATGCATACATGTACGATCAAAATGAAAATCTTCAGGGGAAAGTACAAGCACGTCGCTTTCAACCTCACGAGTGATCAGACTGTGATGGCTTTTGCGGCATGGTACGTGGACGATGTTGGTGGGAGATCCAGGACATGAAGCCGATCACACATCCCATTTTTGTAAAAAAAAAAAAAAAAAAAATCACTCAAATCCAATCAATGACACCTTGGGAAGGGCTGATATCCAAACAACTAACACCTTGGGAAGGGCTAATATCCAAACCACTAACACCCTGGGAAGGGCTGATATCCAAACAACTAACACCTTGGGAAGGGCTGATATCGAAACAACTAACACTTTGGGAAGGGCTGATATCCAAACCACTAACACCCTGGGAAGGGCTGATATCCAAACCACTAACACCCTGGGAAGGGCTGAGATCCAAACAACTAACACCTTGGGAAGGGCTGATATCCAAACCATTAACACCCTGGGAAGGGCTGAGATCCAAACACTAACACCCTGGGAAGGGCTGAGATCCAAACAACCAAACCCTGGGAAGGGCTGAGATCCAAACGATCGACCGGATACGAGACCCGGCGATTACGAGATGGGTGACCAGATACGAGGCCTGGCCCCGACGAGACAATCGACCGGCGACAATAACCGGCGATTACGAGATGGGTGACCGGCGACGAAACCCGGCCGCGACGAGACGATCGACCGGCGACGATAACCAGCGATTACGAGATGGGTGACCGGCGACGAAACCCGGCCCCGACAAGATGATCGACCGGCGACGATAACCGGCGATTACGAGATGGGTGACCGGCGACGAAACCCGGCCCCGACGAGACGATCGACCGGCGACGAGACCCGGCGATCACGAGACGAGCGACCGGATACGAGACCCGGCACTCACAAGACGATCATCCGCATTGACACTCTTTTACGAATGTTTTGCATGCCCTACATCTTACGTTACATCATAAGTTGTGTGTGTTGCATCATGTATGTATTGTCATTCTTTCATGCATCGGGTGTCTATTTCTTTATCTTGTTCATTTCATTTAACATTTCATAAACATGATAAAGAGGGGCAGCTGTAGACACCCAAATTTTGCACTTCGTATACTAACCTTGACAGGAGGGCAAATTCGGCAAATGAACCAGCCTGTGAGAGCGAGGGATGGAAAAGTACGAACACTCGACGCCACCGCAATGATTTGCAAATCAAAACCAACGTGACAGCAGGGCCGTCCGAAATGAGCATGCCCGAATGATGTGGCACGTCTCCCAGTGATTCCTGGACTGCAAAATACAAGCCTGTCGGCGAAAACCGACGTCACGACACAAGAATCGAGGCGTGACATGAAAAACGAGAAAGTCAAGCCAGCCAGCCGTGGATAGATCTGCGGCCAATAGTGCGCCTTTTGAAAACACGGAACTCGAAACACGGAAACCAGGAAATCAGCTGAGTGCGATGGGAGGCAGCCAGCCAGCCGCAGATCAATCTGCGGCCAGCCGCAGATCAATCTGCGGCTGCCCTGGACCAGCCTATTTCAGCTCAGTTTCTTCATTTCATACAGGAGGTTGAGCAGGCAAGAGAGAAGAAGAAAAACAGCAGCGGCAGCTCGGAAATAGGGAGAAAAAATAGCAGAATTTGCAAGGAAATTAGAGAGAAAAGAGAGAAAAGAAGTGAGGAATTATATCTTTTGTGTAAGATTATATGTCATATATCTTCTATTCTACTCAATACATAAATTCATACCTATTGTAAGGATTATTTGCAAGGTGAAAAGACTATTTCCATAGCAATTTTTGTATATCATTTTGTTAATCTTCTTGTCAATTGGGTTATGTGAAATGTAGTTTTCTTGTATATTGTTGTGGATCCATGGATTGAGGACTATTAGTGAGGGTTCCAAATGGAACGAAATTCTTCCTAATGGCCCGATGATATCCATTTGGCAATTTTAGCTTGTTTAATTTGTGTAGTATCCATTGCGTGGGTGTGTATAAATTGTGGATGTGAGCCTAGGAACGCGACCCCGTGGTCCAAATCCGATGATGGACAATGTTGATGTATGTAATCCTTTATTGTAAATTGTAATCGTCGGGCCTCAAAACGATACCAAGTTGAAAATCGGGTTTAAGGCCCCCGTAATAGTGAAGCATGTGATTGTGGGCGTTGGGGTTATTTGGATGGCTTACATGCCCATGGATAGCCCCAATGCATTTTAATGCTTGATTTGAGTTACGACCTAAAATTGATTTCAAAGCTAAACAATGAAGACTTTCATAAAATTCAATCAAATTAGGTTATTAGCACCACGAGGCTAAAATTTGGAAATGCTAGTGAATGTCGATTCCTATTCAACGAGAAGGCTAAAGGAAACATCGTTTTCAAACATCACAAAAAATGATTTTATAAAAATAAGCAACGTTTTAGTAAATCTTTGTGCATAGGGTTAAGGAGATCCTAGAAGTTGCCCACCGTGCTATTTACGAAAGCAACGTATAGATCTCGATTCCTATTTTGACGAAGGTTTAAAAAACTCTTGTTTTGCCAAAACGACACCTAATGAAAATCTCATAAGTCTTGACAATTAAAATCAAACCTTTCTTATAAAGCCTGCTTGTATAAGCCGAAGGACATTTTAAAGCATTCTCAAAAGAAAACACGACTTTTCATCAAAACCCAAATGGTTTCTTCATGCAAACTCACCACGACATTCATATAGGCACACACACACACGCGCATATACACACACACATTCAAGAATTAAAGGATAGGAAAAGCATCAAGATTGCGGTAACCGTGTTTCACGGAAGTCGGGGGGTGCCAACACCTTCCTCCCGCTTAAGCAAGCCCCCGAACTCTATGAATCTCGGTTTGCAGACCAATTAATTCGGAGTCACATATGAGCCAACGATTTATAAAAAACGAAAACTCGGATGAGTTGGTACATCCATTTCAAATATACCAACTGGCGACTCTGGTTAATTGGCTCATCATAAAAAACGATCTTTCAAAACCCCGTCGACATTAATGCCGACCTTTTCCCAAACTCATATAATAAAAAGGTAAAAATCGGAAGAGACGAGAAACCGGCGTCGACAAATGTACTAATAATCCTAGTTTGTTTATTGTATTAAAAACCCTTTTGATCTGCCAATTATGTTTGTCTATATTCACTTTGCGGGTGATAAAGAAGCGTATAGAGTTCTTGTTGCAATTTGTGATATCTTTAATGATACGTTTGATTATATGATCTTCCTTTAGTTTTTCGCTAGCTTGATACATTTAGATTCACACACACACACACACAAAGGGTCTTTGAGTAAGGTATGACTAATAAGATATTAAAATTTTAGGCTTTGCATATTTTTGAAATTTTCTGGGAATTATCAGTTATAACAAAATATCTTTGAAGCCATGTTTAATTTCAAAATAATTCAATGTCAGGAAGTTTGATTTATAGTTTTATCTGGCAGTCAATCACAACCCCGTAACTAGACAACCAATTAATTCCAAGGATTACGTCAAATTCTTCTAGTCGTATCAGAATCAAATCTACACTCTGTTTATACCCGTTTATCTCAGCACAACAATTTCTATGAATGAATTCCACATGGATAATTTCTTTATTAGCTACTTCCACATTCATAGGATTCTCTAATTTCTCACAAGGTAAGTTTAACCGTTTAGCAAATTCATCCGACACAAATGAACAGGTAGCACCCGAATCAAATAATACGTATGCATTAATATTATTGATCGGAATAATACTTGACACCACATCCTTTGATTCCATCGCATCCTGCACTGTCATGTTGAAGGTGCGTGCCACTAGTTTGTTCTGCTGTTCTGGTCCTCCGATAGTCAGCTTACTGTTGTTCTATTGGTTAGCACTGCCTGCATCACTCTTCCGCTTTGGGCAATCCTTCTTTTGATGATCTGAAGCGCCACAGGAAAAACAACTTCCTGCCTTCGCCTTTGGGCATTCTGGAGAAAAGTGCCTTGGTTGACCACAGTTGAAACAAACCCCTTTTCCTTTCATGCACTCTCCAGAGTGATTCTTCCCACATCTCTCGCATTTATTGCCCTTCTTTGCATCACCTCTAGATTTTCTTCATGACATCTGACTGTCGTTCCATTTTCTTTTATTTGAGTTACTTCCCCCGCTGCTACCTTCCTTATGACCATCATGGCTCTTCTTCTTTTTCTGATCTTGATTGTGTTTTGCCAAAGCTTCATTTCATCCTTCAATAAAAATTTCTTTCTCAAGTAACGTAGCAAACGAAGCAATTTGCAGAACCGCAACCTTACTATACACCCAAGTTTTCAACCATTATTCAAATCTCTTCACTCGCCTAGCTTCAGTGTCCACCTGATGTGGAGCAAACCTAGCTAACTTGTTAAATTTTGCGGCATACTCCGCAACTAACATGCCTCCTTGCTTTAGTTCCAAGAACTTTATCTCCATGCTTGCCTGCGTGCTTGCTGGAAATTAATTTTCGAAAAACAGCTCCTTAAAACGATCCCATGCAATCGCACCTTCCCCAGCTCGACCTTTGTTCACCTTCCACCAGTAATTTGCCTCACCTTTCATTATGAAAGTGGCAAACGACATCTTCTGTTCCTCGGCCACTCGTGCGACCGCAAAAACTTTTTCTATTTCTTCCACCCATGTCTGGGCTTCTATCGGATATGTAGTCCCGCGAAACTCCGGCGGTCCTACTAATTTGAAGTCCTTAAAGTTCGCCATGTGACTTCTAGGTTGATCAACCGCGGCGGCTGGTCTGCCCTGCATTGCTTCTGCTAACAAGTTTGCAAAAGTCCTCATAGGGTCTACCTGACCCTCCTCGTTATTCACCGACTCTTCCACCCTTGTGTATCGGGGTTGTCTTCTCGGCGGCATTATCTGTTTAATAGAAAACACGTAACGTTATAATCCCGTCACACCTTGTACGCAACTATTATAGAGCGACAATAAAGCAACACACGTAACACAAACGTTTATACTCATGTTCTAACAGTTAAAACATCACACATGATTACTCTATAGCATACCGCTATAAATGACATCATATATCCCTTCACATACAAAAAGGTGGTGATTTACTACTAACAACCACCCCTAACATATACTAAGGTTGGGGTTTACAAACACAATTCACATATTATTAGGCACACAAACAAAACAGTCTAACCAAGCATATTGCACTTCATGACGCTAATATACTCCACCTGCCCTAACTGGGTCATCAACTCTCGACCCAAGGTAAGACGAGTATGTCCCTCCTCAACTGGATGATGGTGCACATCATCCATCCACCTACTACTCGCCATGCTAAATGCATAGCCCATCCTATTCATCCTTCTCTAACTGGGTTCGCGTGCCTCCACCTCTACTTGTAGGAGATGTAAGAGGGTACTCAACTAAATAGGGCCTCCCTGCCAACTTAATTGGACTCTCATATCTCAGACATCCTATAGCCACAGACAAGAACAAATAGACAGCAAGATGTCAGTGCCACAATAAAATATATTCATTAATAAAATGAAATGATATTTTATCATGCACAACTCGGCTCGATGGATTTCCACAATCCACCTCCAGACAAGATCACCAAATGAATCTCCTCGATTCACCTTCTAATGTACTCAATACGAGTTTAATACTAAGGTTATAACCTAGGTTTCGCATTCCTAAAGTTTATAACCTACAGCTCTGATACCAACCTGTGACACCTCTAAATTCAGGTACCAATACCTCGAATCTGCTGCTCACGATAAAGTACATCCATACACCTCTAACAACATAAATCAATTAATACGGAATAAATAAACATATGTTGTTTATTACAAAAGGTTTACTATGGTCTTAATGTCTATAACTTTAAATAAAAACATCTCGGAATACATTAATAATACAAAACGATTCCACGATTATATATCGGGATAGTACATATAACTATTCCTTAAGCTTTCCTTTGCCTTTGTCCGCTTTGGAACTCTCCGGCTTAACTGCAATAGGTTCATGATATAGCAAGGGTGAGCAACTACTTTGCTTAGCAAGTTCAAAATGAATAAAGAGGATATATCATGAATGAATAGGAATAATAATCACATAGTTCAACAATTTAAGAACATTGAAGAAATAGTTGACAATATAACCAAAGTTCAAATGAAATAATGAATATTGATTATTTACTACTGAGTGGTCCAATAGACCATGAACTTTTTGGCCAAAGAGTCAATCATTTAGCTGACCCTTTTTAAAAACCTGGCCCTATCAGTTGTACTCGAGGGGATCAACCTCTCGTACACCATGTATATGCATAACATTTAACTCCGACTGCATCGAATTACCGACACATTATAATCCCCTAATAAGGGTTGCTCTCTCAGTCCAAGAATCCGTACCAACTACTGGTTTGAATAGCTTTTAAAATAATAACCTTTTCATGTCTAGCTGCAACGAATGGCGTAGATTATTTCCTTAAACAGTTCATGAATGAAGAACTTGAACGTTTTACAGTCCAACAACAGATCATGAATTCAAATGCACAAGGTGCGAATATTAATAATTACCTTTGATGTGGAGTAATTTACAATAATTAATCCACTAATATAATTTGAACGTAATAAATCAATTCGAGTCATGGAACTTGTAATAAGATAGAATACTTGCTCAAATGTAAAGGTTGAGTAAGTTTAAGAAACTTGCAATAAAATAGAATACTTGTCCAATTATAACTTGAGTAAGATAGAACTTTCTTAATAAATAGCTTGAATAAAGTTAAGAGAACTTGCATTCAATATATAGAAAGAATGAAGTTAGAGAACTTGCCCAACACAAGGGTTAGACAAGCGTTAGGAAACTTGTCTGGTGCGTCTGCTACAATATTACAACACACGCTCCTTAATATCCTACACATGTAAATACATATTCACATAACAATTTGTGACATAACGGATACCAAATATTGGTTTATACTACTCTATAATGTCCCATTCATATTAGAAACAAAATATTAAACAAGGTTATGCCCACTAGTTACGGCGTTACGACGCTTGCACGTCTGTACGCCAAACTTCTCTATTCGAACGCCCAAGCGACACATAATTGCGTACGCCTAGCACGCCCCTTTGATTTAACTAATACTCATTGGCTAATCCTAAGTATCATTATAATTCATAACATTCATGTTTTAGGACTTAGAATAATGTCTTTTATTGTCAGAAGCATTACACGTTCCACACGCGCATGACCGACGCCTTCTGTTTGCACAACAGCCCTAAAAACGATGAATTTCAAAATTTCTCCAGGTAAAAATTTTCAAGTAGGCCTATCTCTAAGCTTTTCGGATCATCTTTAATCGCCCAAATCCGAGTCCGTATGAAAACATTATGGCCATTTTCCTAACGGACGTCGAAGTTGAGTCGGGCAGCGCACACGCGGGCGGGCGGCACCAGGTGCGCGGCGAGCGGCAGGGTGCGCGCTCGGGTGCACGGGAAATGGGTGCGGGCGCGGTTACCCTTGCCAGACATCGCGATTTTGACCCTCCTTCACTCCAATCCTCATAACTTCTTCTCTAAACGTTCAAATTGATCCGTTCTAGACTTTATAGACTCCTAAGACATAGAGCTACAACATATCAAAAATTCAGAGCTACCCATTAACATTAACATGGCCAAATCTTAGGCCAAAGTATCAACTCATGCTCTGTTTTGAATGTTCTAAGTGTTCTTTACTAAAATCATCACCCAATCTTCATTTTTACACCTTTTTACTCGATTCTAGTTAGGTTAACTTTGTAACCCATGGAACTACAATACCATAACAACAAATAAATTAAACACACACAGAAACTGTGACACCCCCAAATCTGGGTACTTCGTTTCCTCAGGATTTGGTGTTCACTATCTAAATACATCACATCACATCTAACTACCCATTCAAATATAAATGAAAACTCTTAATTAAAATAGAAATCTCCCTTTAAAGGGTTACAATATCTTTAACAAATAAATCTCAGGTCGTCTAACCTTAATAAAACATCAATGCGGAAAACATAAAATAAGTCTATTACATAAACATCATTTAAATAAATATAACAAGTCTTCATCGCTTGTTTTCTTTTCCTTTGCCCTTACTAGTTGATGGCTCGTAATGTTATTATGCAAGGGTGAGTAATGATCGCCCAGCAAGTATAACAACAACAATAATATTAACATGCCAAACAATCAACGTATATTGAATAATCGAAGGTTTAACTTTTGAGTCGAGATTATAAGACAAGATTCAAAAGAACATCTGAGGGTCTTAAGACCACGAACTATGTCCCATGTTATCAAGTATTTATACTTTAAACCTTTAATAGTCGTAAGACTATATGGACCTTATTCTCGTACTTAGGGGGATCAGCCCTTTGTACCATGTATGTGCACAACATCTTAACGCTGACGCGTAAATAAAATCCCCTGTATAAGGGTTGTTCATCTCAGTTTGACATCAGAATTCGTACCAAAGGAAGTTTGGTTTGGATTTACTTTAATAACGCTTCTAGAATTTAGAACGCTCATCAACTATGGACTAGTCGAATCAATAAGGGTTCGCTAGTCAATCAAGTTTCAATAAAAATGTAATTAATATTCGAGAATCAAAGACTGAATCTCATAGAAGATACAATTGAATAAAATAGAATTAAGAACTTGCTCAAGTAAGTAATAGCATTATAAAGCTTGCATGATAAAAGAATGAAGTTCAGGAACTTGCGTAGGAATAATTAAATAAGGATAAGATACTTGCTTTCAACGAAGTAAAAAGATTAGGAGTAGTAAACTTACCTTGTGCGTAGATTACAAATTAAAATTCACGTTCTTTAATCAACCTATACATTCGGTTTATAAAGCAGTAACAATAATTAGTTACAGTATTATAGACACTTCAGGATTCATTCACATCCAATTTTCATTTTAACATCTCAATTATTTTCTGGTTATCAATCTCACTTCAGAAGTTGTAAGCTTAATTATAGCAATATAATACTTAAGAACTCCTAAAACTCAACGTTAAGTTAGGGTTCATCAATCTTTATATTTTATAATCATCAAGTATATTCTTAGCATCCAACTCAACATCTTGGTATTTATGCAACACATTAATCTAAGTTTTAAACATGGATAGGGTAACATAGCATGACTACAAAGAAAGAAAATAAATTAACATTTCCTGCAATGAGCTCGTCGAGGCGAGAATTTCTTCACTAAACCTCTCGTCGAGGCGAGCCTTCGCCGGGGCGATAGTTTCCTTTACAATTTTCTCGCCGGGGCGAGAAAACTCAGTTCAATGAGCTCGCCGTGGCGAGACCCTGCCGGGGCGAGAAAACGCAGTTCATTGAGCTCGCCAGGGCGAGAAGCACGAATTCCAGATTCTGCAGTTCGCGAAGAACGCAGAAAAATGCCAAATTTGGCCAAAGTTTTCATAATTCACCGATTAAATTACTACCCATTCATCATATATGTTATGAAATCAAAACCCATTATATACCCAGTGATTTTGACATCACAGAGAATCTAAACAACCAATTAAAGGCTAAAAATTTAACTGTTCATAATTTATTATCAAGTTTTAATACAATTAACAAAATCAATCACTATAAATTCGTTTCTTGACCAATTCAATCCGTTTAACTCTTGTTTTCTTCGTTTTTACATGCATAAACATAATTAGTCATCAATTTAACCGATTACTATGCAGAACAAATATCAATTTCCTACATTCAAACCATTTTGTATGTAACTACTCTATAAATTCCAGAACTTCCAATTAAAGGCATAATCTCATGAATTAATTCAATTAAACAATTTACAAACATTAAACAATAGATTACACATGCATTTAAACAATTATAAACAACTTACAATCAATTCTCACATAAGATTCAATTATAAGATAACTTACAAAATACTTTCATGGAAGAGTTTAAGAACGTAAATTAAACTTAATTAGAAGAATTACCTTCAATTAATAGTTTAGAATGGTAGGGAATGATGAGAAATTCTACAATTCTTCCAATTTCTTCTACAACTCCAATTCTTTTCTCTCAATTTTTTCTGACTTAGTCTTTTGAAAACTAATACTGATAATACGTATACAAAATAACTGATGAATATGGGTGTCAGTTAATCCCATAGTGGGTTAACTGACTTCAACCCCTATTAAGGCTTCGTTTGGCTAATCCTTATAGGCTGCTTTTTGATTTATTTTAATAAATTACTTATTATATAGTTCATGTCACATATTTAATCAATTAAATAATCTCATTTAAATCAGTTAAATAAAATGAAATAATTCTACATTAAATCATATAGTCACATAAATAAAAATTCTCCTTTATTAATAATGACAAATTATTAAATATCTAATTAATATTAAATTAATTAGAAATAACATCATGCTTATTTAAATAATGCATTTAATCAAATAAATTTAATTAAACACATACTTTAAATATAAAAATTCTCCTCATTAATTTAATTAATGTAACACATATAATTAAATTAATCTACCACAATTTTATCAATTAATCAATTAATTCAACAATCAAATCATCGAAAAAATATTTATTTAATTGAATAAATATTTAAAATAAATTACAAAAATCCCGTTCATCACATCTTTCCCCCCTTAAAAGGATTCTGTCCCCAAAATCACGACTCAATTAACTCGTCCCGTTACATTTTCTCCCCTTACAAAGATTTTGTCCCCAAAATCACTACACATATATTAAGCAAATAGTTGTGGATAATTTCTTTTCATCTGATCTTCTAGCTTCTTTAGCGTTGTGGTTCCTCCAGATCACCTTAACATAAGGTATACTTTTATTTCGTAGCACTTGTTCTTTCCTGTCAACTATCTGAACAGGCTCTTCTTCGAAAGATAAATCTTTCTCAACTTGCAGGGGTTCATATTCTATAACATGCTTATAGTCGGGTTTATATGGTCGTAACATCGAGACATGAAAGACATTGTGGATGTGTTCTAACGCTGGAGGTAGAACTACCTCATACGCGACCTCACCAACTTTTCTTAACACCTCAAAGGGTCCAATGAACCTCGGGCTCAGTTTCCCCTTCTTACCGAAACGAATTTTCCCCTTCTAGGGAGATATTTTCAAGAAAACATAGTTACCAGACTCAAACTCTCGATTTTTACGATGTTGGTCAGCATATTTCTTCTGCCTATCCTGAGCTGCTATCAATCTTGCCCTGATCACTTTGACGATTTCTGCGGTCTGTTGTACCAATTCTGGTCCTAGCAATTGTCGCTCGCCAACTTCATCCCAGCACAATGGAGTTCTGCACTTTTTGCCTTACAACGCTTCGTAAGTCGGCGTGCCAATACTTGCGTGGTAACTGTTATTGTAAGCAAATTCCACCAACGGTAGATGATCATCCCAATTTCCCTTGAAATCCATGATGCAAGCTCTCAACATATCCTCCAATCTTTGAATCGTTCTTTCGCTATGTCTATCGGTCTGTGGATGGTATGCCGTACTTATACGTAACTGCACTCTTGTAGTCGTTTCCAGAAGTTCGAAGTGAAGCGTGGATCCCTATCTGAGACAATAGATATTGGAACACTGTGCCTCAAAACAATCTCTTTCACGTACAACTTTGCCAGCTGATCTAAATTGAATCTGATCTTGATTGGTAAGAAATGTGCTGATTTCGTCAGTCGGTCCACGATAACCCATACTGCGTCAAAACCTTTATGAGTCGTCGGGAGACCTACTACGAAATCCATGGTGATGTGCTCCCATTTCTATTCTAGGATTTCCAACGGTTGTAATAGCCTACTTGGCCTCTGATGTTTTACACTTTCTGACATGTCAAACACTTGGTTACACAATCAGCAACGTCTCTCTTTATATTCGGCTACCAAAAATGCTGTCCGAGATCTTGGTACATCTTCGTACTACCCGGGTGAATCGAATATCTTGAATTATGAGCCTCGCTCAAAATTTCGTCCTTAACCTCTTGTACTTGCAGAACCCAAATTCTTCCCTCAAATCTCAATACTCCTTCGTTATCTACTTTGAATTTCACTTCATCACCTCCAGATATTCTTTTCCTGATTTTCTCACATTCTTCGTCCTGCATTTGTGCTTCCTTAACTTTATCCACCAAAGTTGAGCCGATTCCCAATTGAAATAATTTTTCGTTAGACTCCTCTGGATATTTTACCTCCAACTCTAGTTTTGCCATTGTTGTAATTAGCTCCTCTTGAGCGGTAATCATAGAGAATTTCTCCCGTCCGTTCCTCCTTAAGGCGTCGGCCACCACGTTCGTTTTATCCGGATGGTATAAAATCTCGCAGTTGTAATCTTTTATCAATTCCAACCATCTTCGCTGTCGCATGTTCAGATCCTTCTGTGTAAAAATATATTTCAGACTCTTATGGTCTGTATATATTTCACACTTCTCCCCGTAAAGATAGTGCCTCCATATCTTCAAGGCAAACACTACCGCGGCCAATTCCAAATCATGGGTAGGATACCACTTCTCATAGTCCTTTAATTGTCCTGACGCATACGCAATGACCTTACCGTTCTGCATAAGCACACAACCTAGTCCTTTATGCGACGTATCACTATACACCACAAAATTTCCTGTGTTACCCGGTAGAGACAACACATGCGCCGTACTCAACCTCTTCTTCAATTCTTAAAAACTTTCCTCACACTTCTCCGTCCAAACGAACTTCACCGTCTTCCTAGTCAAATTCGTTAACGGAGTCGCGATTTTGGAAAAATCCTAAATGAATCTCCTGTAGTAACCTGCCAATCCGAGGAAACTTCTTACTTCTGATGGTGTTTTCGGCTGATCCCAGTTAAGCACTGCTTCAACCTTTGATGGATCCACCGAAATCCCATCCTTGTCAATCACATGTCCAAGAAATTGCACCCGCTCTAACCAGAATTCACACTTTAAAAATTTAGCGTACAACTTCTCTCTTCTTAACGCTTCCAATGTCAACTTCAAATGCTCTGTATGCTCTTCCTTGGTTTTGGAATAAATTAGAATATCGTCAAAGAATACTACTACAAACTTGTCCAAAAACGGCCTACACCCTGTTCATTAAGTCCATGAATGCTGCAGGAGCATTCTTAGACCAAATGACATCACCAGAAGCTCGTAATGACCATAACGAGTCCTGAACGCTGTCTTTAGTACATCTTCCTTCCTCACCTTCAACTAATGATAACCACTCCTCAAATCTATCTTTGAGAAATATCTAGCTCCTTTCAATTGATCAAACAAGTCGTCGATTCTTGGAAACGGGTATTTATTCTTAATCGTGACTTTGTTCAACTCTTTGTAATCAATGCAAAGTCGCATCGATCCATCCTCTTTTTAACAAACAACACCGGTGCTCCCCACGGCGATACGCTCGGCTGAATATACTTCTTATGTAAAAGTTCTTGCAATTATACCATAAATTCTTTCATCTCTACTGGGGCCATACAATATTGAGCCTTCGATATCGGGGCGGTTCCTGGCGCCAAATCGATTACGAATTCAACTTCCCTATCTGGCGGAAGTCCAGGAAAATCGTTTGGAAAGACGTCTACAAAGTCCCTTATGACAGGTATCTCTTCTAATTTCGGACTCTCTTTTCGAGTATCAACTATGTAGGCTAAGTATCCCACACAACCTTGTCTTAACAACTTCCTAGCCTGCATCATCGTCAGACAACTCGCTTGTCTAGGTAATTTACTGCCATAAAATACTACCTTTAACAGAGTCATAAGGTTAATACGTTTCTTTTGGCAATCAATTACCGCTCCATAATTAAATAGCCAATCCATTCCCAAAATAACGTCAAATTCCCCAAGTTTGATTAGGATCAGATCTACGTGTTAGAGTTTATGCCCTAGAGGCCAATTATTTGATGTAATTGCTTAACATTTCTTTTGATATTTGATTGAATAAATGAATTATTTTATTATGGTTTCATTTACTGTGTTATATAAATGTTAGCACAATAAAAGTCCTTAGAATAATGATACAAATTATATAGCTTCAAGTATGTGACTTGAACATGAGATTATATAGTTATAATTAGTATCATTAATCTTAAATGTCTCTAGTCGAGAATCATTGTTAATGGGACAACAATGATACATTGAGACTAGTATGTGGATTGACTGATGGCCAAATCTCATTGGTCATTAATATATGAGATATTGAGTCAATGCATAGGTACATGTTAGAGAACAATGTACTGGACAAACCCACCATGAGAATTCTACGTGGAGCATTATGTAAAGTGTCATAAGTAATTCTCATAGTGACAATGATGTAATGGTCCTCCGACCTGAAATCACTATATTACTATACGAGAATTTATGTACTTTGATATCTTCAAAGGTCACCTTTAATAGGGTGGATAATAAAGGTGATTATTGGGTACATCATGAATCGTGTGAGGAATATGAGTGATCTAGATGGAATTTAACCCTCCTATATATTAGGGGTGATATCCATAGGCCTCTTGATTGAGTAGGACTATGAAATGCATGGCCATGCTCAAATAGTGATTTGTTTCATATAGTCTACTCATTGATCAAGAAAACTCAGATTAAATTATGAAGAGTATGACACATTCCATGACTCGAGTTTAATCTCAGATGTCAAGGTTAAAAGGATTAAATTACATTGAAACATTGTTCATGAAAATGTTGCATCGAATCACCGATCTTATTATTACTTGGGTAGCAGTGATGCATTACTAGATGTCACTCACTGTTTATAATTTTATAATATAATTTTAAAATTATTGCCAATATAATAATAACCTATATGGTCACACACTTAGAACATAATTAAAAGGGAATTAATTTAAATTGTAAGGATTTAAATATGTCAATATGATTGATAGTATTTAAATTAATAGGATAATTTGTATATATATGTATATTAATTAAGTAAGACTTAATTAAATATTAATATATATATAAATTCAGATTTTATTTTTCTAATAGGATTAGGGTTTTGTTTAATTACTTTTTGGACGCTATATATATCTGATATATCAGCAGTCTTGTTTACGTGAGACTAAAAAGAAAATAAAACCCTAGCCATTTTAGAAAAGAGAGTTGAGAGAAAAATTTCAGTAAAATTCATATCTTGGCAGCTAGTACCGAAATCTCTCTGTTGCAGATCGTTTGACGGTTCGCGGGGCGTTCGTGTGGATAACGTAGAGACGCAGTTCCGTTGGATTGCGTTGGAGATTCGAAGCCGTTCCAGAATTCCATCGTTCCATTTAAGCTCGGATAATCAGTAAAACAAATCTAAACCTATGAATTAATTTGTTTTCGCATGGATCCTGTTTTAGGGTTTCGGAATATCGTTTTAAAATTTTTAAATTCCGCTGCGTTTATGTGCTGAAATCCTTACACTACTATCATCACGTTTCCCTTAATATCCACTATACAGTTCTTGTGTACGTACCTAACATGAATTAATTCCCTAATCGCAATTTCTATGTTTAAAGGGTAATCTAATTCCTCCTTAGTCAAATCTAAATTCTTAGCAAAGTCATCGGATATAAATGAACTAGTAGCACCCGAATCAAATAATACATAAGCATCTATATTATTGATCGGAATGATACCTGACACCACATCGCGAGACTGCACAACGTCTTGCACGGTCATGTTGAAAGTCTTGGCGGTAGGTCGATTTGTTGGTGCAGATCCGGTTATGGTGAACGTGCTACCACCACTGTTTCCCTTATTTCCTCCTGTTCCTACTCCTCCTGCTGCTTTCTTGGGACAATCCCTAGCCAGATGATCCTTTGATCCGCATGTGAAACAAGCACCCTTCTTTGGATTCGGACAATTCGGTCCTATGTGGCCTTCCTGACCACAATTGTAGCAAACCCTCTTCCCTTTCAGGCATATCCTTATATGATTCTTCCCGCAGGTAACACACATCTCCACCTTCTTATTCTGACCTCCCTGTTGATTTTCAGCAGATCCATTATCATTCCACTTCCTCTTCTGATTGTGACCTCCACTGTTACTACCACTCACTTTATTATATTTATTTTCACCCTTCTTCTTCTTCTGCTCCTGGTTATACTTAGTCAGAGCATCACTCCCACCTTCTGCGATAATCGCCTTTTCTAAAACTCCAGAAAAAGTGTTCAATTGGAACATTGACACCTTGCTATACAACTACGGCTTCAATCCCTGTTCGAATCTCCTCGCCTTCCTTTCATCGGTGTTCACTTGGTAAGTTGCGAACCTACCCAACTCGTTAAATTTCGCAGCGTATTGCAGTACAGTCATGGTACCTTACTTCAGCTCCAGGAATTGAATCTCCATTTGATTTCGCGAGCTAGTCAGAAAATACATCTCAAAGAACATCTCCTTAAACCTCTCCCATGCGATTACACCCTGACCTCCTCGTACCTTATTCGCTTGCCACCAATAGCTGGCCTCTGACTTAAGCATGAACATTGCAAAGGCAGTCTTTTGATCCTCACTAGCCCTAGCAATGTCAAATACTTTCTCCATTTTCATCACCCAGGTTTGGGCTTCGATCGGGTTCAGGGAACCCCTAAATTCTGGCGGTCCAACCAAAAGGTTCACCAATTACTGAACAGGATTAGCATTGATGTCGTTGTTGTTATTGGTAGAGCTCTCTTGAGCTTGTTGATGTGGTTGGCGTCTCGGCGGCATTTTCTGTTCAAGAATATGCGCTTATTAGTTTAACACTCAATTTCTTAAGTGTTCAACATTTAACTCAAACAATTCAGGTTAAACATTTAACGCATAACATCTTCAAATAAAATTGACA
The DNA here is from genome assembly GCA_034770075.1 of Aralia elata. Lineage (NCBI taxonomy): Eukaryota > Viridiplantae > Streptophyta > Magnoliopsida > Apiales > Araliaceae > Aralia > Aralia elata. The sequence goes on along the minus strand of CM068384.1, from coordinate 38,529,409 downwards.
TTTCATTCATTCAAAGGTCTTAAACATAGAAAGATAGCATCACTGCTATTTACATCAACTATCCTAAGACCAAACAATCTTTAGGATTAAATAGTCATATTCCATTGTGTATAATCACACTGGAATTTACATCATTAACTACCATAAATATTTACACATATACTTCAATACGTCTCCTATCACGGCCTACTAAGGCGTCGAACCGCCTTCCTGCGTTCTTCTTCCATGATACGGAGCATCGTCTTGCAATCCAACATGTACCATGGCAAGTCCTCGAACTGAACTGGATAGTGGAGAACTCGATCCTCGGCCCTATCAATCGTTGTCTGAAAGGTATAGTTTATCTCCTTAATCTTAGCCTTCTTTGCCCATTCTCCTTCTTCGGAAATCTCTACACGTCGAGCGGTACTCATCCAAGCATCCTCTGCACTAGCACGTTCCGTTGACTCCTCACTCAGATCATCCTTTAGTTTCTGAATCTCAAGTTTCATCTTTTCATTCTCAGCTAAAAGGTCTTCCTTTTGGCTTTCTGCCTGAACTAACTTCCACTCAACGTCTCCAAGACGTATATCAAGATCCTCAATTTTCTCGTTCTTCTGGTCTATAAGAGTCTGGCGTCTATTTGCCAGTCCCTCCAAGTCTCTGACTTTATCCTGCAACTATATGGTACGATCATATAATGCATCGTACATCTCAACATCGACAGAGGTAAGGGGTATCTCCTCAGGATCCTCATCATCCTCCTCAACCTCTGTCTCAACATCCTCAGGGTCCTCCTCTGAATCAAACTCGGGCTCATGCTCTGACCCACAACAGTGATCAATAGAGATGGCTCTCTCTGAATCAACTGCTCCCGGATAACATGGATATCACGGGGCTCCTCCTCTCTAGCCACTCGGGGCTCAACATCCCTAGGCTGACAGAATTCTCTAAGATCTGACATCCTGACAACAAAGTTTAAATTTTAATTAATACTCGGCACTAGTCGCAGCACATAGGTTGTTAACACATAAGCACATATCACATAAAGTCTTTTATTATCTTTAATGAATTCCGTAATTCATTCCTTAGAACTCGATAAAAGTTTATCACCACTATATTTTCTGTAACGACCCCAAAATTCATACAATTCATCTCACAACATCGGTCGTTATCAATACATTCTCATTCTGATTTCATAACATTATTCAATGTTAAACTTAATAATATGCGGAACAATTTTAAACTTTTCAGTTTTCTTTCTTTGCTTTCCCTGAATCATAACCTTTAAACATCACATAACCTAGAATCATATTTACTTAATGATTCGCTTCATCAAAGTTATAATAAAGATAAAACTTCTAGATTCAATACCCTTTATACATCAGATAAAATTGAATCATAAGTAAATAAACATTTTACAACTCAACATCTGACACATTTAATACATCATCAAATACATCATTCAGAACCTTAATCATGGTTCAAATACATAATTTTAAGCTAAAACAATTAATCCTCATGCATCATTTTGATCCATGTCATTTGGGTAGCACATAATGTTACCTTGAATCTTTAACCTGCAAAAGTGGTTATTTGCAAGAATGAGCTCGACAGCTCAGCAAAATCTAACAGTTTGCATGCATCACATAGCACATACATAACATGCTCATCATCTAAATCTTAATCATTTGACTAAACATATTATACATAATGATAAAAACATATCAAGTAAAGATTGAGTTCCATAACTCAATCAGCATTCTTTACTTAACGAACGTAGTCATATTTTGACCTTGTCATTTCATAATTGCAACATATATAAAATACAAAATGCTTTTACCCATAAATATAAAACATTTAATCATTTAGTTCACATAGCAAATAGGAACTGAAAGACTAGCATATTCTTCCTTGATTCCTCTTTCTTCTTCATTCTTTGATTCTCCAGAGTTCTTTTCAATACACACATAGAATTTCCTCTCTCAAAAACCCTCCCTTTTCTCTCAATTTTCTCCCAACAAGAAGAACACTGAAGAACTAAAAACTTATACTATATTATTATCTAGCCATCAGTTATACAAACCAAGAGTCTCAGCAGTTACAAATATCAAGAGTCTTAGCAGTTACAAGTTTCAGCAGTTACAAATACCAAGAGTCTCAGCAGTTACAAATACCAAGAGTCTCAGCAGTTACAAATACCAAGAGTCTCAGCAGTTACAAATACCAAGAGTCTCAGCAGTTACAAATACCAAGAGTCTCAGCAGTTACAAATACCAAAAGTCTCAGCAGTTACAAATACCAAGAGTCTCAGCAATTATAAATACCAAGAGTCTCAACCATTATGGAATTGAAGGGTCACTAGGCCATGTTTGGCTGGAACCCAACAATTCCTTTTTAGCTTATTTTAATAATTTTTTTTATTATAAGATATATATATATATATATATATATATTGTCACACTTTAATTTAATTAAACTTATTATATTAATAAGTCTAATTAAACTTATTAACAAAATTTATAATCTCAAATTAGACAATTATAATTATAATTTCATTTAATAAATCATTATTCCTCTAATTTAATTATTAAATTAAATTAGAATATTACTCGCGTAATACAATACGCACTAAAACGCTATATTAAATTTTTCTACAATAATTTCCATCAAATATTTATTCGATAAACATTTTAATGTACGAAATTCACAATCATATATACTACATTAACATGTTACATCTCTATGTAACATATTACCTTCTCATTTTATTAAAACAATTATATATATTTCTTCTATATACACATTCAATTTCTTCACATCAAATCACATATAATATAACATACATATAAATCACATATATACACATACTCAAACTCAAAACATCTCATAATAAGAATTTATTCGCCAAATTCTTATTTAATAACTCTTTGAAAAATCGGGTTGTCACATCCTTCCTTCCTTATAAGGATTCCGTCCTCAGAATCAACGAAACCTCCCTTACTCGGTTTTCACTAAATCTCTTTCACAATTATTGTTGAATAACTTCAACGCATTACCTTAGTGTAGGTTTTATTTCATCACCTTCACTTAAACTTGAAACACTTTGAGTATTATATATTCTTTAATCTTATAACGCATTCACTTCCTTTCTCTAAGGATCATTGCATAACATACTCATTGTAATCATTTAATATTCTGATTTAGCATCGCATAAATATTCGGGATATCACATTCACCCCTTCTTCTAAGAATTTCGTCCTTGAAATTTTGATTTACTAATATTCGTTCCTTCCATGTATCAAAATGGACTCTACATTAATCTCTACTTATTCATTGGGTTATACAACCAAATTCTTTCTATAGAGACCTTTCTAAGATCATCGCATTCTTCACATCTTTCTCTTCTAAAAATTTCTCATCAACACATGCCACATTCTATAACCTATCCCTTCATAAGGAATATTTTCTTTCCACTTCCACCTTTTAGAAGAATAAGAATCTTCCACAATTATTCAATAATTGAGAAGCAGTATGAATAACTCAGGAATTTAAAGATTCATTTAAAAACTTTTAATATCCTGCTGAGGAGTCGTAAAAACTTGAACCTTGTCCTAGGTTAACAGATATTTCTACTGTAACCTTTAACAGTCAAAAGACTATGGACCATCTCTTCTCGTACTCCAGGTGATCAGCCCTTCGTACTATGTATTGTGCACATACATATTAACATTATTGCGTATCCCCCATTACAAGGTTGGTTCACCTCAGACTTAATACAAATTCCGCACCAGAATAAACTGGTTTGGCATAAAATCTCAAAGAATTCTAGAACTTCATAAATATCTTTCAACAGTCGTCTAGCCGAATCAATTAGCATAGACCTTAAACAACAATTCGGACATTAGCCAAAACATTTTTAGCCAACTCAATTGGCATATCTTTTCATAAATTAAAAGAAAAATAAAATTCTTTTATGACGTCACGATACCGTACCGTCTTAATAGTATGTTGAAGATGCCGTTATTATAGGACTTTGTCATACTACATCATACTATAGTGGGCTGTCGATCCATTGATCACATCCAACACTAGGTTCAATTGCATTGATGACTCCATCGTTCAAAATACATTTTGATAATTTCAAATCATTTTTGTCTAGCTGAAACAATTAGCATAGACGTACAAATAATGACACCTTTTTAAAACTCATTGGCTCAAACATTGACCCAATATATTTTTTTTTGAGAATTCAAAATTACGAATTTCAGCACGATGTCAATAAATTTTGAAAATCTAGCATAGCTAGAAGATTTGGAATATTCATTTCTCTCCATCAACTTCAATCTTTACTTCATTACTCCATTACTCAATCATTCTATCATTCTTCAATATCATCAATGCTCTCTATTCCATAACGTTTCTATACCGAATGTAGTTCATCAAACTTACCGTACTTTGGAAGTTCAGGAACTTACCACAATCATATGGGTTTAGGAACTTATCCTAGTCAGACCAAAATCGTCCATTCACTGAGGGGTTCCACCATACGATTATGAGTCACGAACCTACCATAAGTATGAGTTTTAAGAACCGCACCAAATCTTAAATATTCTCTAACTATCAAATATAAATATGATAAAAGAATCACCTTCTCGTCATATGTATATCGATAGTGCGACACCAATCTTTCAATGATTATCAATATAGAAAGCTAAGTGGTTGTCGAACCAACTCGACCACTAATCAATATAGGAAGTTGAGTGGTTGTTAAACCATGGACAAATCCCATCCCATACCAGGGTTTGTTTAACTCAACCATTATATTAATATAGGAAGCTAAGTAGTTTTCAAACCAAGCACAAATTCCCGTCCCATACCAGGAATTGTACAACTCAGCCATTAACATGAGTCCTCGATTGAAATCCCACCTAATTTCATCTTGCTCTTAACTTACTCTTTGCTTGATACGAGATATTCGTATTACATCATCCATAACTCCTCGTGAGTTTACCTCGTACTATTTCATAGTACCATCTCTTTATAGCATCATGCTACAACTATTCAATCATTTAAGATCCTCTGACATTTTACAACTTTAGCAAATCACGTCGTGATCTCATTCCATCATCAATTCTTCTTACGATTCTTTCTTATCTTATGATCGTCTCATCCTACGATATTCTTTATTCTTCTCATTAATCACGTTATCTTATAATTAATCAACTCATGTGTTCCCTGTTCTTTTAGCTCTTCAGGTCCTTCTTTGAACCTAATCATTTTATTATAATCTTGTCTCATATGAATTCTCTAAACTCTATTTGAGTTCATCCTTATCATTAATACCATTCTCATCTTATAGACATCGTCTATTTATTAACACCATCTTTATTACTGGAGTCAGGTAAATCTTGGTTCTCATCTTTCATAACTCTTCAAGATTCTTCTTTGAATCTTCTTGTTTATATATAAATTCTTCCTTTAAGAATCTCTAACTTCATTCATATTATTCAATATTTTATTTGAGTTTACTACGCGTCATTCGCGTCTTCTTCTTGTAATCTTTCTAGGTCTTAACTCATCTCATGCATCTATCTATATAAAAATCATTTCTTAATCATACACATTCATAATTCTATACTCGGTACACATCGAGTCTCTAACAGTATTCAGTATAGCACCTGAGTGGTTTCCCACAAACAACCAACAAACTAGTTCCCGTCTCGTCTACACTGTCTTGTACAACGAGTTAGATCGGTTGCTAGCTCGTATCAACCTCCGCTCTCTGAAGGAATTGTTTATCCCAAATACCATACGTCAACCATTAAAGAATATGATTGCACCATATTCATACTTAACTTACTATTCTTTAAAATCTATCACCTTCACCTCTCTTCTAAGGTTATAGCCTAAGGTACTCCTACCTAAGGTTTCTAACCTATCAGCTCTGATACCAACTGTAACGACCCCAAAATTCATACAATTCATCTCACAACATCGGTCATTATCAATACATTCTCATTCTGATTTCACAACATTATTCAATGTTAAACTTAATAATATGCGGAACAATTTTAAACTTTTTAGTTTTCTTTCTTTGCTTTCCTTGAATCATAACCTTTAAACATCACATAACCGAGAATCATATTTACTTAATGATTCGCTTCATCAAAGTTATAATAAAGATAAAACTTCTAGATTCAATACCCTTTATACATCAGATAAAATTGAATCATAAGTAAATAAAAATTTTACAACTCAACATCTGATACATTTAATACATCATTCAGAACCTTAATCATTGTTCAAATACATAATTTTAAGCTAAAACAATTATCGACGCCGGGAAGAATCGCTTCTTTGGTAATTATAACCCTTTCCAATTTTAGCTTTTTTATTAGATGATTTTTTGGAAAAGGTCGGCATAAATGTCGACGGGGTTTTGAAAAGATCGTTTTTTATGATGACCCAATTAACCAGAGTCGCCAGTTGGTATATTTTGAAATGGATGTACCAACTCATCCGAGTTTCGTTTTCATAAATCACTGGCTCATGTGTGACTCCGAATTAATTGGTCTGTGAACCGAGATTCATAGAGTTCGGGGGCTTGCTTAAGCGAGGGGAAGGTGTTAGGCACCCCCCAACTTCCATGAAACACGGTTACCGCAATCTTGATGCTTTTCCTATCCTTTAATTCTTGAATGTGAGTGCGCGCGCGTGTATGCCTATGTGAATGTCGTGGTGAGTTTGCATGAAGAAACCATTTGGGTTTTAATGAAAAGTCGTGTTTTCTTTTGAGAATGCTTTAGAATGTCCTTCAGTTTATACGAGAAAGCTTTATGAGAAAGGTTTGATTTTAATTGTCAAAACTATGGGATTTTCATTAGGTGTCGTTTTGGCAAAGCAAGAGTTTTTAAACCTTCATCAAAATAGGAATCGAGACCTATACGTTGCTTTCGTAAATAGAATGATGAGCAACTTCTAGAGTCTCTTGAACCCTATGCACAAAGGTTTAATAAAACGTTACTTATTTTTATAAAACCATTTTTGTGATGTTTGAAAACGATTTCTTTCTTTAGCCTTCTCGTTTAAATAGGAATCGACATTCATTAGCATTTCCAATTTTAAACCTTGTGGTGCTAATAACCTACTTTGATTGATTTTATGAAAATCTTCATTGTTTTAGTTTTGAAATCATTTTTCGTGTCGCAAATCAAATCAAGCATTCAAATGCGTGGGGGCTATTCATGGGCATGTAAGCCATTAAAATAACCCCGACGCCCACAATCACATATTTTACTATCACGGGGCCTTAAACCCGATTATCGACTTGGTATCGTTTCCTTGAGAAGATGCCCGCATCATGGGTTACCCAAGTGGCTACAGATTCAGACATTCTACAATGGGTTAAGTAGTAATACTCGAACGAGCATAGATGCAGCTGCGGGAGGAGCACTTATGGCCAAAAGTTTTGATGAGGCTTTTGATTTGTTGGAGATAATGGCAGCAAATAACTATCAATGGCCAACTGCAAGGATGAATCAACACAAGGTAGTCGGGGTATTAGAAGTAGATACAGTCACAACATTAGCAGCTCAGACGACAGCTATGTCTAAGAAGATTGATGTTATGGCAGAGTCAAAAACTCAGCAAGTAGCTTTTGTTTGTGAACTATGCGCGAGTGCACATCCAACAGATTATTGTGCCATTAATCCTGAAGAAGTGCAGTTTGTGGGTAGCTATCAACGTTCTCCAAATCCATACTAAAACACTTACAATCCGGTGGCAAGGAACCATCCTAATTTGTCATGGAGCAACAATTAGAATCATCAGCAAGCTCCTAGATCATCATATCCCCTAGGATTTCATAATCAACACTAGCAGGTAGCTATGCAGCCGCAACTAGAAAAGAAACCAGATTTGGAAGAGCTCTTGATGAAGTATATAGCAAATAATGATATGTTGTTAAAGAGTCAAGTGACTGCTATCAGAAATTTTGAGAGTCAGGTGGGTCAAATGGCCAATATGTTAAACAACAGACCTCAAGGATCTCTGCCGAGTAACACGGAAGTTAACCCAAAGAGAGATGGTAAGGAATAGTGCCAAGCTGTCACACTAAGAAGTGGAAAGCAAATCCTGACAGACAGAGCGGTCGCGCCTGAAATACAAAGAGAGGCATCATGGCCGCGCCCTTCACTAGTTACCGATTCTGCAGAAAATTCAGAGGAAAAAGAAGAGAAGATAGAAACTGAGCCAAGAGAAAAGGAGAAAACAAAACAATCAGTAGTATACCCACCAGTTCCATATCCACAAGGATTTCAAAAACAAAAATTAGATAAGCAGTTCTCCAAATTCCTCAAAGTTTTTAAGAAGCTACAAATCAACATACCATTTGCAGAAGCTTTAGAGCAGATGCCAAGCTATGCCAAGTTCATGAAAGGAATTTTGTCAAGGAAGAAAAAGCTAGAGGATTATGAAACAGTAGCTTTAACTAAAGAGTGTAGTGCTATACTGTAAAAGAAGTTGTCACCAAAATTAAAAGATCCTGGCAGCTTTACTATTCCTTGCACTATTGGTAGCTTGTCCATCAACATATGTTTGTGTGATTTGGGTGCTAGCATCAACCTCATGCCTTTATCGATATACGCACAGTTGGGTCTACCTGCACCAAAACCAATAAACATCTCTCTTCAGCTTACGGATAGGTCAGTTATATATCCAAGGGGCATTGTGGAGGACATTCTTGTGAAAGTCGATAAATTCATATTTTCAGCTGATTTAATCATTTTGGATTATGAAGAGGAGAAAGACATTCCTATCATACTTGGGAGGTCGTTCTTAGTAATTGGTAGAACATTCAGAGATGTGCCGAAAGGAGAATTGACTATGAGGGTTCAAGACTAAGGAGTGACATTCAATATGTTCAAAGCCATGAAGTTTCCTACACATGAAGAGGAGTGTTTCCGGATGGATGTGGTAGAGAAAGTAGTGGATGATGAGTTTTTGAAGATAATGATTAAGGATCCGTTGGAAACTACCTTATTGGGGGATACTGAAATGGATGATCCAGAGATAATAGAGTTTCTTCAGATATTAGATACATTACCAAGGGTATGCAAATTCAAAATTCCTTTTGAACCATTGGAGTATGTAGACAAGTCCTTAGAGAGTTTGAAGCCATCTCTTGAGATACCTCCTACACTTGGGCTTAAACCTTTACCTAATCATCTCAGGTATGCTTATTTGGGTGAATCATCTACTTTACCTATTATTATTGCATCTGTACTTAACAAATTTCAAGAGAGTAAGCTAATTCGAGTTCTTCGGGAGTACAAAACTACAATTGGATGGACCATTGCTGACATCAAAGGAATAAGTCCATCATTCTGCATGCACAAGATACTTATAGAAGACGATGCCAAACCTATAGTGGAACAACAGAAAAGATTAAATCCAATTATGAAAGAGGTAGTCAAGAAAGAGATCTTAAAATGGCTGGATGCTGGTATTATATTCCCCATATCTGACAATTCTTGGGTGAGTTCGGTTCAGTGCGTATCAAATAAAAGAGGAATGATAGTGGTAGCAAACGAAAACAACGAGCTGATACCGACGAGGACAATAACCGGTTGGACGGTTTGCATGGATTATAGGAAACTTAATAAAGCAACCCAAAAGGATCACTTTCCACTACATTTCATTGACCAGATGTTGGATAGATCGGTTAGACACGAGTACTAGTGTTTATTGGACAGATATTCGGGGTACAATCAGATTGCAATTGCTCCGGAGGATCAGGAAAAGATTACTTTCACTTATCCGTATAGTACTTTCGCTTTTAGGAGGATGTCTTTCGGATTGTGCAACGCACCAGCGATGTTCCAAAGGTGTATGATGGCAATTTTCTCAGATATGGTGGAATGCAATGTGGAGGTTTTCATGGATAATTTTTTAGTATTTGGGGACTCTTTTGATAGTTGTTTGAAAAATCTTGTCATGGTATTGAAAAGGTGCGTGGAAACCAATTTGGTACTTAACTGGGAAAAATGCCATTTTATGGTGCAAGAAGGGATCATCCTCGGTCATAAAGTGTCAGCAAGATGGTTAGAGGTAGACAAAGCCAAACTCGAGACAATTGAAAACTTACCACCACTAACTTCAATGAAGGGGATTCGTAGTTTTTTGGGACATGTCGGGTTTTATCGGAGATTCATAAAGGATTTTTCCAAAATCACGAAACCATTATGCAGTTTATTGGAGAAAGACGTCCCATTCAAATTTGACGAGGATTGTTTGTCGGCCTTTGAGCTTTTAAAGAAGAAATTGACCATAGCACCAGTGATAGTTGCACCAGATTGGTCAATGCTATTTGAATTAATGTGTGATGCTAGCGACTACGCAATTGGGGCTGTTTTGGGCCAACGCAAAGAAAAGGTTTTTCATGCCATTTATTATGCTAGCAAAACATTGTTGGATGCTCAACTCAATTATACGACTACTGAGAAGGAGTTTCTTATAGTGGAATATGCATTTGACAAATAATGTTCGTACTTAATCGGAACTAAAGTGGTGGTGTTCACGGACCATTTAGCGAGAAGATATCTGATTTCGAAGAAAGATGCGAAGCTGAGGTTAATTAGATGGATACTTCTACTCCAGGAATTCGACTTGGAAATCCGGGATAAAAAGGGTACGGAAAATCAGGTGGCGGATCATCTATCGAGGTTAAAAAACAATGAGCATGCCAAGGAAGACAAGACTGTGATTAATGAGTTCTTCCAAGATGAGCAATTGTTTGTGATAAAAGCAAAAGTTCCGTGGTATACAGATTTTGTCAATTATTTGGTCAGCAACGTATTTCCTCCGGACTTGACAAGCCAACAAAAGAAAAAGTTTCTACATGACGTGAAGAGGTACATGTGGGATGAGCCGTTTCTGTTCAAGCATTGCACAGATTAAATAATACGACGGTGTGTTCCGCAAAGAGAAATTGAGAGGATCCTACATCATTGTCATGACTCGCTGTATGGAGGACATTATGGGGGTGAAAAGACAGCTGCCAAGGTGTTACAAGTAGGATTTTTCTGGCCCACGTTGGTTAAAGATGCCCACCAATTTGTTCAGAGATGTGATAGATGTCAAAGGGTGGGAAATATCTGCAAACGTCATGAGATGCCATTGAACATAATTTTAGAAGTTGAAATGTTCGACATTTGGGGGATAGACTTCATGGGGCCATTTCCGTCCTCTTTCAACAACCTCTACATTTTTTTGGTAGTTGATTATGTCTCTAAATGGGTGGATGCCAGTGCTATGCCGACCAATGATGCCAAAGTGGTTTTAAAATTTCTTCAGAAAAATATCTTCACAAGATTTGGCACCCCAAGGGCAATTATTAGTGATGAAGGGAGCCACTTCTGTAATAAGTATTTCGCAGCTCTCTTGGCTAAGTATGGGGTCAATCACAAAATTGCTACAACCTATCACCCTCAGACCAGTGGTCAAGCAGAAGTCTCTAATAGGGAAGTGAAGAGGATTTTAGAAAAGATCGTCAATCCTACTAGAAAAGATTGGTCAATGAAGTTGGATGACGCACTTTGGGCTTATAGGACAACATACAAGACGCCCATTGGCATGTCGTCGTATCAGCTAATCTATGGCAAGGCATACTACCTTCCTGTTGAACTCGAGCACAAGGCATAGTGGGCCATAAGAAAGTTGAATTTCGATCTCACAGCTGCGGAGGAGAAGAGGCTTCTCCAACTTAATGAATGCAAGCTTATGAGAACTCGAAGTTATACAAGGAAAAAGTCAAAAAGTGGCACGATCAGAAAATTGTCGATAGGAAATTTGAGCAAGGACAAGCAGTGCTTTTATACAATTCTCGATTGAGATTATTTCCGAGAAAGCTCAAGTCTCAATGGTCTGGACCTTTCATTGTCAAACAAACATTTCCTCATGGCGCCGTCGAAGTATTTGGTCATAATCTGGATGAAACATTTAAAGTCAACGGATGTTTGCCTAAATCTATACTAGTAAAATACGCAAGTATACGCAGTCCACAAGTAATAAAGTGAAAGTAGAGTATCGTCCCACAGAGAAGAATTGATTCTATAATGATAATTCCAGATTTAAATTAAAACAATTTTAGTAAGCAAATAATTGATTTCGAAAGTTTTGAGTTTAACTAATTAATTCTAAATTAAATTACTACCACTAGTTTGAAAACAGATTTTTAAGGACTTAAGACTATAACTTCACTTAATGCTTTATCTTGTTCAACACACTTCCCTTTAAATTATGCTAGTTGTTTTGGATTGTTAACCAGGAACTCATCTCTATTTATAACCATCTCTCAATGTTTTATAAATAACTCAACTCAAATCCACAATTGATAGACTCAAGTTAATCACCCTAGATAACTAATTCACTATATTTCTATGTGAATTACAATTAAAAAGGATTTAAAGTCCAGGTTCCCTATTTTGACTACATGCGGTGAATAGGTATATTTCTATCCTAAACACAAATTATGAATTCCATCGACAGCAGAAGACACAATCACATGCTATTATGGTCAGATCTAATTCTATACTTCATCTCTCGAATTCATATAGAATATCCCAGTAATTATTGGCCAGATAATTAAGCAATTCACCACAAACCATAATAGACAATCCAAAAATAACTAATCATAATATTCAAAGAAGCATGCTACTCAAGACTACGCATTAAGATCCATTATAGCCTTAAAAAGAAATTTAGTTCATAACTAAACTAGAATTCATCATCCACAAGTTTAATAACATCAAAAGTTTAGAGTAGAAAGAACAGAGAAGAAACACTGTAACTAATCCTTTAATCTTTGTCCTGCTCCTCCTCGCTTTCTCCTTGCTATCAACTTGCTTCAAGTCTTCTTAAATTGCTCAAAACTAAGGTTTGCTAATAATAGGTCTCCCAATTACCAACTAGAAAACACCTATTTATAGTATCTAATAAAACCCCTAATTAATTACAAAGTTTCAAATCCAAGTTCAAATCAAAACTAATTAAAACATCTGAAAAGTTAAATTTGCCCTCACTCGAACCGGCGCGGCCGCGCCTGGATTAAGCTTGAAAGGCGCGCGGCCGCGCCACTCTGGCAGCAAATTTTTTTTCTAAGTCTGAAGTCAGGCACGGCCGCGCTGCACCCTAGTTCATTTTGGGCTTGGCCGCGCTGCCCTGTTACTCTGCAATATCAGCAACTCAGCAACTGCAATAGCGCAATCCCACCAATTCTCGCCAAACTCAATCCCAACACGCGCAACCTACAAAAACACATAAAAATACACGAAAAGTAACTATATACCATGGAAATAAACAATAATTCGCATTCATTGGCATCCGATTCGTAGGTATAAAACCTACTCATCAAATTCCCCCAAACTTAAACTATTGCTTGCCCCAAGCAACATAATGCAATGCAATATAGCTAACACAATGTAACACAATGCCATGAATGCACTAAAAGCTACCATGCCTAAGAATCCAACCAATAACCAGTATGAATGTTAACTGTGTGCCTCAGAGATATCAACAACTAGCTTGAAACAATAAATCCAGACAAAAAGAACTAATAATCTCAACCAATCAAACAATATACACCTATCATCACCCAAATTGTGCGTGTGTGTTCATTAATCAAGTTAACTGACCAAAGTTCAAAATAAAGCCACATAACCAACTCTATAATAAGAATACTCTATTTTTACTTCAATTCAAGCAAATACAACAAATCCAGCCAAAATCAAGCAAATACCGAGCATGAACGTTCTAACAAGACTTATTCCTAACTTTATTCTTCTACGAGTGTGTTTTACGCTCCATCTCGTATTTATGCTTAATTGTGCAATGTCAAGTTCTCTTAGGCGTTTCAGAATCACCCATGTAGCGAGCGTTCAATCAGTGACTCCCAAACCAGACGGCTTTAGGGCACTAGGTGTTAAGACACGCCTAAGGATCTAATTACCCGAGTGATAAAGGCCACAGAACCTAACTAGTCAACGCATTTATTGTATTTTTTTCTCTCTATATATATATATATATATATATATATATATATATACTTACGCCTTAAAAACAACCCCCAAACTCAGTTTTTACCCTATTTCAGCCTTCTTTGTTGACTTACCTAACAATATTTTATCAAATTCTCATGCAAAAATCAGTTATGCAACCCTTTGAACCCCAGCAGTCAAATTAATCAAATTATTCGTGCTATCCAATAACTCAAGTTATGACAAGCATAATTACTCTCATGATCAAAATTATTTTATCCCTAACGACTTTCAAACTGTCCAAGCTAACACAATAATACCCATCTCATCATTGGCCGAGCCTAAATCATACCAACTAATCAATTATATTCATGCAACAAACTAAATGCACCTAACACAACCAAACTAGACTATGCAAGATAACCATAACTATGCAAGATTCACAATAATCACAATGATATGCCAACCTACTAACAGATATGATGCACAAAACCAACAAACATGCTAAACAAAAACCTAAAAGAACTCCCCCAAACTTAAAACAGACAATGCCCTCATTGGATAAAACAATAAAAGGAAAGGAAAAGGAAAGAAAAACTCCCCTAATCCGAAGTAACAGCATCTGCATCCTCCCCATCTGAAGGTGTGTCCGGAGGCGGGTAAGTTGAGGCTGCACCAAACGTCGGGAATTGAACTTGAACGCCCAACTGAGAAAAGGCCTGCGAGAAACTATCTAAAAGCTGAGTGGAGAAAAAACGAAGCTCGGTCATACTCAAGTGTATAGCATCCATCCTTCGAGTCATACGCCTCTCCATGCGATCCAAACGAACCTGGGATATATGAGCTGGTTGTTCAGGTTCGGGCACCGACTGATCAGCGGCCTCCTCACTCTCACTGTAGTCTCCCAATAAAAATCCTGCTCCACGGGCATGAGAAGGAGCTCCTTCCCACACCTTATACTTAGCAATCGTCGCATGGTCAATCGTGTTCATCGAGAGTTGCACAGGCTCACTATCAGCCCACTCCACCCCCGCAGCCGAGCATAGACGTGTAATTACTGACGCATGAGGGATACCACCGGAAGTACCACCCTGAAGGTATCGACGAATAGACTGATGGATAACATACCCCACATTAATTGATTTCCCTTGCACAATACCATATAGCAAAATCGCCCGATCCTTAGTCACGTCATTTTGGTGCCTGGTTGGCATAAGATTGGCACAAATAAAGCTGTATCAGGACTTACCGTAACGACTTAAGGCAGTGTGAGGGAAGTGAAGCTTCTGATCCGTCCCTTGCTTTGTTGTCCATGCGGTACCAGGCTTGAACAAAATATTCTTGATTCGCTCCAATTTAGTGTCCCAATTTGTAGAGTGAAAACTTTCAGGATCAGAGTGATGAATAGAAGGCAAGTGATAGATGGCGTTGATACTCTCGCTATTATATGGCACCTGACAACCCCGCACAAAAGCAGTCTCGTCCTTGGTAATCTTCGCGTTAGCATAAAACTCTTGAACAATAGAAATCGGGGCTGCTAATCGTGATTCCACAAACAACAAACACCCCTTTGCTCGGATCATGCGCATCATCTGACCATCTAAATCTATATCAGGCTGTAGCCCATGTTCCAACACAAAAGTCTTTCCCAACAAAACCCTGTGATAAAAATTCCCAGCCTCAGCAGATACAAACCGACTCCTATCAAAGTCCACCGACTCAACCTGTGCGTGAGAACTAGAAGATTCCCCTTGTGGTCTCTTAGAAGCCATAGCAAATCAGTCCCAATACAAAGTAATGAAAAATCTCCCCCAAACTTGACAGATATTGCACTAGGATTTACTCAAGCAATACTAATCCAATATACTTGCATGCACAGTATAATCACAACTAACGGTCCCAATACAAGGCAATACAAGTTTAAAATCTGACAAGAAGAACGAATACCTTGATACGATGTCAAACCCTAAGCCACAATGCACTTACTGCGGTAGAACCACTTGCACTTCCTTGTTTTCCCAATTTGATGCACTGAAAATCTCCTTAAAGAACATTGAGAACAATGAAGGAGTTGGGTTTTGGGGTTTGTATGAAGGAATAGGTTGTGTGTGGTTTTGGTATAGAGAAAGAATGGAGATGAAGAGAAATAGAATTAGGGTTTGTAATGTGTATTATTTGATTTGGAGAATGATTTTGTAATGATTTGGATTTAGTTTTGAATCGGATTTGGAAGACAAGAAAGGGGAGGAATCGGTTTTGAAAAGGAGAGATTATGAAGAATAAGAGTCCAAGCAGGAGAAGGAATTAAAAAGGCAGATATGGGTCGGGTTTAATCTGGGTTTTGAAACCTGGGATCCGATCGAGGCGCGGCCGCGCTGGATTTTGGCTTGAGTTGGGCGCGACCGCGCTGGTGTACCAGAAATTTTTTTTTCTAACTCTGAGATGCGGTGCGGCCACGCTGCTTTCCTTCACAATTTGGGCGCGGCCGCGCTGGCCTAAAAATTTGGAATTACACTGTTAAGCCTTTCTTGATGATTTCTTCATGTGCAAACCTTGATGCATAACCTATAAGCAATAAAAACCAAGAAACAAAGCATCTAATTACTACAAAATAAAAACAAAACTAAGTCTAATAATGAGTCCTAAAAATCACAAAATTTTAACTAAAAAGCAATTAAAAATTGGGTTGCCTCCCAACTAGCGCTTGATTTAAAGTCTTTCAGCCTGACTACTCCCTGTTTAAATTTCAATCGGCAAGAGTGATTGAGGTTTTCTGGCGATCAACACCACCACCCCAATAATGTTTTAATCTTTGACCATTGACTTTAAACGACTCTTTCGGATTGTTTGCAAAAACTTCAACCGCGCCATGAGGGAATGCTTGTTTGACGATGAAAGGACCCGACCACCGAGACTTGAGCTTCCCTGGAAATAACTTCAGTCTATAATTGAATAGAAGCACTGCTTATCCCGGTTCAAACATCTTGTCGATGATTTTCCGATCATGCCACTTCTTGACTTTTTCCTTGTAAAGCTTTAAATTCTCATATGCTTGTAACCGGAATTCATCGAGTTTGTTAAGCTGAAGTAGCCTCATTTCCCCAGCAGCCGCGAGATCAAAGTTCAACTTTCTGATGGCCCAATATGCTTTGTGTTCAAGCTCAACCGGTAGGTGACACGCCTTTCCATAGACTAATTGGTACGGTGACATGCCAATTGGAGTCTTATAAGCTGTCCGATAAGCCCAAAGTGGCTCATCCAATTTTACTGACCAATCTTTTCTACTCGGATTGATGATTTTCTCCATAATTCTCTTCACTTCTCTGTTTGAAACTTCAGCTTGACCACTGGTTTGGGGATGGTAAGTTGTAGCAATTCGGTGGTTTACCCCATACTTAGCTAAAAGAGCCGTGAAATACCTATTACAAAAATGGCTCCCTTCATCGCTGATAATTGCTCTTGGGGTGCCGAAACGTGTGAAGATGTTTTTCTGCAAAAATTTAAGAACCACCTTGGCATCATTAGTCGGCAACGCACTTGCTTCCACCCATTTAGAGACATAATCGACCGCCAAAAGGATATAGAGGTTGTTAAAGGACGATGGGAATGGTCCCATAAAATCTATTCCCCAAACGTCGAAGACTTTAACTTCTAAAATGGCATTCAAAGGCATCTCATGACGCTTGGAAATATTTCCCACCCTTTGACATCTGTCACATCTTTGCACGAAGTGGTGGGCGTCCTTAAACAACGTTGGCCAGAAAAATCCTGCATGTAACACCTTGGCCGCTGTCTTTTCGCCTCCATAATGACCTCCGTATAGCGAATCATGGCAATGATGTAAAATACTCTCTATTTCACTTTGTGGCACACACCGTCTAATCATCTGATCGGCACAATGTTTGAATAGGAACGGCTCATCCCACATGTACCTTTTTACATCATGCAGAAATTTTTTCTTTTATTGGCTGGTCAAATCAGGAGGAAGTACGTTGCTAACCAAATAATTGACAAAATCGACATACCATGGGACTTCTGAATGGATCACAAACAACTGCTCATCCAAAAAGAACTCATTGATCATCGTTTTGTCTCCCTTGACGTGGTCATTGTTTTCTAATCTCGAGAGATGATTTGCCACTTGATTTTTCGTCCCCTTCCTATCCCGGATTTCCAAGTCGAACTCCTAGAGTAGAAGTATCCATCGAATCAGCCTTGGCTTGGCATCCTTCTTCGAAATCAGATATCTTATGGCAGAATGGTCAGTGAACACCACCACTTTAGTTCCAATTAAGTACGACCAGAATTTGTCAAATGCATACACGACTGCTAGCAACTCTTTTACGGTAGTCGTGTAATTGAGTTGGGCATCAGACAGTGTTTTGCTAGCATAATAAATGGCGTGAAAAATCTTTTCCTTTTGTTGGCCCAAAACAGCCCCAATAGCATAGTCACTAGCATCACACATCAACTCAAACGGCCTTGACCAATCTGGTGCTACAATTACTGGCGCTGTGGTCAATTTCCTTTTCAACAAGTCAAAAGCCGCAAGACACTCATCATCAAACTTAAAGGGAACATCTTTCTCCAATAGGCTACATAAAGGCTTAGAGATTTTAGAAAAGTCCTTTATGAACCTCCTATAAAATCCGGCGTGTCCTAAGAAACTTCGTATTCCCTTGACTATGGTTAATGGAGGTAGATTTTCTATTGTCTCCAGCTTGGCTCGATCTAACTCTAACCCGTTTGACGACACCTTGTGCCCAAGAATTATCCCCTCTTGCACCATAAAGTGGCATTTTTCCCAGTTGAGCACTAAATTGGTCTCCACGCATCTTTTCAAAACTAGGACCAGATTTTCCAAGCAACTATCAAATGTGTCACCAAACATTAAAAAATCATCCATGAATACCTCCATGTTGCGTTCAACCATATCTGAGAAAATAGCCATCATGCATCTTTGGAACGTCGCATGTGCATTACATAAGCCAAAAGACATCCTTCTAAAAGCAAAAGTACCATAGGAACACGTGAAGGTAGTCTTTTCCTGATCTTCAGGGGCAATCACTATCTAATTATAACTTGAGTAGCCATTCAACAAGCAATAGTACTCGTGCCCAGCCAGTCTATCTAACATCTGATCAATGAAGGGTAGAGGAAAGTGATCCTTGTGGGTTGCCTTGTTTAATTTCCTGTAGTCCATACAAACCCTCCATCCGGTCACTGTCCTTGTCGGTATCAATTCATTATTTTCGTTTTCTACAACCATCATACCACCCTTTTTAGGCACGCACTGGACTGGACTCACCCAACTGCTATCGGAGATGGGTTAAATGATACCTGCATCAAGCCACTTCAAAATTTCATTTTTCACCACCTCTTTCATGATCGGGTTCAGCCTCCTTTGTTGCTTTATCATTGGTTTGGCATCGTCTTCCAAAAGGATCTTGTGCATACAAAATGATGGGCTAATTCCTTTTATGTCTGCGATGGTCCAACTAATGGCTGATTTGTATTCCCGGAGAACTCGAATGAACTTACTTTCCTGCAATTCGTTAAGTATAGGTGCAATAATAATAGGCAAAGTAGATGATTCACCCAAATAAGCATACCTCAGATGGCTCGGTAAAGGTTTAAGTTCAAGAGTAGGAGGTAATTCAAGAGATGGCTTCAAGCACTCTAAGGATTTGTCAGTAAGTTCCAAAGGTTCATAGGGAATCTGAAATTTGTGTACTCTCGGCACTGTATCTAAAATTTGAAAAAACTCCATCACCTCAGGGTCATCCATGTCAGCCTCCCGTAATAAAACAGATTCCAACGGATCCTCAGTCAATTTCCTCAAAAACTCGTCATCCATCACTTTTTCCAGCACATCTAACCGGAAACACTCTTCCTCATCCGTAGGAAATTTCATGGCTTTGAACACATTAAATGTCACTTCTTGGTCTTGCACCCTCATAGTCAATTCTCCTTTTTGTACATCTATAAGTGTTCGTCCAGTTGCCAAGAAAGGTCTCCCCAATATAATAGGAATGTCTTTGTCCTCCTCATAGTCCAAAATGATGAAATCGACTGGGAATATGAATTTATCCACTTTTACCAAGATGTCTTCCACGATACCTCTAGGGTATGTAACCGACCTGTCAGCAAGCTGAAGAGAGATATTGGTCGGTTTCGGTGCAGGTAGACCCAACTGGACATATATTGATAACGACATAAGGTTGATGCTCGCACCCAAATCACACAAACATCTGCTGATTGATAAACTGCCAATGGTGCAAGGGATAGTGAAACTACCAGGATCCTTCAACTTCGGTGGCAACTTCTTCTGCAATATAGCACTACACTCTTTAGTCAATGCTACTGTTTCATAATCCTCCAGCTTTTTCTTCCTTGACAAAATTCCTTTCATGAACTTGGCGTAGCTCGGCATCTGCTCTCAAGCATCGGCAAACGGTATGTTGATTTGCAGGTTTTTAAATACTTCAAGGAATTTGGAGAATTGTTTATCTATTTTCTTCTTGTGAAATCTCTGAGGATATGGAACAGGAGGGTATACTTCTGCTTGCTTTTTATGCTCCTTGTCTTTCTCCTCATTCTCCGTTTCCTTGTCTTTTTCTACCAAGTTCTCTGCAGGAGCTGGGACTGGGGACAGGCGCGGCCGCGCTGCCTCCCTTTGTATTTCAGGCGCGACCGCGCTGCTCTGTTGGAGTTGCTTCCCACTTCGAAGTGTTACAGCTTGACATTGTTCCTTACAATCTCTCTTGGGGTTGACTTTTGTATCACTTGGAAGTACTCCTTGCGGTCGATTGTTCAAGACTTGAGCCAACTGTCCTAGCTGATTTTCCAAATTCCTAATTGAAACTGCCTGACTCTTCACATTCAAATCTACCTGATTTAACAGCTTGTCTTGATCATTCATTCTTTTCTCCGATGCTATGATAAATCTTGCCAACGACTCTTCTAAATTGGGTTTTCTTTCTGCATGTTGTGGAGCTTGGTTCTGAAAACCGGGGGATTCTGTGATCTTGGAGCGGGATTTTGAACTTGAGTGTTATTGCTCCATGAGAAACCGAGATGATTCTTCCACCCCGGATTATATGCATTCTGGTATGGTTGTTGCTGTCGGTTGTAACTCCCCAAGTATTGTACAGATTCTAGATTAATAGCACAATATTTCGTCGGATGTGCACCTGCACATAGCTCGCACACATAAGCTGCTTGCTGGACCTTCGACTCCGCCAAAGCTTCAATTTTCTTAGGCATGGCCGCCATCTGAGCTGTTAATGTAGTGACCGCATCTACTTCCAAAACTCCAGCTACCTTCTGTTGATTCATTCTGGAAGTCGGCCTTTGATAGTTGTTCGCAGCCATAGTCTCCAACAAGGTGAAAGCTTCATTAAAATTTTTGTCCATAAGTGCTCCCCTGCAGTTGTATCAATGTTTGTTCGAGTGTTACTATTCAACCCATTGTAGAATGTCTGGACTTGCAGCCTCACTTTTCTTTCTATTTTCTCTGTATTCTCTCTAACCATTAGACTTAGACTTAGGCTTAGGAAAAGACTGATGAAAAGAATACGTGACTTAGAAAACTGACAACCACTAATACACGTACTAAGTCACCCACTAACTCCAGTTTTTCAGTTACACCAACCAAGGGTCATAAGACCTTGTTTGGTAATACACACTAACAA
Organism: Aralia elata; assembly: GCA_034770075.1. Classification (NCBI taxonomy): domain Eukaryota; kingdom Viridiplantae; phylum Streptophyta; class Magnoliopsida; order Apiales; family Araliaceae; genus Aralia; species Aralia elata. The sequence continues at coordinate 38,507,700 of CM068384.1, read as the reverse complement.
AACCTCTTTTTTTTAAAAAAAATATTTTAATAAACCCTTATAATATAGTCCCATGACAAACTTCCTTATTTTAATAAAACTTAGTATAAATGAATCATTTAATTAATAAAGCTTAACTTCTTAATTCAAATAAACTCTTTAACATAAAGTTTATTTGTCACATCATTAGATTAATAATAATATTAATTATAATATATTTCATGAATTATTACATTTCTAATTTTATTATTAAATTAAATTAAACATTATCGCTACACAATATCATGTGTATTAAACAATACACTTATTCATTAATTTAATTATCCCATTGAACTAAGATATTGCTAACACACTAGTATAATAAAATACACACAAGTAATAAAATTATTTAACATAATTAAATTAATATTACCCAACTTAATTAAATTGGTCCACAATAAATCTCATCAAATATCTATTTTATTTAATAAATAAAACCATTAAAATATTTATTTAATTTCAATAAATATTTATAATAAACTTCAAAATTCTCGATCGTTACAATTGCATAACAGAATTTAGTTGTATTGTAGCAGTATTCCAGTCAAGTTCCCTAACCCTACTCAAATTATATTGAGCAGGTTTCCCTCACTTGGAGCCAATCAAATTACTGTGATACTATTGTGTATACATATTACAAGTTCTCTAACTCAAACTTGAGTTATTATTTTCAAAGCATGATAGTGGATAATTATAGTTGATTATTCCAAATCTTTAATGATTATTGCTAATCGCACTTGGTGCAATTGAATTCCTGTTATATTATTATTGAACTGTGAATTAGTTAAAGTTCTTTCATTCATGAACTGTTTATGAGATAAATCTATGCTAGTTGTATCAGCTAGATTAAACATGTTTAAATTGGTTAAATCAAATACGTTTTAAAAGCTGTTCCTAACCAATTGATTTGGTAAGGACTCTAGACTGAGAAAAAGAACAATTTTATTAAAGCATCGTATTAGAAAATAATTGTTGCTCGATTATTAAGTGTTTATGCATAATTCACCGGGTATGAAAGGTTGATCCCCTCGATTACCAAAACTTATTAAAAAGACTAGTTTAAATACTGACAACCTTAATATATTTCATGGTCATTATAGACAACTCAACATCTATTATTCAATTATGCGAATATTCAATTATTGAAACTTGATCCAAGTTCTTTCACAATCAAATGTTATTGTTGGACATTGAAAGTCAAATTCCTTTATAATCATGATATATCTCTTTTGTATTTAAACTTGTTAAGCAAATTAGTTGCTTATCCTTGCTATATCATGACATTTATTTCAGTTAAGGCAGAATCTTCCAAGACACACAAAGGCAATGGCAAAGTCCAAGAATAGTTTAATGTGGATGTTTAAGTATTATTTTACTTTATGTAATTTGAATGTGTAAACCTTTTATAATATTAAAGGTATGTTTAAGTTAAGATTATTAGACCCTTGGAATTTATTGTAGAACCTTTTGTAATGAACAATGTATGTTTATTATTCCGCAATAGTGTATAGAATGCTCATGATGATGATGGAACGTGAGCACCGAACCCGAGGTTAGAGAACCCGAATTTGGGGGCGTCACAGATTAGTTCCGTAAATTTGTCATTAATTCCGTAATTGTGATTGTTAGTAGTCATATTCATACTTTCTATATTTTGTTCTTGATAAGTTGTTTTTTAATTGATTGGGAAACTATGATTTTTGTTGGTAAATTCGAAAAGAACCTATAAAAGGGAAATTGAGAGGTAAAAGGCTAGAGTGTGAGATCATTCGAGGGTAAAAGCCAACGAGTGAAACATTATCTTAGCGAAAACACGTAAGGGAGTGGTAAGGAAATTATTTTTGGTACTAAGCCTTGTTGTAGCAAAATTATGTTTAGCTCTAACGATAAAGGTGTTTTTGAGGAGGCCAAAATAAATTTTGACCCGAAATTTGCAATGGAAGCTATGATGAAGGAGTTTTCTAGGCAACTGGGCATGGCAATAGAGCAGATGTATGAGCGTTTGGATTAGATAAATAGTTCTAAAGGTGAGCAATCTAAAAGCCATTCGGGTGTGTATCGAAAGGGAATGATTCAACAAAGAGATGCTAGAAAGGAGGAAGAGGCTTACTATGATGGTAGGTTTAGCGATGAGGAGGACCGTGAATCTGACTTCATTCTTCAGAGACATGGTGCAAGGAATAGAGGAGATAGAAACTGAGAGGACAACAACTTGGATAACATCAAAATGAAAATCCTAGCTTTCCAAGGGAGGAGTGATCCTGAGGCATACATAGAATGGGAAAAGAAGATGGAGTGGGTGTTTGACTGTCACAACTATTCAGAACTCAAGAAAGTTAAGCTAGCAGCCATAGAGTTTTCTGACTATGCCATCACTTGGTGGGATCAGTTGATGACCAACTAGAGGAGATGTGGAGAGAGGCCAATTGAGACTTGGGGGGATATGAAAGCCGTGATGAGAAAGTGGTTTGTACCAAGCCACTACCACCTAAACCTATTTCGGAGTTTGTAGAATCTTAAGCAGGGTAGTCGGAGCGTAGAGGATTATTTCTAAGAGATGGAGATGTTGATGGCTAGGGCTAATATATACGAGGATAGTGAGATGACTATAGCCAGATTTTCAGCATAGCTCAATTGGGAGATTGCGGATTTGGTGGAGTGATAACATTATGTAGTATTAGAGAATATGGTGCACGTGGCCATCAAGATTGAGAAGCAGCTCAAGAGAAGAGGTGGCCAGTGTTCGATGTCTAATTCGGGGTCATCTTGGAAGCCTAATATTGTGAAGAGAGAGGAGAAACCAGCCGTGAATAAACCCAAAGTGGAGATCAAAGAAGAAATGACTAACCGTGGAATGCAAGGTAAAATTGAAAAACCTTCTTTTAGTCGTAATCGTGATATTATATGCTTTAAATGTCAAGGGAGGGGGCATGTTTTAACTCAATATCAAAATCAACAGACTATGTTGTTGCTTGATAATGAGGAAGTGGAGACCGAGGGAGAAGATAGTGACACTGACTCTATGCCGCCACTAGAGGAGGTAGATGATAGGGAGGTTGCTATTCATGGTGAAGTATTGGTTACAAGCAGAGCACTTAGCGCATAGGTGAAGGAGGAAAGTAGTGAACAACGAGAAAATCTTTTCCATACCAGATGTCTTATCCGTGGGAAGATTTGTTGTGTTATGATTGACGGAGGTAGTTGCACTAATGTGGCGAGTACTACCATGGTGGAGAAATTAGGGCTTTCCACGACTAAGCATCTACAGCTGTACCGTTTGTAGTGGCTCAATGACAGCGGAGATGTAAAAGTAACTAAGCATGTATCGGTTCCTTTCAGTATTGGAAGATATGTGGATGAAGTATTGTGCGATGTGGTTCCAATGCTGACAGCTCATTTGTTACTTAGGAGACCATGGCAATATGATAGACGTGTGAAGCATGATGGCTTTAGGAACGAGTACTCATTTATGCACAATCAACGAAAAGTCACTATATGTCCTATGTCACCGAAACAAGTTCAGGAAGATCAAGTTCATTTACAAAAAGATTATGTACAAAGAAAAGAAAGTGAAGAAAAGAAAAATGAGGAAAAAATAAGAGAGAAAAAGAAAGAGAGAAAAAAACGAGGAAAACAAATATTTATGCAAAAAAGTGTGATGTGAGGCGAGCTTTGGTTTTAAAACAGCCGATGATTATACTTGGTATAAGGAGGCGCTTTTGAATACTAACGCTAATAATTCTGTTTTGCCTAGTGTTGTTGCATCTCTCTTGCAAGATTATGTTTATGTATTTCCCGAGGAGCTTCCACAAGGATTACCACAGATTCGGGGAATTGAACATCAAATTGACTTCGTACCCGATACTACCATCCCAAACCGACCAGCTTATCAGAGCAATCCCGAGGAGACAAAGGAGTTGCAAAAGCAAGTCGGTCAATTAATAGAGAAAGGGTTCGTGAGGGAAAGCATGACTCCATGTGCAATTTTGGTTATCTTGGTTCCAAAGAAGGATGGGAAGTGGCGTATGTGCATCGATTGTCGAGCGGTAAATAATATTACGACAAAATATCGACATTCTATTCCTTGCTTAGATGATATGTTAGATGAATTGCATGGGGCGTCTGTTTTTCTAAAATTGATCTAAAAAGTGGATATCATCAAATTCGAATGAAAGAATGAGATGAATGGAAAACAACTTTTAAAATAAAATATGGTTTATATGAGTGGTTAGTGTTACCTTTTGGTTTAACTAATGCACCTAGTACTTTTTTGCGTTTAATGAACCATGTTTTACATCCATTCTGAAAGTAGTATGCACACAAGTCAATCATATTTGATATGATGTAGTATATACTTTGTAATCTTATTCATTTATTAATAAAAGTATTAAAGGCATTTTACTTTATCTACATGGTGATGTTATATTAATTGTGATAAACCCATAGTTTTCAGCAATGCTTTTAGAATCATGATGATGATTATGCTAATGAGATCTAAATTCTTAGAAAGCTTAAAACTAAAATCGTTCCTAATTGTTGGATTACTAAAAAAGGGATTAGTGAATCCGGATAGATTAGAACATACGTTGCTTGCTCTTAGGAAGAGGATGATTGATCTCATAATCATTTGTGTGGAGACACTAAAGCAAGTATGTAGGTGCTTATGGGAGAATAAGTTCACTAAACGTGGCTCGCTAAGGAATACCTAATGGAGTTTACTCGCCTGTCAATAGAAAATCCTCTAGTGATAGTAGTACAAGTGATCATTGGACTTGAGATCATCATAGTATCTTATGTATGATGAGTTATACTTTGACATGTCCCTTAAGACCTTTAGGGTATATCAAAAGATATGATTAGGTATAATAAATTGTACATGGAGATAGGTGAATGATCAACAAAGAATCTACCATATCCAGTAAAAGATGAGAATGTCCTATGCGATTCGATAAATGACAACTCAGTAGTCCTTGGCCAAGGAGTTTCTAATTTGCATTATTTAGAGTTGTGCATTTGGGAATCGAAATGCATATAATTAAATAAAATAAGACTTGACAGTAATTACATGTCTTATATTTAATTGGGACATTGTATGGTAGAATGATTGAATTGTACGGTAACTATTCACTGAAAGGTTCTTTTGTGATTAATGTTGAAATCTATATTATTTGGAAAGTCGTTGAACGCTAAGGGGGCTTACCATTATTGTAGAATAAATGTTATTTATTTAAATGAATTAAATAGTTTAATTTATTTATTTAAATATGATTAGAATTGTTCTAATTGATTTATTCACAACCGGTTTAATATGGCGAACCTAAAGGGTCACACCGCAAAAGAAAAATATTTATTTAAGAAGTAAATGGAATAATTATAATAATAATTTAAGTGTATTTAATTTAGTCTATGAAGATAGAATAAATTAAATAGCTTAATATTTATTATTTAATATTTTAGAAATATTAAATATAAATTAATAAGAGGAGTCTTATGAAGGACTAAGAATTGAACTTGTACCCGAGGAAGCTTTGATCTACGAGGGTATAATTCTTATTATCTTTCTCTTTCGTTTATATCGTTAATTGAGCACATGATTGATCATGGTGATGGTTTGTATAAAATTTTAAAATCCGATTTTATTGCGCTTCCGCCCTATTTATGTAATTTGATTGCATGCTTGCGTTATATACAAACCTAACAGTGGTATCAGAGCCTAATCTTGTGCTAATTATGGATTTTGATGATTCTATGTGTGTATGGTATGCGATTGGATCGAAATTTTTGGACAGAATCTATTTTTTTCGAATCTATTACGCAGCGCAGCCGCGCCAGCTCCAGTTCATTCTGGAGCGCAGCTGCGCCCAAAGCCAGAAAGTCATTTTTGGGGTTCAGCGCAGCTGCGCCGGCTCCAGTTTATTTTGGAGCGCAGCTGCGCCCAAAGCCAGAAAGTCGTTTCTGGGGTTCAGCGCAGCTGCGCCGGCTCTAGTTCATTCTGGAGCGCAGCTGCGCCCAAACCCAGAAAGTCGTTTCTAGGGTTCAGCGCAGCTGTACCGTTTCCCAGTTCATTCTGGGCGCAGTTGTGCCGTTTCCCAGTTCATTCTGGGCGCAGCTGCGCTGGACAGTAGAATCCGAAAAAAAATATTTTTCCTTCAATTGAAATAAATGGTTTATTTAATTAATATAAGTTTAAAATAAAGATGTTTATTTTATCTGGAATAGGATTTCAGATTGCTAAAATTAAAGGAGTTTAATTTGGATTTGGTTTTTGATTAAAATAAAAGAGTTTATTTTGTTTCAAAACTAAATATTAGCAAAACTTTTGCCCATTAATTGATATCAATGCATATATGGAATGGTTTTATTATTCATGAGATGAATGTTATTTATTGATGCATATAGAGATATGTATGATAATAAATAGGGATTGATTATGGACTATTGACCAATGTGTGATTGGAATTATTTTAGAGGATGCTTGAATGTATGTGTTTTTATAAATGGGGTCTGCGTACCTCGTCTTTTCTAATTTTTCTTAATGTAAATTCTATCTCCCTCCTATGTACTTCCCCTTGACTGCTGATCAAGGTTTGTATTTATTGTAAATAGTTTATGTAATAGGACTAGTTAGAATTAATGTAATAGTTATTTGTAATGGAATAGGAGCAAGGAGCGCTTAAAGACCTATTTGTAATGGAGCCCGGGTTTAAATGTAATAGTTATATTTAAAATTTTATTCTTGCACCCTAGGTTTGACCTTTTGGTTCACTTGGTGGCTCTAGTGAACCAAACTAGAATAAAAGTCCATAATCAATCCGGGTAGAATATAGTATTCTATATGTGCATGCTTACTATATATATATATATCTATATAACAAAATACAGATGATTTTGAATTTCCCGCTCATCTAATAAATCATCTGAGCCGTTCAAAGTTCGGCATAAATCTGACCGTTCATTATTTACTCTCTTCTTCTGCCTTTTTCTTCTTCTCCAAACCCTATCCCCAATACCTTCTTCTTCCCCTCTAAAAAAAATTTAGTGTCGAAGACACGGGTTACCGCTAGTATTATATATTATCCAACATGCTTCGCATGTAAAATAATATGACGCGTATTTTATATATATAAGTGCATGCACGCTGAACAAGATGAGACTAATAAAAATGAACCCCTCAAAGAAATCATATTAAGTCCTAAGCGTTCAAAGGCATTTGGAATATCGAACGTCGCCTTCTAGCATGGTAAAACAATAGAGTATTAAATATTTAATATAAGTTTGTTGTGTCACCACAAGGCAAGTATTAAATATTTAAGATGTTGTATTATCACATTTAATGCTTATTAAGGAATTGAACATTACTGTTTTGTTGTGTCACCACAAGGACGGTATTTTTCTCTTCACATATATGGAAGTGTTAGGTTGGACTTAACTTGGATAATTTTGATTCGGATGTGTCACCACTTGATCAAAATAATCTAAGAGGCAAAAAATAAAAGGAGTTACATAGTGATGTAATTGACAATAGTTGTATACCTATTTATTTATATATCGTTTGTTGTGTCACCACAAGGCTATATACATTTGAAATGAGATCCTTAGTCTCACTAACAAATCTTTAATTAGAATTGCCGAACTATATAATGAGGGTAATATAGTTTGATGAAAATAGTGGGAGATACCAATTTAAATAAAGACCTAATTTATTTTGGTAATTAATTAAATGAATGAATGCTAAAATGTTGTCTATTTCACATGCAGAATTTAAAAATCTCAAACTCACTATCACTGCGTAGCATACTTGATGCTAACAAACTGACCGGACCGAATTACACGGACTGGTTAAGGAATTTGAGAATTGTTCTCACTGCTGAAAAGATTTCTTATGTCCTAAATTCGCCAGTCCCTGCAAATATTGCAGAAAGAGCCTCCGAGGAAGAGATTGCTACTTTAAGAAAGTGGCAAGATGATGCAATCTTGGCTCAATGCATCATGCTCGCATCCATGAGTAACGAGCTTCAGCGTCAGCATGAAACTATGGATGCTCCTACTATATTGCTGCACCTCAAAGAGTTGTATGGTAAGCAAAGTAGGACTGCTAGATATCAGATATCTAAGGAGCTCTTCCGATCTCGTATGAACGAGGGCACTGCCGTTGAGACTCATGTCCTTAAGATGATCAATCTGATTAAACAACTTGGACAGCTTGGGTTCGTGATGGATGGGGAGTTAAGCCAAGATTTGATCTTCAGTCACTCCCGGACACCTTCTCACAATTTGTTGTGAATTTTCACATAAATAAGTTGGACGTCAGCTTGCCTGAGTTACTTAACATGCTGAAAACTGCTGAAGGTCACTTCTCATCCAACAAGAACCAAGTCTTACTAGTGGATGATTATTCCAAGAAAAGGAAGAGGCCCAAGGTATCTTCTGAAAAGAAGAAAAACAAGAAGGCTAAGGGCAAGGCGAAGAGAAAGGATAAAAAGAAACCTGACCCAGATAGCAAAGGAATTTGCTACCATTACAATAAGCCAAGACATTGGAAGAGGAACTGCAAGGAGTATCTTGCGGGCCAAAAGAAGCTTGGAGAAGCTTCGACTTCCGATCTAGGTTTGTTCATGATTGGAATTAATTTTTTTGAAAGTCAAAATTCTACTTGGGTATTGGATACCGACTGTAGTTATCACATATGTAATAATATGCAGGGACTAAGCAGAAGTAGAAAGCTGAACAAGGATGAAGTCGTCCTACGAGTGGGAAATGGAGCAAAGGTTGCTGCATTAGCTGTAGGGACTTATTGTTTAGCACTGCCTTCGGGCAAGTTCATTAGTTTAAATAATTGTTATTACGTTCCAACACTCATTAGAAACATTATTTCAATTTCTGTATTGGATATGGATGGTTTTGATATTATAATAAAGAACAACAGTTGTTCTTTTTATAATAAAAATATTTTATATGGTGTTGGCAATCTACTAAATGGACTTTACATACTTGACTTGCATGAAAATATACTACAAATTGAACAAACTGAGAAAAGAAAAAGAGATGATGTTAATTATACCTTTATGTGGCACTATAGACTCGGTCATATCAATGAACCAAGATTATCCAAGTTGCATAAAGATGGGCTTTTAGAGCTATCTGATTACGAATCATATACAACTTGTGAATCTTGTCTCATGGACAAAATGACTAAATCTCTTTTTAGTGGAAAAGGAGAAAGAGTTACAAAGTTGTTAGCGTTGGTACACATAGACATATGTGGACCTATGACAACGAATGCACGAGGAGGGTATTCTTATTTTATTACTTTCACTGATGATCATTCTAGATTTGGATATGTGTATTTAATGAAATACAAATCTGAATTATTTGAAAAGTTCAAAGAATTCAGAAGTGAAGCAGAGAAACAACCTGGTAAGAGTATTAAGATTCTTCGATCGGATTGAGGAGGGGAATACTTGACCAATGAATTTCTCAATTGTCTCAAAGAAAATGGTATAATCTCACAATGGACTCCACCAGGGACGCCACAGTTGAATGGTGTATCTGAAAGGAGAAATCGAACATTGTTGGACATGGTTCGTTCCATGATGAGTTTTATCGACCTTCCAGTATCCTTCTGGGGTTATGCCCTAGAATCGGCTGCATACCTACTTAACAAGGTACCTACCAAATCCGTCCCAAAGACTCCATATGAGATATGGACAGGGAGGAAACCAAATCTTAAGTATGTTAAGACTTGGGGTTGTCCAGCTTATGTCAAAAGGTTTGAGCATGATAAGCTGAAGACTAGATCCGATAAATGTAGATTCGTGGGATACCCTAAAGAAACATCAGGGTATTATTTCTATCATCCTACTGATCAAAAGGTGTTTGTTGCGAAACACACTGCCTTCTTGTTTATCCTTGAAGGGGTCAGTGGGAGTAAGATATATCTTGAAGAAGTTCAAGAACCACAAAATACTACGGATCAAAGTCAGGTACCTGACCAAGTAGAAGAACCTACTGTACCACTACCTATTCGTAAATCTGGAAGAGTACCGAAGATACCTGAGAGGTATGGATTCATCATAGAAGATGATGATGAGGTACGCATTATAGATGATGATGATCTATTGACTTACGAAGAGGCTATGAGTAGTGAAGACTCAGATAAATGGCTAGAAGCCATGAAATCTGAGATGGACTCCATGTATGAAAACCAAGTATGGACTTTGGTTTCACCACCTGAGGGCATTAAGCCTAGTGGGTGTAAATGGGTCTTTAAGAGAAAGACTGGAGCGGATGGCAAGGTAGAGAGACCTATAAGGCCCGACTGGTTGCAAAAGGTTGTTAGGTTTGTATATAGCGCGAACATGCAATCAAATTACATAAATAGTGTGGAAGCGCGATAAAACGGATTTTAAAATTTTTCATACAAACCATCACCATGATCATCCATGTGCTCAATTATCAATTAAACGAAAGAGATAAAGTATGAGAATCATACCCTTGTAGAACCATGCTTCCACAGGTACGAGTTCACCTCCAAATCCTTCGCGTTCTCCTTGAATTTCACCAATGAGATTCCTTCTTTTGATCAACGTTAGCCACCCAAGTGTTTGGCCTCTAGAGGTGATCCACCAAGGAATAATAGTTATTCAAGAAGATGGGTGTTGTCAAAACCCTAGTTTCTATCTCTATAGAAATTGCAAGTACTCTCTCTCTCCAATTCTCATGGAAGAATGTGTAAATTGTCTAACCCCAAATCTTGATAAGATTCCTCTTATTTATAGATATAGGGAACCCTCATCAACTATTTAGGATTAGGGTTTTATTTTAATTAAACTCCTTTAATTAATTAAACTCCTAATCCAATTAGGAATTTATGAGAGAGTACTTCTATTAATTAATTCTGAATCCCTATTAGGAATTAAATAATAGTAATAGTAATAATAATAATAAGACTCCTCTTATTAATTTATATTTAATATTTTCAAAATATTAAATAATAAATATTAAGCTATTTAATTTATTCTATGTCCATAGATTAAATTAAATACACTTAACTTATTATTACAATTATGCCATTTACTTCTTAAATAAATATTTTTCTTTTGCGGTGTGACCCCTTTAGGTTCTCCATATTAAACCGGTTGTGAATAAATCAATTAGAACGATTCTAATCTTATTTAAATAAATAAATTAAACTATTTAATTCATTTAGATAAATAATATTTATTCTACAATAAGGATAAGCCCTCTTAGCAATCAACGACTTTCCAGATAATATAGATTTCAACATTAATCATAAAAAACATTTCAGTGAATAGTTACCGTACAATTCAATCCTTCTACCATACAATGTCCCAATTAAATATAAGACATGGAATTACTGTCAAGTCTTATTTTATTTAATTATATGTATTTCGATTCTGAAATGCACAACTCTGATTAATGCAAATTAGAAACTCCTTTCTAATTTCATTCTGCATTGGCCAAACACTTCTTAGTTGTCATTAATCGAATCACATAGGACATTCTCTCCTTTTACTAGAAGTGGTAGATTTTTTGTTGATCATTCACATATCTCCATGTACAACTTGTTATACCCAATCATACCCTTTGATATACCCGAAAGGTCTTAAGGGACATGTCAAAGTATAACTCATCATACACAAGATACTATGATGATCTCAAGTCCAAGGATCACTTGTACTACTATCACTAGAGGAATTCCTATTGACAGGCGAGTAAAACTCCATTAGGTATTCCTTAGCGAGCCACGTTCAGTGTACTTATTCTTCAATAAGCACCTACATACTTGCTTTAGTGTCTCCACATAAATGATTATGAGATCAATCATCCTCTTCCTAAGAGCAAGCAACGTATGTACTAATCTATCCGGATTCACTAATCCCCTTTTTAGTAATCCAACGATTATGAACAATTTTAGTTTGTGAGCTATCTAGAATTTAGATCTCATTAGCATGATCACCATCATGATTCTAAAATCATTGCTCAAAACTATGGGTTTATCACATTTAATATAACAACACCATGCAGATAAAGTAAAATACCTTTAATAACCGAATAAGATTACAAAGTATATGCTACATCATATCAAATATGATTGGCTTGTGTGCATACCACTTTCAATCTCCCACTTGCACTAAAGCCAATCGTCATGGTATCTAATACCCTTCTTCTCTAAGTGACGATCATCCTGCTATTTGGATAAAGCTTCAGTAAATGGATATGCAATGTCGTTCTTGAGAGTCCACTATCTCTATAGTGAGTTCTCATCTTTTAATGATTCCACTAATCAAATAAAAGTGCTGCAACACATGTTTGAATCCAAGATGAGACTTAGGAATTATTCCTAGTTCTGTGATGAACTTTTCATCCAAACAATCATCTTGCAGCTTCATTTACAGCTATATACTTTGTCTTTGTCACTAAACCAGCAACTCTTTGCTGTTTGGAACTTTTCCAATTCACTGTACCACCTTTCAAAGTAACGATTTACCTTAAAGTGGATTTATCGTCTTGGTCAGTCTGAAAAACTTGAGTCTGTTTAGCCCTCTAGTTTAATTCAGAACTACCATGAATCATGATCACATCTTCAGTACCGGTTAAGTACTTAAAGATGTTTATCACTGTCTTACAATGATCTTCTCCAGAATATGACTGGTCAACATCAAGCCTAGTATATTCATTGCATACATGATAGTAACTCATGCGTTCTCTCTTTCAATTTGGGACAATTTTAGAGAGATACACTCCATGACTCATCATCATGAGACCTCTCTTGGAGTTTCCCATGCTAAACGCCTTTAGCATCGAATGAATATACATTCATTGGGTCAATCCGAACATTCTTTTAAATCTATCTATATAGATTTATATCCCCAATTTATAGGATGCTCCTCCCAAGTTATTCATGGAGGAATGTTTAGACAATTTTATTTCTACTGATTGTAGCATTGGTGTGTTATTCTTTATCAGTAGTATATCAACATATAATACCAGGAATGTCACAGTGCTCCCACTGACCCTTTTGTACACACTAGGTTCATTCTCATTTTTGATAAAATCAAACTCTTTTGATTGTCTCATCAAAATGAATGTTCCATCTTTGAGAAGCTTGCTTCAATCCATCTTTGGATCATTGTAGCTTAAAACACGATTTGCTTCAACCTTTGAAACAAATTCCTCTGGCTGTATCATACATACATTCTCCTCAAGTCTTCATTGAGGAAGGACGTCTCCACATCCATTTTGCCAGATTTTGTAATAAGCTGCAATCGCAAGTAAAATCCAAATGGACTTGAGCATTACCCGGTAATAAGGTTTTATCACAGTCAACTCCTTGACTTGAAAAACCTTTTAAACAGGTATGGTCTTATAGGTCTCCACCTTGCCATTTGCCCCAGTCTTTCTCTTAAAAGACCCATATCCACACTTTGGGTACTATGCCCTTTTGTGGAGTAACCAGAGTCTATACTTGGTTCTCTTACATAGAGTCCATTTCGGATTTCATGGCTTCTAGCCATTTCTCTGAGTGTCTACTACTCATGGCCTCATCATATATAACTGGATCATCATCCTCTATTATGTGTACCTCATCATCATCCCTATGATGAATCCATACCTTCTAGGTATCTTCGGTACTCTTCCAGATTTATGATTCGGTTGTGGTACAATAGGTCTATCTACAGGTTCCTCGGTTTGACTTAAAGTGCTTTGTGGTTATTAAACTCCTTTAAGATCTATTAGCTTCCCACTAGCTCCTTCAATGATAAACACCTTTATCTAAGAAGGCAGCATGTAATATTATAGTACCCTAAACTTTCTTTAGGATATTCCACAAATTTGCACTTGTCATATTTTTGTCCCAAACTTATCTTTGAAACCTTTTTTCACATAAGCTGGACAACCCCTTATCTTAACATACTTAAGACTAGGAATCCTCCCTATCCATAACTTGTATGGAGTCTTCGGGCCGGATTTTGAGGTTACCTTATTTTGTAGATATGCAGCCGTTTCTAGGGCATAGCCCCAGATGGATACTGGAATGTCGGTAAAAATCATTATGGACTGCACCATGTCCAACAAGGTACAATTTCTCCTTTTAGATACACCAATCAATTATTGCGTATCAGGAGGTTTCCATTATGAGAAAATACCATTTTGAGATGATCTAGAAACCCATTGCTCAAGTATTCTTTCTTCGATCTGATCAAAGAATCTTAATACTCTGAATTCTTTGAACCTTTCAAATGATTCAGACTTGTATTTCATCAAATACACATATTCAACTCTTTGAATGATCATCTCCTTTTCTTTTACTAGTTTGTTCAATTTGCAAAATTATTTCTCATGTAATTCAAGTTTACAAAGTCTATCAAGTGATATTTCAGTTTCAAACAAAACATTATCATTATAAATAGAACAACAATTGTTCTTAAATATAATACTAAAACCTTCCCAGTCCAACAACGGAAGTAATAATGTTTCTAAAGAGAACTGGAACATAATAACAACTTATTAACTTAATAGACTTCCCGTAGGAAATGTTAAACTATAAGTTCCTATGGTTAATGTAGCAACCTTTGCTCCATTCCCACACATAAGGTTACTACTTTGTTTAGCTTTCTACTTCTGCTTAGTCTCTGCATTAGATTGCATATGTGAGAACTACAGCTGGTATCCAATACCCAAGTAGAACCTTGACTTACAGAAAGATTTATTTTAATCATGAACAAACCTATATCTGTAACCGAAGCTTCACTAAGCTTCTTCTAGTTACCCTCTGTAAGATTCTCTTTACAGTTTTCCTTTCTAGTATCCAGGCTTATTGCAGTGAAAGCAAACTCCTTTGCTATCTGCATCAGTCTTGTTCTTATTGTCCTTTATTTTTGCCTTTCCATTTACCTTCTTTGAATTGTTCTTCTTTTAAGAAGATCCTTTGACCCTCTTCCGCTTCCTGGAAGAATCATCTACCGGTAAGACTTGGTCTTTCTTAGTTGGAAAGTGACTCTTTACAGTTTTCAACATGTTTAAGCAACTCAGGCAGGGTGACATATAGCTTGTTCATGTGGAAATTCACAACAATTTGTGAGAAAGAGTCCGGAAGTGATTGCAAGATCAAATCTTAGATCAACTCTCCATCCATTAAAACCTAGTTGTCCCAATTGTTCAATCAGATTGATCATTTTGAGGACATTTGTCTATACTGTAGTGCCATCAGTTATTCTAGATCGAAAGAGCTCCTTAGATATCTGATATCTAATAGTCCAACTTTCCTCACCATTCAACTTCTTGAAGGTGCCGGAGTACAGTAGGAGCATCCATAGTTTCATGCTGACGCTGAAGCTCGTTACTCATGAATGCGAGCATGATGCATTGAGTCAACTGTGCATCATCTTTCTACTTTCTAAAAGTAGAAAGTAGCAATCTCTTCCTCAGAGACATTGTCTACAACTATTGTAGGGATAGGCATATTAAGGACATAAGATAGCTTTTCAGCCTTGAGAACTATTCTCAAATTCTTTAACTAGTCCGTTTAATTCGGTCCGGTTAATTACCATTTAATATGCTCCGCAGTGATTGTGAATTAGACATTGTAAAATTCTATAAATGAATTTGTAATTTAACATCATTTTAGCATATATTCATTTTAATTAATTACCAAAATAAATTAGGTCTTTATTTTAAATTGGTATCTCCCACTATTTTCATCAAACTATATTACCCTCAATATACAGTTCGGCAAATCTAATTAAAGATTTCCTAGTGAGAATAAGGGTCCCATTTCAAATATATATAGCCTTGTGTGACACAACAAACGATATATAAATAAATAAGTAGACAACTATTGTCAATTACATCACTATGTAACTTCTTTCAATTTGCCTCTTAGATTATTTTGATCAAGTGTGACACATCCGAATCAAAATTATCCAAGTTAAGTCCAACCTAGCACTTCCATATATTCGAAAGAAAAACAATGTCCTTGTGTGACACAATAAAACAACACTGTTCAGTCTATGTATAAGCATCAAATGTGATAAAGCAACATCTTAAATATTTAATACTTGCCTTGTGTGACACAACAAACTCATATTAAATATTTAATACTCTATCGCTTTACCATGCTAGAAGGCGACGTTCGATATTCCAAATATCTTTGAACGCTTAGGACTTAATATAATTTTTTTGAGGGGTTTGTTATTATTAGTCTCATCTTGTTTAGCGCGCATGCACATATATATATAAAATACGCGTCATATTATTTAACATGCGAAGCATGTTGTATAATATATAATATATACATACTAAGCATGCATATATAGAATACTATATTCTACCCAGATTGATTATGGACTTTTATTCTAGTTTGGTTCACTAGAGCCACCAAGTGAACCAAAAGGTCAAACCTAGGCTGCAAAACAAAATTTAAATATAACTATTACATTTAAACCCGGGCTCCATTACAAACGGGTCTTCAAGCGCTCCTTGCTCCTTTGTCTCCAATTATTCAAGTAATTCTAACTAAACCTATTACATAAACTATTTACAATAAATAGAAACCTTGATCAGCAGTCAAGGGGAGGTACATAGGAGGAAGATAGAATTTACATCAAGAAAAACTAGAGAAGACGAGGTACGCAAACCCTATTTATAAAAACCCATTTATTCAAGCATCCACTAAAATAAATCCAATCACACATTGGTCAATAGTCCATAATCAAGTGATATTTCAGTTTCAAACAAAACATTATCATTATAAATAGAACAACAATTGTTCTTAAATATAATACCAAAACCTTCCTTGTCCAACAACGGAAGTAATAATGTTTCTAAAGAGAACTGGAACATAATAACAACTTATTAACTTAATAGACTTCCCGTAGGCAATGCTAAACTATAAGTTCATATGGTTAATGTAGCAACCTTTGCTCCATTCCAACACATACGGTTACTACTTTGTTTAGCTTTCTACTTCTGCTTAGTCTCTGCATTAGATTGCATATGTGAGAACTACAGCTAGTATCCAATACCCAAGTAGAACCTTGACTTACAGAAAGATTTATTTTAATCATGAACAAACCTATATCTGTAACCGAAGCTTCACTAACCTTCTTCTAGTTACCCTCTGCAAGATTCTCCTTACAGTTTTCCTTTCCAGTATCCAGGCTTATTGCAGTGGAAGCAAACTCCTTTGCTATCTACTTCAGTCTTGTTCTTATTGTCCTTTGTTTTTGCCTTTCCATTTACCTTCTTTGAATTGTTCTTCTTTTAAGAAGATCCTTTGGCCCTCTTCCGCTTCCTGGAAGAATCATCTACCAGTAAGACTTGGTCTTTCTTGGTTGGAAAGTGACTCTTTACAGTTTTCAACATGTTTAAGCAACTCAGGCAGGGTGACATATAGCTTGTTTATGTGGAAATTCACAACAATTTGTGAGAAAGAGTCCGGAAGTGATTGCAAGATCAAATATTAGATCAACTCTCCATCCATTAAAACCTAGTTGTCCCAATTGTTCAATCAGATTGATCATTTTGAGGACATTTGTCTATACTGTAGTGCCACCGGTTATTCTAGATCGGAAGAGCTCCTTAGATATCTGATATCTAATAGTCCAACTTTCCTCACCATTCAACTTCTTGAAGGTGCCGGAGTACAGTAGGAGCATCCATAGTTTCATGCTAACGCTGAAGCTCGTTACTCATGAATGCGAGCATGATGCATTGAGTCAACTGTGCATCATCTTGCTACTTTCTAAAAGTAGAAAGTAGCAATCTCTTCCTCAGAGGCATTGTCTGTAACTATTGCAGGGATAGGCATATTAAGCACATAAGATAGCTTTTCAACCTTGAGAACTGTTCTCAAATTCTTTAACTAGTCCGTTTAATTCGGTCCGGTTAATTACCATTTAATATGCTCCGCAGTGATTGTGAATTAGACATTGTAAAATTCTATAAATGAATTTGTAATTTAACAACATTTTAGCATATATTCATTGTAATTAATTACCAAAATAAATTAGGTCTTTATTTTAAATTGGTATCTCCCACTATTTTCATCAAACTATATTACCCTCAATATACAGTTCGGCAAATCTAATTAAAGATTTGATAGTGAGAATAAGGAGTCCCATTTCAAATGTATATAGCCTTGTGTGACACAACAAACGATATATAAATAAATAAGTAGACAACTATTGTCAAGTACATCACTATGTAACTTCTTTCAATTTGACTCTTAGATTATTTTGATCAAGTGTGACACATCCGAATCAAAATTATCCAAGTTAAGTCCAACCTAGCACTTCCATATATTCGAAAGATAAACAATGTCCTTGTGTGACACAATAAAACAGCACCGTTCAGTCTATGTATAAGCATCAAATGTGATAAAGCAACATCTTAAATATTTAATACTTGCCTTGTGTGACACAACAAACTCATATTAAATATTTAATACTCTATCGCTTTACCATGCTAGAAGGCGACGTTCGATATTCGAAATATCTTTGAACGCTTAGGACTTAATATAATTTCTTTGAGGGGTTTGTTATTATTAGTCTCATCTTGTTTAGCGCGCATGCACATATATATATAAAATACGCGTCATATTATTTAACATGCGAAGCATGTTGTATAATATATAATATATACATACTAAGCATGCACATATAGAATACTATATTCTACCCTGATTGATTATGGACTTTTATTCTAGTTTGGTTCACTAGAGCCACCAAGTGAACCAAAAGGTCAAACCTAGGGTGCATGAACAAAATTTAAATATAACTATTACATTAAAACCCGGGCTCCATTACAAACGGGTCTTCAAGCGCTCCTTGCTCCTTTGTCTCCAATTATTCAAGTAATTCTAACTAAACCTATTACATAAACTATTTACAATAAATAGAAACCTTGATCAGCAGTCAAGGGGAGGTACATAGGAGGAAGATAGAATTTACATCAAGAAAAACTAGAGAAGACGAGGTACGCAAACCCCATTTATAAAAACTCATTCATTCAAGCATCCACTAAAATAAATCCAATCACACATTCGTCAATAGTCCATAATCAATCTCTATTTATTATCATACATATCTCTATATGTATCAATAAATAACATTCATCTCATGAATAATAAAACCATTCCATATATGCATTGATATCATTTAATGGGCAATTACAAGTTTACTAGAAATCTAATTTTGAAACAAAAATAAACTCCTTTATTTTAATCAAAATTTAAATCATAATAAACTTATTTATTTTATTTTATCCAATTTTGAATAAAAATAAACTCCTTTATTTTTAATCAAATTCCAAATAAAAATAAACTCTTTTATTTTAGTTAACATGGAAATCAATTTCAAGTTCAAAATAAACTCCTTTATTTTAACTTAAAATTGCTTGGAAAAATAAAATATGTTAAATCCTATTCCTTATCAAAATAAACATCTTTATTTTTAAGGAAACATGGAATCCTATTCCATATGTGAATAAACTCCTTTATTCTAGGAAACATGGAATCCTATTCCATATGTAAATAAACTCCTTTTTCTCGGAAATATGGAAACCTATTCCATATGTGAATAAACTCCTTTATTTTAGGAAACATGGAATCCTATTCCATATGTGAATAAACTCCTTTATTCTAGGAAACATGGAATCCTATTCCAAGTTAAAATAAAACTTTTAATTTTAATCATATTCCAATTAAAATAAACCTTTTATCTTAATCGAAAATAAATAAAATCAAAATAAAAAAAAATTTCAAATCCTGCAGACCGACGCGGCCGCGCTCCAAAATGAACTAGGAGCGACGTGGCCACGCTGCACCCCCAGAAACGATTTCTGGATTCGAGCGCGGCCGAGCTCCAGAATGAACTGGAAGCGGCGCGGCCGCACCGCGTAGCAGAGTTCGAATTTTTTTTTCCTTTGCCAAGAAAATCGATCCAATCGCATACCATACATACATGGAATCATAATAATTGATAATTAGCACAAGGTTAGGCTCTGATGCCACTGTTAGGTTTGTATATAGCGCGAACATGCAATCAAATTACATAAATAGTGCAGAAACGCGATAAAACGGATTTTAAAATTTTTCATACAAACCATCACCATGATCATCCATGTGCTCAATTATCAATTAAACGAAAGAGATAAAGTATGGGAATTATACCCTTGTAGAACCATGCTTCCACAGGTACGAGTTCACCTCCAAATCCTTCGCGTTCTCCTTGAATTTCACCAATGAGATTCCTTCCTTTGATCAACGTTAGTCACCCAAGTGTTTGGCCTCTAGAGGTGATCCACCAAGGGATAATAGTTATTCAAGAAGATGGGTGTTGGCAAAAACTTAGTTTCTATCTTTATAGAAATTACAAGTACTCTCTCTCTCCAATTCTCATGGAACAATGTGTAAATTGTCTAACCCCAAATCATGATAAGACTCCTCTTATTTATAGATATAGGGAACCCTCCTAAACTATTTAGGATTAGGATTTTAATTTTAATTAAACTCCTTTAATTAATTAAACTCCTAATCCAATTAGGAATTTATGAGAGAGTACTTCTATTAATTAATTCCCAATCCCTATTAGGAATTAAATAATAGTAATAGTAATAATAATAATAATAATAAGACTCCTCTTATTAATTTATATTTAATATTTCTAAAATATTAAATAATAAATATTAAGCTATTTAATTTATTCTATCTCCATAGATTAAATTAAATACACTTAACTTATTATTACAATTATGTCATTTACTTCTTAAATAAATATTTTTCTTTTGTGGTGTGACCCTTTAGGTTCTCCATATTAAACCGGTTGTGAATAAATCAATTAGAACAATTCTAATCTTATTTAAATAAATAAATTAAACTATTTAATTCATTTAGATAAATAATATTTATTCTACAATAAGGGTAAGCCCCCTTAGCGATCAACGACTTTTAAGATAATATAGATTTCAACATTAATCAAAAAAGAACCTTTCAGTGAATAGTTACCGTACAATTCAATCCTTCTACCATATAATGTCCCAATTAAATATAAGACATGGAATTACTGTCAAGTCTTATTTTATTTAATTATATGTATTTCGATTCTGAAATGCACAACTCTGATTAATGCAAATTAGAAACTCCTTTCTAATTTAATTCTGCTTTGGCCAAAGACTTCTGAGTCGTCATTTATCGAATCACATAGGACATTCTCTCCTTTTACTAGAAGTGGTAGATTCTTTGTTGAGCATTCACCTATCTCCATGTACAACTTTTTATATCCAATCATACCCTTTGATATACCCTAAAGGTCTTAAGGGACATGTCAAAGTATAACTCATCATACACAAGATACTATGATGATCTCAAGTCCAAGGATCACTTGTACTACTATCACTAGAGGAATTCCTATTGACAGGCGAGTAAAACTCTATTAGGTATTCTTTAGCGAGTCACGTTCAGTGAACTTATTCTCCAATAAGTACCTACATACTTGCTTTAGGGTCTCCACATAAATGATTATGAGATCAATCATAATCTTCCTAAGAGCAAGCAACGTATGTACTAATCTATCCGGATTCACTAATCCCCTTTTTAGTAATCCAACGATTAGGAACGATTTTAGTTTGTGAGCTATCTAGAATTTAGATCTCATTAGCATGATTACCATCATGATTCTAAAAGCATTGCTAAAAACTATGGGTTTATCACATTTAATATAATGCACCATGCAGATAAAGTAAAATGCCTTTAATAACCGAATAAGATTACAAAGTATATGCTACATCATATCAAATATGATTGGCTTGTGTGCATACTACTTTCAAAGGTTTCAAACAAAGACAAGTAGTTGACTATGATGAAACCTTCTCACCAGTAGCTATGCTCAAGTCCATTCGAATTTTGCTTGCAATTGCAGCTTATTATGACTACGAGATCTGGCAAATAGACGTGAAAACGGCCTTCCTCAATGGAGAGCTTGAGGAGAATGTATATATGATACAACTAGAGGGTTTGGTTTCAACGGTTGGAACAAACCAAGTCTGCAAGCTACAACGGTCCATTTATGGGTTGAAGCAAGCTTCTCGAAGATGGAACATCCGTTTTGATGAGATAATCAAAAGGTTTGATTTTATCAAAAATGAGGATGAACCTTGTGTGTACAAGAAGGTTAGTGGGAGCGTTGTTTCATTCCTTGTATTATATGTTGATGGTATATTACTGATAGGGAATGGTGTTCCTATGCTACAATCGATCAAAATTTGGTTATCTAAACACTTCTCCATAAAGGACTTGGGTGAGGCATCCTATATTTTGGGGATAAAGATCTATAGAGATAGATCTAAAAGGATGCTAGGTTTAACCTAAGGAAAGTACATTGACTCTATGCTAAAGAAGTTTAGCATGGAAGATTCCAAGAGAGGTCTCATGCCGATGAGACATGGAATACATCTCTCCACGAAACAGGCCCCAAAGACACCTGAGGAGAGAGACCGTATGAGTAAGATTCCTTAGGCTTCCGCAATAGGATCTATCATGTACGGTATGATATGTACTAGACCAGATGTCGCTCATGCACTTAGTGTAACAAGCATATATCAGTCGAATCCAGGAGAAGAGCACTCGAAGGCAGTGAAAAATATCTTAAAGTACTTGAGAAGAACTAAGGATGTATTTCTTGTCTACGGTGGGTCTGAATTGAAACTAGAGGGCTATACAGACTCAAGTTTTCAAACGGACCAAGATGACAGTAAATCCGTTTCAGGGTACGTGTTTACCTTAAACGGCGGCCCAGTGAGTTGGAAAAGTTCCAAGTAGCAAACAGTTGTTGATTCAGTGACAGAGGCAGAGTACATAGCTCCAAGTGAAGCTGCAAAGGAAGCTGTTTGGATGAAGAAGTTCATAACTGAACTTGGAGTGGTTCCTAGCATTAGAGGAGTAGTACCTTTATTTTGTGACAACAACGGAGCTGTTACGCAGGCTAAGGAACCCAGGTCTCATCAGAAATCCAAACACATGTTGCGGCGGTTTCATTTGATTAGAGAGATCATTGAAAGAGGAGATGTCACCCTGGAGCGTGTGGACTCTCAAGACAACATTGCAGATCCATTTACTAAAGCTTTAACACAACAGCAGTTTGATTGTCACTTAGAGAAAATGGGTATTAGATACCATGGAGATTGGCTTTAGTGCAAGTGGGAGATTGAAAGTAGTATGCACACAGGCCAATCATATTTGATATGATGTAGCATATACTTTGTAATCTTATTCATTTATTAATAAAAGAATTGATTTTCTTAAAGGCATTTACATTATCTACATAGTGCTGTTATATTAAATGTGATAAACTCATAGTTTTGAGTAATGCTCTTAGAATCATGATGGTGATCATGCTAATGAGATCTAAATTCAAGATAGCTCACAAACTAAAATTGTTCCTAATTGATGAATTACTAAAAAGAGGATTAGTGAATCCGGATAGATTAGTACATACGTTGTTTGCTCTTGAGAAGAGGATGATTGATCTCATAATCATTTGTGTGGAGACACTAAAGCAAGTATGTAGGTGCTTATTGGAGAATAAGTTCACTGAACGTGGCTCGCTAAGGAATACCTAATGGAGTTTTACTCGCCTGTCAATAGGAATTCCTCTAGTGATAGTAGTACAAGTGATCTTTGGACTTGAGATCATCATAGTATCTTGTGTATGATGAGTTATACTTTGACATGTCCCTTAAGAACTTTGGGGTATATCAAAGGGTATGATTGGGTATAATAAGTTATGCATGGAGATAGGTGAATAATCAACAAAGAATCTACCACGTCTAGTAAAAGATGTGAATGTCCTATGTGATTCGATAAATGACAACTCAGTAGTCCTTGGCCAAGGCATAATGAAATTAGAAAGCAGTTTCTAATTTGCATTATTTAGAGTTGTACATTTGGGAATCGAAATACATATAATTAAATAAAATAAGACTTGACAGTAAATCCATGTCTTATATTTAATTGGGACATTGTATGGTAGAAGGATTGAATTGTACGGTAACTATTCACTGAAAGGTTCTTTTGTGATTAATGTTGAAATCTATATTATCTAGAAAGTCGTTGATCGCTAAGGGGGCTTACCCTTATTGTAAAATAAATATTATTTATTTAAATGAATTAAATAGTTTAATTTATTTATTTAAATATGATTAGAATTGTTCTAATTGATTTATTCACAACCGGTTTAATATGGAGAACCTAAAGGGTCACACCGCAAAAGGAAAATATTTATTTAAGAAGTAAATGACATAATTGTAATAATAAGTTAAGTGTATTTAGTTTAATCTATGGAGATAGAATAAATTAAATAGCTTAATATTTATTATTTAATATTTTGGAAATATTAAATATAAATTAATAAGAGGAGTCTTATTATTATTATTACTATTATTTAATTCCTAATAGGGATTGAGAATTAATTAATAGAAGTTCTCTCTCATGAATTCCTAATTAGATTAGGAGCATAATTAATTAAAGGAGTTTAATTATAATAGAAACCCTAGTCCTAAATAGTTTAGGGAAGGGTTATTCCTACATCTATAAATAAGAGGAGTCTTATCATAGATTAGGGTTACACACTCTTGCATTAGATTGTGGAGAGTACTTACAATTTCTATAGAGATAGAAATTAGGGTTTTGCCAACACCCATCTTCTTGAATAACTATTATTCCTTGTTGGATCACCTGTAGAGGCCAAACACTTGGGTGGCTAACGTTGATCAAGGGAAGGAATCTCATCGGTGAAATTCGAGGAGAACATGAAGGACTAGGAGTTGAACTTGTACCCGAGGAAGCTTTGATCTACGAGGGTATAATTATTATTCTCTTTCTCTTTCGTTTATATCGTTAATTGAGCACATAGATTGATCATGGTGATGGTTTGTATAAAATTTTAAAATCCGATTTAATCGCGCTTCTGCCTTATTTATGTAATTTGATTGCATGCTTGCGTTATATACAAACCTAACATCTTATTATTATTATTATTACTATTATTTAATTCCTAATGGGGATTGTGAATTAATTAATAGAAGTACTCTCTCATGAATTCCTAATTAGATTAGGAGTTTAATTTAATTAAAGGAGTTTAATTCGAATAGAAACCCTAATCCTAAATAGTTTAGTGAAGGGTTTTCCTAAATCTATAAATAAAAGGAGTCTTATCATAGATTAGGGTTACACACTCTTGCATAAGAATTGTGGAGAGTACTTACAATTTCTATAGAGATAGAAACTAGGGTTTTACCAACACCCATCTTTTTGAACAAATATTATTCCTTGGTGGATCACCTCTAGAGGCCAAAAACTTGGGTGGCTAACGTTGATCAAAGGAAGGAATTTAATCGGTAGAATTCAAGGAGAACGCGAAGGAATTGGAGGTGAACTTGTACTTGAGGAACCTATAATTCTACAAGGGTATAATTCTTATTCTCCAACTCTTTCATTTAATTAATAATTGTGCATAAAGAAAGATCATGGTGATGGTTTGTATAAAATTTTAAAATCTAATTTTATCGCGCTTCCGCTTTATTTATGTAATTTGATTGCATGTTCGCGTTATATACAAACCTAACACATTCATTGGTAAATTTGTCGTTGTTTATTTTGATGATATTCTGGTTTATAGCAAAAACTTGGGTGAGCATACGTTACATTTAAAGTCTGTTTTAGATATACTTCGAAAAGAAAAGTTGTTTGCTAACATGGATAAATGGACGTTTTGTACGGATAGAGTTGTTCTCCTTGGGTTTGTTGTTAGTTTCCAGGGAATATAGGTGGATGAAGAAAAGATACGTGCAATCCGAGAATGGTCGAGTCCGACGAATGTGAGTCAAGTTCGTAGCTTTCATGGACTCGCAAGTTTTTACCGACGCTTGTAAGAAACTTCAGCGAAATCACAACACCATTAACGAAAGTCATCAAGAAGAGTGTGGGCTTTAAGTGGGGTGATGAGCAAGATAAGGTGTTTCAATTGATTAAAGATAAATTTACTAATGCACCTTTACTTGTTTTACCAAACTTTTTTATAAAACTTTTGAGATTGAATGTAATATTTCAGGTTTAGGAATTGGAGCTGTGTTGATGCAAGAAGGGAAACTGGTTGCGTACTTCAGCAAGAAGTTGAGTGGGGCAGCTTTAAATTACATAAATAAAATTACATAAATAAAACGGAAGCGTGATAAAACGGATTTTAAAATTTTAATACAAACCATCAGCATGATCTATCCTTGTGTTCAATTATCAATTAAACGAAAGAGAAAGAGAATAAGAATTATACCCTCGTAGATCAAAGCTTCCTCGGGTACAAGTTCAACTACTAGTCCTTCGTGTTCTACTCGAATTCCAATGATGAGATTCCTTCCTTTGATCAACGTTAGCCACCCAAGTGTTTGGCCTCTAGAGGTGATCCTGTAACGATTGTGAATTTTGTAAATAATTTAAAATATTTATTGAGTTAATAAATATTTTAACTGATTTATTTGTGGAGTGAAATAAATAATATTTGTTGCTATATGTGAATATGTTATTTAAAGTTATGTTAGATAATCTATATTTTAGTGTGTGATTTTGTTACACTAGATAGTAATATTCTAATTTAATTGAAATAATTAAATTAGAGGTTAAATGATTTGGTAACAAAGTGATTTATTAAGTAAAATTTATTAGATAAACTTATAATAATTTTGTTGTTATAGTTTAAATTAAATTTATTAATAATTGAGTTTAATTAGAATTTAAATAAGTGTGAAATAATAACTTTATAATAAGAAAATATAAAAATAATTTAGTAATTGTTAAATGAGTTTTACCAAACATGGCCTTATGCCTTTGGTTTATTAAAACTGACAAAACCTTTTTGGTTTTGTTTAACTGATACACCATATCAGTTTTTTTTACGTGTTTTATATGGCCAAACTTGTATCAGTGTGTTGAAAGAAGGAGAGTTAGTCTCTGTGGAAATTGAAAGAAGAAAGGAGGATCTTTGAACAATTCCAATCATCTATACAAGCCTAAATAAGGATTTGAGGTAATAGTTTAGTTTTTGTTCATAACTTTTTTGTGTTCTTAAGTTTTGTTAAATTAGAGTTTTAATTTGTGAATTTGTGAAGGATTGTTATAAGAATATGTTGGAGGGTGTTTATAATTTGTGATATGTAAATTATAAACGATTTTCAGAAATTAGATTGTTATAAAATAAGTTTGAGAATGAAGAAAATTGGGTTTTTGTTAATATGTATGTTTTGGTTTACTTTAGGTTTAAAATTAGTGTTCAATTCATCTATTAATCTGCAAATTGATTGTAGTTTATGAAACTACGTGTAATAACGAAAGCAATGCAAGTGTTGTGTATTGATTTGGTAGAAAATTGAGTAATTGGTGAGTTGTTTCACTAAATGTATGAGTTTTTGGAAAAACTTAAAAAAATTAATTTAAATCCTTTGGGTTTTGTTGTTTTGATTGTTTTAGGTTGTTAAAATTGGCATATAGATGTTTAGTATTGATTCTAAGAGATTTATGATTATTGTGTATGCTTAAATTGGTGCTTGATGCTTAGAATTCGAAGTTCAAATTTCAGCGCTGTCGGCTCTGAAAGATTTCATTTTCAGCGCGGTCAACGCTGAAACTAGAAGATGTGAGAAAATTGTTTATTCTCTAAAATGGTTTATGTAGAGTCCATCATGGGGCATGTTTGTATAAGTCATTCAAGTTATAATATATTATGTTGTCCTATGCATGTCTAGAGTTTAAACTAATGTGTTAATTGAATATTAAGATATTGAGATGGTGATGATTATAAAATATAAAGTTAATGAACTTTAACTTTAGGAATGCTTAAGTGTGATATTGTTATTATTAACCATGTAAGTTCTAAAGTGAGTTTGTTAATCAGAAAGCAATTGAGATAGTAAGATGAGGTTAGATGAGAGTGGGTTTTGAAGTGTTGAGAATATTATAACTAATCATTGTTATTGTTATGTAAACGGAATGTGTAGGTTACTTACTGTACGTGATTTGTAAGTAAGAAAACTACGCACGAGGCAAGTCTCTTACCCTTAATTCCTTTATACTAAATGAGTTTCTAAACCCAAGCATATTTAACGCAAGTTTCTAAATCCTATTCTATTATTTAGCAAGTTACATTGCATATAATAAATTTCTGACTTTTGGATTCTCGTTGTTCAAAGCTCAAGATAATTGAAATCATTATTCTATTACCATGGATGTACAATATCTATGTCATTGTATATCACTGTTGTTGACCTTTGATCATGACTCATGTTATTTAAACCTTATTTTCTTTGAACTAAACTCTTGAATGACAAAACTTGGAAGAACAACCCTAGTATAGGGGAATATTTACGCGAAAGCGCTGAATGGTTGTGCACAATACATTGTACAACGGGCTGATCACCCTGAGTACGAGATGGTTAGTCCAGTTATAGTTTATTAAACTGTTAAAGGTTACAGCAAACTTATCTATTAACCTAGGACATGGTTCGTGGTCTTGCGACCCTCAGTATATCTTAATGTTCTATTTTGTTCAACTGAGCTTTCAGATGTTTACATTCTTGATTAATATCAACATGAATTTTCATCATTTAGATAAGTTCTTTGTTGAAACTGGTCATTGCTATTTTGGTGGGCATTTGTTTTGCTCACCCTTGCATACTAAACCCTTGCAGCTAAAGCTGAGATAACGAATGAGCTGTCTACTAGCAAAGGAAAAGGAAAAATGAGCAAGTGACGATGTTTTGCTGTTACGTGAAGACTTGTTATTTTTATTTATGTGGCTGTGTAATTGAGACTTATTAGTTATTTATGTTTCCGCGTTTAAAAGATGTAATAAAGGTTAGAAAACCTGGGACTTATTTTGGAAAAGCTATGTAACCCTTTCATGGGAGATATTTCTTTTGTTTTATTATTTAGTTAAAACCTTTATTTATGGGTAGATAGTGGTTGTGTATGGATAGTGAGCACCAAATCTGTGTGGTTTGAGGTAACCCAGATTTGGGGGTGTCACAGGTTGGTATCAGAGCCGTAGGTTTAAGAACCTTGGGTGGGGAAAAACCTTAGGAATTAGCCTTTTAGGAAATCGCAAAGATAGTGGCGATAAACTTTTATCGAGTATTAAGGAATGAATTAAGGAATTCATTGAAGATAATAAAACACTCTATTTGCTTATGTGCTTAATAACTAATGTGCTCGCGAGTAGTATCGATTAAGTGATTAAAATATTTTGTTGTCAGGATGTTGGAGGTTGGACAAACCAGTCAGCTTAGAGTCGAGGAGATCCCAGTGCTGAGGGAGAAAATCCTAGAGCCTGGAGATGAGGAGACCAGAGATGTTCATGTTGTCAGCGAATAGTTGGTGACTGTAGAAGCAC
This sequence comes from Aralia elata, assembly GCA_034770075.1. Taxonomy (NCBI): domain Eukaryota; kingdom Viridiplantae; phylum Streptophyta; class Magnoliopsida; order Apiales; family Araliaceae; genus Aralia; species Aralia elata. The sequence goes on along the minus strand of CM068384.1, from coordinate 38,478,226 downwards.
CTGTGCAGAGGCTGGATACTGTTCAGGAGGAGGAGGAAGAGGAGGGGGATCCTGAGGAGCTGATGTACGAGCAGATATACGATGAGAATGTAGAACTTCGAGAACAACTCAGAGTCTTGGAGGAAGTGTCAGAGACACGCCGAATTACCATCGAGGAGAAGAGTGAAGAGATTTACAATTTAAAAGTACGTTTGGGAAATGTAGAATGGAAATTGGTTCACTCGGAGGGTCAACAGGAGCAGCTATTGGAAGAGAATGAGAAGGTGAAGACAGAGAATGAGGAAGTGAAGATTAAAAATGGGGAACTAAAAACTAAGAATGATGAGCTAAAAACTGAGAACGAGCAATTGAAGATTACGATGGAGGAGATGAAAGATACTTTGAGGGAGGAAACTGCTAAGCGCATAAGGGCTGAAGACGCTCACATTAGGGTTTCTCAGCGCTTAGATCGTGCTGAAGGAGAGATTCATGTAAAGAAGTTCAAGATCGATGACATGGAGTATATTTTCCACACGTCAATAGATAGGGCTCAAGACCGAGTTTACCATTACCCAACTCAGTTAGAGGATCATCCGAGGTTTATGGATCGCCGAACTATGGTTCGCATCATGGAGCAAGAACGTGAGGAGGTTGTGCGTCGAGGATTGTCTTCCTAAGTTGTTAGGGAAATAAGATTATAATAAGTGTTTTAAATAAGTCCCAGCTTATATAAATAATGGGATAAGACGTTAATGATGTAATTCTGAAGTTGTCATTTCAGAAAAAATAATGTAAATAGTAAAATGCTATCTTTTGAGTTTGAGAATATATATAAATAAAGAAGTTTATTGAAAGTGTTACGTGTTAAGTTTCTACTTTTGAATATTTAAGTTAAGTTTTATAAGTATTTAAGAAATTTAGTAATTGTCTAAAAAGCGTTGTTTTAAACAGAATTATGCCACTAAGAAGATCTGGGCGTCAATAACCACCCCCTGAGGGGTCTACTAACAACAATAACAATAATCCACCTGACGCCAACCCAGTGCAGCAACTGGTGAACCTTTTGACTGGAGCTTTTGCGAATCAACCGCAAGCTCAAGCTACGACCTTTAAGGATTTCAAGGCTGTTGGTCCCCCTGAATTTAAAGGACCGATGAATCCGATAGAAGCCCAAACCTGGGTAATGGAAATGAAAAAGGTTTTTGATGTCGCTAGGGTCGGGAATGATCAGAAAACTGCCTTTGCGACTTTCATGTTAAAGTCGGAAGCCAGTTATTGGTGGCAAGCCAACAAGACGAGAGCAGGAGAAGGTGTCATACCGTGGGATCGATTTAAGGAGATGTTCTTTGAAATGTATTTTTCGGCTAGTGCTCAGAACTAGATGGAGGTTCAGTTTCTCAAACTTAAGTAAGGAACGATGTTAGTGCCAGAATACGCGGCAAGGTTCTATGAATTAGCGAGGTTTGCGCCATACCAAGTTAATACGGATGAGAGAAAGGCTAGACGGTTTGAGCAAGGATTGAAGCCTTGGCTTTACAGTAGGGTTTCTATGTTTCAACTCAACACATTTGCGGCAGTGTTAGAGAAAGTGATAATATCTGAGGGAGGAAGTGATGCGTTGACTAAATACAACCAAGAGCAGAAAAATAAAAGGAATAAAACCGAGAATAGGTCGAGTGGTAGCAATAGAGGAGGAAACCAGAAACGAAAATGGATCGATGATGGTTTTAGAGGAAGTCAGCAGAGTAACCAGAAGAAGAAAACCGAGCCTTGTGCAACTTGTGGTAAGAACCACACGGCCGTGTGTCTGAAAGGGAAGAGAGTTTGTTACAACTGTGGGAAAGAGGGCCACATTGCTCCGAATTGCACTGCCCCAAAGAAGGGTGCCTGTTTTACGTGCGGATCAAAAGACCATGTTGCTCGTGATTGTCCAAGGAAGACTACCAGTGGAGGAAGTGGAGGCAAGGGAAACAACAGTGGAGGTGCATTAACTATTTCTGGGCCAACTACAACAAATCGCCCAACTGGTCGCACTTTTAATATGACGGTCCAGGATGCGGTTCAATCCAAGGAGGTGGTGGCAGGTATCCTAGCAGTAAATAATTTGAATGCACATGTACTTTTTGATTCGGGTGCAACTTGTTCTTTCATTTCTGATGATTTTGCTGAGAAGCTGGAGTTACCCCGAGAAGAGTTAGACTTTCCCTTAAACATAGAGATTGCCAATAGGGAAGTGGTACCTGTTAGGTATGTGTACAAAAATTGCAAGGTAGATATTCATGGTCATATGATGGCAGTAGATCTTATTCCGATTAAACTTGGCTAATTTGACGTTATTCTAGGGATGGATTGGTTGTATAACTATGGGGTGATTATTGATTGCCAAAAGAAGTGTTTAAACCGTAAGACTCCGTCTAAGGTGGTATTTTATGGTAGCAAATCGCCGAGGCAAACTACTTGTCTAATGATTATGCAGGCCAAGAAGTTACTAAAGCAAGGATGTGTAGGGTATTTAGCTCATGTGGTAGATACTCGGAAGACCGGTACAAAATTGGAAGAAATATTAGTGGTGAGAGATTTTGTGGATGTTTTTCCGGATGATTTGTCGGGATTACCTCAAGATAGAGAGATTGAATTCGTTATTGATTTAGTGCCCGGGACTGCGCCTATATCAAAAGTTCCGTACCGAATGGCTCCAGTGGAGATGAAGGAGTTGATGGTGCAATTGCAAGAGCTACTAGACAAGAAGTACATTCAACCGAGTGTTTTGCCGTGGGGAGCGCCAAAGTTGTTTGTTAAGAAGAAAGATGGTTCGATGCGTCTTTGCATAGATTATCGTGAATTAAACAAGGTTACAATCAAGAATAAATACCCGTTACCGAGAATTGACGATCTGTTCGATCAACTGAAGGGTGCTACTCATTTTTCAAAGATAGACTTAAGAAGTGGTTACCATCAGCTGAAGGTGAGAATGGAGGATGTTCCGAAGACGGCGTTCAAAACTTGTTACGGTCACTACGAGTTTCTGGTCATGTCATTTGGTCTAACGAATGCACCTGCGACATTCATGGACTTAATGAATAGGGTGTTTAAACCGTTTCTAGACAAATTTGTGGTGGTGTTTATTGACGACATGTTGGTGTATTCTAAATCACGTGAAGACCATGTGGAACATCTGAGGCTAACTTTAGAGGCATTACGGAAAGAGAAGCTTTATGCGAAGTTTTCAAAATGAGAGTTTTGGTTGGATCGTGTTCAATTTCTTGGACATATAATTGATAAAGATGGGATTTCGGTTGATCCGGCGAAAGTGGAAGCTGTAATAAATTGGGAGCAACCGAAGAAACTGTCTGAAGTGAGGAGTTTCTTAGGTTTGGTAGGATATTATCGACGGTTTAAACAAGATTTTTCTAGAATCGCCACTCCATTGACAAATTTGACTAGAAAAGCGGTTAAGTTTGTCTGGATGGAGAAGTGCGAGGAAAGTTTTCAAGAACTGAAGAAGAGGTTAAGTACGGCACCTGTATTGTCTTTGCCAGATAGTACAGGAAATTTTGTGGTTTATAGTGACGCGTCACATAAGGGCCTTGGCTGTGTGCTTATGCAAAACGACAAAGTTATTGCGTACGCTTCACGACAACTGAAAGATTATGAGAAAGGATACCCGACACATGATTTAGAATTGGTAGCAATGGTGTTTGCTCTTAAGATTTGGAGGCACTATCTTTATGGTAAAAAGTGTGAGATTTACACGGACCATAAAAGTCTCAAGTATATTTTTACTCAGAAGGATCTCAACATGCGGCAGAGGCGATGGTTAGAGCTGATTAAAGATTACGACTGCGAAATTCTCTACCATCTCGGGAAGGCGAATGTTGTTGCTGATGCATTAAGCAAGAAGGGTCGAGAGAAACTTATGTTATTGACTGCTCAAGAGGAACTTGTTAAATAAATGGCGAAGTTAGAATTAGAATTAAAGTGTCAGCATGAATCAACGGAGAAGTTGTTTCAGGTAGAAGTTTGTCCGATGTTGCTGGACCAAATCAAAAAAGCTCAACTTCAGGATGCGGAGTGTGAGAAGATTAAAAAGGACGTTTCTGAGGGACAAGGTGGAAAGTTCAGTATTGATACCGAGGGATTACTCACATTTGAAAGTCGAATTTGGGTTCCATTCATACAAGATATTCGAAGAGAGATTTTAGATGAAGCTCACAATACGCGTTACTCAGTTCACCCAGGAAGTACAAAAATGTATCAAGATCTTCGTCAAAATTATTGGTGGTCAGGAATGAAGCGCGATGTAACAGAATGTGTTGCCAGATGTTTGACATGTCAGAAAGTGAAAGCTGAACATCAGCGACCCAGTGGTTTGTTGCAGCTATTGGAAATACCAGAGTGGAAATGGGAACACATAACGATGGATTTTGTGGTAGGTTTGCCGACTACACAAAAAGGTTTTGACATGACTTGGGTAATTGTGGACAGACTGAAGAAATCAGCGCATTTCTTACCAATCAAGATTAGATTCAACTTAGATCAGTTAGCAAAATTATACATTAAAGAAATTGTTTCGCGGCACAGTGTTCCAGTGTCTATTGTGTCTGATCGAGATCAGCGATTTACGTCGAATTTTTGGAAGCGTCTGCAAGAATGCTTAGGAACTCAGTTGAGAATGAGCACTGCGTATCATGCTCAAACTGATGGACAGAGCGAAAGAACGATTCAAACCTTGGAGGATATGTTACGTGCCTGTGTCATGGATTTCAAGGGAAGCTGGGATGACCACCTACCATTGGTCGAGTTTGCTTACAACAACAGTTACCACGCAAGTATTGGCATGCCGCTATACGAAGCGTTGTACGGACGAAAATGTCGGATTCGACTATATTAGGATGAGGTTGGTGAAAGGCAACTGCTAGGACCGGAGTTAGTACACCAAACTGCGGAGATTGTGAAAGTTATAAGAGCGCGATTACTAGCTGCTCAAGACAGACAGAAGAAATATGCGGATTAACATCGTCAGAATCGCGAATTTGAGGTGGGAAGCTTCGTATTTCTGAAAGTTTCACCCTGGAAAGGGAAAATTCATTTTGGCAAGAAGGGTAAACTTAGTCCACGATTTATTGGACCTTTTGAAGTTTTGCGGCGAGTTGGTGAGGTGGCTTATAAGGTAGCTCTACCTCCAGAGCTGGTGCATATTCACAATATATTCCATGTATTTGTTTTAAGGCCTTATAAATCAGACTATAAACATTTGATCCAATATGAACCTATACAGTTTGAGAAAGATCTAACTTATGAGGAAGTTCCACTTCAGATAGTAGACAGGAAAGAACAGGTTCTCAGGAATAAGGTGATACCTTCTGTTAAGGTTAAATGGAGAAACCAAAATGCTGATGAAGCTACGTGGGAACTAGAAGTTGATATGATGAAAAATTATCTTGAGTTGTTTGTTTAGTCCTAGTTCTATGATTCTGAGGACAGAATCCTTGTAAGGAGGGAATGATGTAACGATTGCGTTGTGATTCTGAGGACAGAATCCTTGTAAGGAGGGAAGGATGTAACGATTGTGAATTTTGTAAATAATTTAAAATATTTATTGAGTTAATAAATATTTTAACTGATTTATTTGTGGAGTGAAATAAATAATATTTGTTGCTATATGTGAATATGTTATTTAAAGTTGTGTTAGATAGTCTATATTTTAGTGTGTGATTTTGTTACACTAGATAGTAATATTCTAATTTAATTGAAATAATTAAATTAAAGGTTAAATGATTTGGTAACAAAGTGATTTATTAAGTAAAATTTATTAGATAAACTTATAATAATTTTGTTGTTATAGTTTAAATTAAATTTATTAATAATTGAGTTTAATTAGAATTTAAACAAGTGTGACATAATAACTTTATAATAAGAAAATATAAAAATAATTTAGTAATTGTTAAATGGGTTTTACCAAACATGACCTTATGGCCTTTGGTTTATTAAAACTGACAAAACCATTTGGTTTTGTTTAACTAATAAACCATATCAGTTTTATTTTACGTGTTTTATATGGCCAAGCTTGTATCAGTGTGTTGAAAGGAGAGTTAGTCTCTGTGGAAATTGAAAGAAGAAAGGAGGGTCTTTGAACAATTCCAATCATCTATACAAGCCTAAATACGGATTTAAGGTAATAATTTAGTTTTTGTTCTTAACTTTTTTGTGTTCTTAAGTTTTGTTAAATTAGAGTTTTAATTTGTGAATTTGTGAAGGATTGTTATAAGAATATGTTAGAGGGTGTTTATAATTTGTGATATGTAAGTTATAAACGATTTTCAGAAATTAGATTGTTATAAAACAAGTTTGAGAATGAAGAAAATTGGATTTTTGTTAATATGTATGTTTTGGCTTACTTTAGGTTTAAAATTAGTGTTCAATTCATCTATTAATCTGCAAATTGATTGTAGTTTATGAAACTACGTGTAATAACGAAAGCAATGCAAGTGTTGTGTATTGATTTGGTAGAAAATTGAGTAATTGGTGAGTTGTTACACTAAATATATGAGTTTTTAGAAAAACTTAAAAAAATTAATTTAAATCCTTTGGGTTTTGTTGTTTTGATTGTTTTAGGTTGTTAAAATTGGCATATAGATGTTTAGTATTGATTCTAAGAGATTTACGATTATTGTGTATGCTTAAATTGGTGCTTGATGCTTAGAATTCGAAGCTCAGATCTCAGCGATGTCGGCTCTGAAACAGTTCATTTTCAGCGCGGTCGGCGCTGAAACTGGCAGATGTGAGAAAATTGTTTATTCTCAAAAGTGATTTATGTAGAGTCCATCATGGGGCATGTTTGTATAAGTCTTTCAAGTTATAATATATTATGTTGTCCTATGCATGTCTAGAGTTTAAACTAATGTGTTAATTGAATATTAAGATATTGAGATGGTGATGATTATAAAATATAAAGTTAATGAACTTTAACTTTAGGAATGCCTAAGTGTGATATTGTTATTATTAACCATGTAACTTCTGAAGTGAGTTCGTTAATCAGAAAGCAATTGAGATAGTAAGATGAGGTTAGATGAGAGTTGGTTTTGAAGTGTTGAGAATATTGTAACTAATCATTATTATTGTTATGTAAACGGAATGTGTAGGTTACTTACTGTACGTGATTTGTAAGTAAGAAAACTACGCACGAGGCAAGTCTCTTACCCTTAATTCCTTTATACTAAATGAGTTTCTAAACCCAAGCATATTTAACGCAAGTTTCTAAATCCTATTTTGTTATTTAGCAAGTTACATTGCATATAATAAATTTTTGACTTTTGGATTCTCGTTGTTCAAAGCTCAAAATAATTGAAATCATTATTCTATTACCATGGATGTACAATATCTATGTCATTGTATATCACTGTTGTTGACCTTTGATCATGACTCATGTTATTCAAACCTTATTTTCTTTGAACTAAACTCTTGAATGACAAAACTGAGAAGAACAACCCTAGTATAGGGGAATACTTACGCGAAAGCGCTGAATGGTTGTGCACAATACATTGTACAACGGGTTGATCACCCTGAGTACGAGATGGTTAGTCCAGTTATAGTTTATTAAACTGCTAAAGGTTACACCAAACTTATCTGTTAACCTAGGACATGGTTCGTGGTCTTGCGACCCTCAGTATATCTTAATGTTCTATTTTGTTCAACTGAGCTTTCAGATGTTTACATTCTTGATTAATATCAACATGAATTTTCATCATTTAGATAAGTTCTTTGTTGAAACTGTTCATTGCTATTTTGGTGGGCATTTGTTTTTCTCACCCTTGCATACTAAACCCTTGCAGCTAAAGCTGAGATAACGAATGAGCCGTCTACTAGCAAAGGAAAAGGAAAAATGAGCAAGTGACGATGTTTTGCTGTTACGTGAAGACTTGTTATTTTTATTTATGTGGCTGTGTAATTGAGACTTATTTGATATTTATGTTTCCGCGTTTAAAAGATGTAATAAAGGTTAGAAAACCTGGGACTTATTTTGGAAAAGCTATGTAACCCTTTTATGGGAGATATTTCTTTTGTTTTATTATTTAGTTAAAACCTTTGTTTATGGGTAGATAGTGGTTGTGTATGGATAGTGAGCACCAAATATGTGTGGTTTGAGGTAACCAAGATTTGGGGGTGTCATAGATCCACCAAGGAATAATAGGTATTGAAGAAGTTGGGTATTGGCAAAACCCTAGTTTCTATCTCTATAGAAATTGCAAGTACTCTCCACAATCTAATGCAAGAGTGTGTAACCCTAACTTATGATAAGACTCCTCTTATTTATAGATGTAGGAATAACCCTTCCCTAAACTATTTAGGATTATGGTTTCTATTATAATTAAACTTTTTTAATTACTTATGCTCCTAATCCAATTAGGAATCCATGTGAGAATACTTCTATCAATTAATTCTCAATCCATATTAGGAATTAAATAATAGTAATAGTAATAATAATAATAAGACTCATCTTATTAATTTATATTTAATATTTTTAAAATATTAAATAATAAATATTAAGTTATTTAATTTATTCTATCTCCATAAATTAAATTAAATACACTTAACTTATTAGTACAATTATGCAATTTACTTCTTAAATAAATATTTTTCCTTTACGGTGTGACCCTTTAGGTTCTCTATATTAAACCGGTTGTGAATAAATCAATTAGAACAATTCTAATTATATTTAAATAAATAAATTAAACTATTTAATTCATTTAAATAATATTTATTCTACAATAAGGGTAAGCCCCCTTAGCGATCAACGACTTTCCAGATAATATAAATTTCAACATTAATCACAAAAGAACCTTTCAGTGCATAGTTACCGCACAATTCAATCCTTCTACCATACAATGTCCCAATTAAATATAAGACATGAATTTACTGTCAAGTCTTAATTTATTTAATTATATGTATTTCGATTCCCAAATACACAACTCAAAATAATGCAAATTAGAAACTCTTTTCTAATTTTATTCTGCCTTGGCCAAGGACTACTGAGTTGTCATTTATCGAATCACATAGGACATTCACATCTTTAACTAGACGTGGTAGATTCTTTGCTGACCATTCACTTATCTTCATGTACAAATTATTATACCCAATCATACCCATTGATATACCCTAAAGGTCTTAAGGGACATGTCAAAGTATAACTCATCATACACAAGATACTATGATGATCTCAAGTCCAAGGATCACTTGTACTACTATCACTATAGGAATTCCTATTGACAGGCAAGTAAAACTCCATTAGGTATTCCTTAGCGAGTCACATTTAGTGAACTTATTCTTCAATAAGCACCTACATACTTGCTTTAGTGTCTCCACACAAATGATTATGAGATCAATCATCCTCTTCTTAAGAGCAAGCAACGTATGTACTAATCTATCCGGATTCACTAATCCCCTTTTTAGTAATCCAACGATTAGGAATGATTTTAGTTTGTGAGCTGTCTAGAATTTAGATCTCATTAGCATGATCACCATCATGATTCTAAAAGCATTACTCAAAACTATGGGTTTATCACATTTAATATAACAACACTATGTAGATAATATAAAATGCCTTTTAAGAAAATCAATTCTTTTATTAACAAATGAATAAGATTACAAAGTATATGCTACATTATATCAAATATGATTGGCTTGTGTGCATACTACTTTCAATCTCCCACTTGCACTAAAGCCAATCGCCATGGTATCTAATACCCATCTTCTCTAAGTGACGATCAAATTGCTATTGTGTTAAAGCTTTAGTAAATGGATCTGCAATGTTGTCTTGAGAGTCCACACGCTCCAGGGTGACATCTCCTCTTTCAATGATCTCGCTAATCAAATGAAACGGCTACAACACGTGTTTGGATTTCTGATGAGACCTGGGTTCCTTTAGCCTACGCAACAGCTCCGGTGTTGTCACAGAATAAAGGTACAACTCCTCTAATGCTAGGAACCACTCCAAGTTCAGTTATGAACTTCTTCATCCAAACAGCTTCCTTTGCAGCTTCACTTGCAGCTATGTACTCTACCTCTGTCATTGAATCAGCAACTGTTTGCTCTTTGGAACTTTTTCAACTCACTGCGCCACCGTTTAAGGTAAACACATACCCTAAAACGGATTTACTGTCATCTTGGTCCGTTTGAAAACTTGAGTCTGTATATCCCTCTAGTTTCAGTTCAGACCCACCATAGATAAGGAATACATCCTTAGTTCTTCTCAAGTACTTTAGGATGATTTTCACTGCCTTGCAGTGCTCTTCTCCTGGATTCGACTGATATCTGCTTGTTACACTAAGTGCATGAGCGACATCTGGTCTAGTACATATCATACCATACATGATATATCCTATTGCTGAAGCATAAAGAATCTTACTCATTCGGTCTCTCTCCTCAGGTGTCTTTGGGGCCTGTTTCTTGGAGAGATGTATTCCATGGCTCATCGGCATGAGACCTCTTTTGGAATCTTCCATGCTAAACCTTTTTAGCATCAAGTCAATGTACTTTCCTTAGGTCAAGCCAAGCATCCTTTTAGATCTATCTCTATAGATCTTTATCCCCAAAATATAGGATGCCTCACCCAAGTCCTTCATGGAGAAGTGTTTAGATAACCAAATTTTGATCGACTGTAGCATAGGAACATCATTCCCTATCAGTAATATATCATCAACATATAATACAAGGAATAAAACAGCGCTCCCACTAACCTTCTTGTACACACAAGGCTCATCCTCATTTTTGATAAAATTAAACCTTTTGATTATCTTATCAAAACGGATGTTCTATCTTCGAGAAGCTTGCTTCAATCCATAAATGGATCGTTGTAGCTTACAGACTTGGTTTGTTCCAACCGTTGAAACAAAACCTTCTGGCTGTATCATATATACATTCTCCTCAAGCTCTCCATTGAGGAAGGCCGTTTTTACGTCCATTTGCCAGATCTAGTAGTCATAATAAGCTGCAATTGCAAGCAAAATTCGAATGGACTTGAGCATAGCTGCTGGTGAGAAGGTTTCATCGTAGTCAACTCTTTGTCTTTGTTTGAAACCTTTTGTAACTAGTCGGGCCTTATAGGTCTCTACATTGCCATCTGCTCTAGTTTTTCTCTTAAAGACCCATTTATACCCAATAGGCTTAATGCCCTCAGGTGGTGAAACCAAAGTCCATACTTGGTTTTCATACATGGAGTCCATCTCGGATTTCATGGCTTGTAGCCATTTCTCTGAGTCTTCACTACTCATAGCCTCTTCGTAAGTCAACGGATCATCATCATCTATGATGTGTACCTCATCATTATCCTCTATGATGAATCTATACCTATCAGGTATCTTCGGTACTCTTCCAGATTTACGAATAGGTAGTGGTACAATAGGTTCTTCTACTTGGTCAGGCACCTGACTTTGATCCGTAGTATTTTGTGGTTCTTGAACTTCTTCAAGATATATCTTACTCCCACTTACCCCTTCAAGGATAAACTCCTTTTCCAAGAAGGCAACGTGTTTCGCAACAAACACCTTTTGATCAGTAGGATGATAGAAATAATACCCTGATGTTTCTTTAGGGTATGCCACGAATCTACATTTGTCGGATCTAGTCTTTATCTTATCATGCTCAAACGTTTTGACATAAGCTGGATAACCCCAAGTCTTAACATGCGTAAGATTTGGTTTCCTCCCTATCCATAACTCATATGGAGTTTTTGGGACAGATTTGGTAGGTGTGACACCCCCAAATCCGGGTTTCCTAACCTTCGAATTCGGTGTTCACAATACTCAACAACAAACATACTTTCTAACTGATGCGGAATAATAAACATACATTGTTTATCAAAATAGTAATAAAGTCTTACAATCATGGTCCCAAGGTTCTTTAACCTTAACTTAAAACATACCCTCAATACAATAAGAGTTCACATAGCCAAATAACATTTAAGATAAACTAGTACATAAGCCATATCAGGCAACTACTCTTGCACCTTCCCTTTTTCTTTGTCACCTTTAGACGTTTCTACCTTAGCTCAAATAAAGATCATGATATAGCAAGGGTAAGCAACTAGTTTGCTTAGCAACTTTATACACAAGGGAGATATATCATGAATAGAAGGAAATTTCGCTTTCAATGTTCAACAACAGTATAAAATTGTGAAGAAACATGAATTAATAGTCGACAATTGAATATTCGAATAATTGAATGACAATTACTGAGTGGTTGGAAATAACCATAGACATTTGCCAATGTTCTCAGCATTTAAACTGGACCTCTTAAAAAGTTTTGGTAATCAAGGGGATCAACCTTTCATACCCCGTGATTTATGCATAAACACTTAATAAACCAACATTGATATCATGCCTTAATCAAATTTATCCTTTTCTCAGCCAAGAGTTCTTACTGTAGCAAATTAATAAGAACAGCTTTTAAAATACATTTGATTTCACAAATTTAGACATGCTTGATCTAGCTGATACAAATAGCATAGATCTATCTCATAAACAGTTCATGCTTGAAAGAACTTTAATCTAATTCACAATTCAATAACAATAGAATATGAATTCAATTGCACAAGGTGCGAATCTCAATAACCAGTATAGATGTGAATAATCAGCAATAATTATTCACTAACATGCTTCAAAAATCATAACTCGAGTTTGAGTTAGGGAACTTGCCTGTCTACTCAGCTACAAATAATTCTAGCTTTAACTAATTGGCCTTGAAGAACCTAACATTGATAACGTCGATCTACCAATTAGTACTGCGTAGTTGTATATCGATACGCTTACTTATGCTATTTATTTAACAATTTAGCAAATCACATAGCACACATAAGTTAATAAACTATCGTAAATCCTATAAGACACTTAATATTATCAATCCTGATAATATTTAATTCACCTCTTGGTATTATTAGTCCACTAATAACACTTTTATTCGTTTACTAATGTTATTAACATCTTAATAATATTTTAATCATCTAATAATACTTTAATCTAATATTATTAATCTCTTAATAATATTTTAATTCTCATATCATTAATAATATTTTAATCTAATATTATTAGCCATTTTAATAATATCTTAATCATTTATTAATGCTTAAAACAAATATTATTACCCATTCAATAATATTTCCATAAAGTTTTAATCTTAATATTTCTTTGTTTACTTAACAATATCGAATTCTTATATTACAAATATCATAGTAATATTTTAATAAGTTAGTAGGCGAATAAACAATTTATTCTAATTGTTTTACCCTTTATTAAACAACTCATTTACTACCCATAAAAGGTCATAAATATTATTTCTCATTAAATATTACCAAAATACTCCTCAATAGTCATAAAATATAATATTAGGAGTATCCAAGCTTAAAAATCACATTTTTCTTATTTATGACATCATTTAACCATTTATTATCTTTTAACCATAACTATAACATTATTATGAAAAATAGCAAATAGGTTCTGAAAATTATAATCCTCTGGATCTGGATAGTATATGATCCAACAATGATCCACAAATGTTCCTGAAATTTTAGAAAATGATTTACTATTTTTAAAGTACTCAAAACCTCCGAATCGTGTTACATTTTTCATAAATCGAGTTTCGCTCAAACAATTCTGAAATTTGCAGGGTGCACTCTCATAATGTATATAAACATACTGTAAAAATTTCATATTATTTCAAGGTACACACAGTGAGAAATCCGAGTATGAATATTTAGGAGTCCTGCACGGTAAAAGCCATTACACAAAAATTACACATCGAAACGTGTTCGTTCTTTTTCCTACTTGTAGATAACTTCTTAAGGTACCTCTGTGATTTTTTCCAAATTTTTAAAAGATACATAACTGGCCGAAACAACCTTTGGAAAATGAGGACAGCAAGCTTTTAGGGTTTTAAAGCTTTAAGTTTTATAGCTGGACTGTTTTGGGAAAATAGCCCCCAAGGCTTCAAAAATTATTGGATTTGTGTTCTACCACTTGGGTTTACTAGCTAACTCATGTACCTAGCACCCCCTTTCAACGGATCACAAATCCAAGTTGTAGATCTCAAGTTATGGGTGATCCAAGTGAAGAAAAGCTAGGGTTTTTACCCTTTAAGAACATAAGTTCCTTTTCTTCCTTTCAATCTCCATTCTAACACTCAAGAGGATTAGATCTATATATGAAGCATGAAGATCTAATGATTCTTGAGTCTTAGAATAAAATATCTCAAAAACTATGAAAATAAAACAAAGTAAGAAAGAAGGAAATGGTTTAGGGTTTCACCTTGATCTTGTAGCTACTCTCCTTGATCTACCAAAGTATGTGATGAACTTGAGATGCATGAACTGTGCTAATCTCACTCTCTTTTTCTCTCTAAGCTCTTACTCTATACTTGGTGAATAATAGATGAACCAACCCCTACTAGCATTAGTGATGGGTCCTATTTATAGGAAAGTAGAGACCATGGGCAAAATAGTCATTAATCATGACTAGGCAAGGGCAATTTGATCAATTCATCAATAATAGGAAGCTTCCTAGCAACTTCCTCAAGGGTATTTTAATCATTACCTAACTTCTTTTACGGTTAAAATAGTCTTTTCGTAAAATCTTAATTATCCATTAGTTATTAACAATTCTTCATTGGTTATTAGACATTGGTTATTATCTTGTCATAATTACATTGTTTAAACACAATGGTTATTATCCCGCCATAATTACATTGGTTATTAACCACTTGGATATACAATGGTTATTGCCCCTTCATAATTACCTTGGTTATTAACCACTCTTGGCCATTTTAGCCATTACACACCAATTCCTACACTTGACTCACATATGGTTATTTCTTAACCATAGTTATATCATACCTGCCAACACAAGTATAGACACATCTTATACATCTCCCACCAATTAACCCAAGTTGGTTTAAATAGAACACAACGTTAACTCATTAAATTAAATTAGATTTAATTAATAAGGACGTTCAAAATTCACGGGCATTACATCCCTCCCCCCTTATAAAAATTCCATCCTCGGAATTGCAAAAATAGGGTTACTCAAATAAAAACGGATAATTCGCTTTCATTTTCTCTTCGAGTTCCCACGTAGCTTCTTCGACTGCGTGATTCCTCCAGAGAACCTTGACGGAATGGATGGTTTTGTTTCTCAACTTCTGTTCCTTTCTATCGAGAATCTGGACAGGAACTTCCTCGTACGTTAAGTCCTTCTCGACTTGGATTGGTTCATAGGAGATAACGTGCTTATAGCCTGGTTTATACGGCCGCAACATTGACACATGAAATACGTTGTGAATGTGCTCAAGTTCAGGAGGTAACGCTACCTCGTACGCCACCTCACCGATTTGCCTCAAAATCTCGAATGGTCCTATGAACCTAGGGCTCAATTTGCCCTTCTTCCCAAACCGGATCTTTCCTTTCCAAGGAGATACCTTCAAAAATACAAAGCTACCAACTTCAAAGTCCCGCTTCTGACGATGTAAGTCGGCATATTTCTTCTGGCGATCTTGAGCTGCTACCAGCCGGTTTTTGACCAGTCGCACGATGTCCGTAGTCTGCTGCACCATTTCTGGTCCCAGCAATCTTCGCTCCCCAACCTCGTCCCAACACATCGGGGTTCGGCATTTCCTTCCATATAGCGCTTCGTACGGTGGCATGCCGATACTGACGTGATAGCTATTGTTGTAAGCAAACTCCACCAGTGGCAAATGGTCACCCCAGCTGCCCTTTAAATCCATCACGACGGCCCGAAGCATATCTTTTAAGGTCTGAATCGTTCGCTCGCTCTGGCCGTCGGTTTCAGGATGATACGTTGTACTCAACCTCAACTGCGTTCCCATTCTTGCCTGCAGACTTTTCCAAAAATTCGACGTGAAGCACGGATCTCTGTCAGATACAATTGATACCGGTACTCCATGTCGTGACACTATCTCTTTCACATAAAGCTTTGCTAATTGCTCCAGATTGTACCGTATCTTGATTGGCAGAAAATGAGTAGACTTGGTTAGAAGATCCACAATTACCCAGATGGCGTCTAAACCCTTATGAGTTGGTGGCAGTCCCACCACAAAGTCCATTGTGATGTGCTCCCACTTCCACTCCGGAATCTCTAATGGTTGAAGCAGTCTGCTCGGTCGTTGGTGCTCTGCTTTAATCCGTTGGCATGTCAGACATCGGCTAACGCACTCTGCGACTTCTCGTTTCATATTCGGCCACCAAAAATTTCGCCGCAAATCCTGATACATTTTTGTGCTCCCGGGATGTACTGAGTACTTCGTGCTGTGAGCTTCCTGGAGGATTTCTTCCCTCAATTTCGGATCTAACGGTACCCAGACTCTCCCTTCAAACCTTAGCAACCCAGTGCTATCAATCTTATACTTAAGCTCCTCGCCTTCGACAATTCGCTTCCTTATTGAATTACAATCCTCATCTTTTTCTTGAGCCTCCTTTATCTGATCCAATAGGGTCGGGCTCGCTGTCACTGTAAACAATTTCCCGTCCGTCTCCATCAGATACTTAACCTCCAATTCCACACGTTCGAACTCCTTTATCAACTCTGCCTGAGTCGTGAGCCTCATTAATTTCTCTCTGCCTTTCCTACTCAGGGCATCTGCCACTACATTTGCTTTGCCCGGATGGTACAGAATCTCACAGTCGTAATCCTTGATCAATTCTAACCATCGGCGCTGCCTCATATTCAGCTCCTTCTGAGTGAAGATATATTTCAAACTTTTGTGATCTGTATATATCTCGCACCTCTCTCCATATAAGTAGTGCCTCCAAATCTTCAAGGTGAATACTATTGCTGTAACTCCAGATCATGAGTCAGGTATCCCTTCTCATAGTCCTTCAGCTGACGTGAAGCGTACGCAATGACCTTGCCATGCTGCATTAGTACACAACCAAGGCCCTTGTGTGACGCATCACTATATACTACAAAACCTCCAGTGTCGTCCGGTAAAGCCAAAACTGGTGCTTGGCTAAGTCTCTTCTTCAGCTCCATGAAACTCTCGTCGTACTTCTCCGTCCAAACGAACTTTACCGTTTTCCTGGTTAGATTGGTCAGCGGTGATGCTATCTTCAAAAAATCTTGGATGAATCTCCGATAGTATCCTGCTAACCCTAGGAAACTCCTGATCTCCGTTGGCGTCTTCGGCTGCCTCCAGTTGATAATGGCTTCCACCTTTGCTGGATCTACTGAAACACCATTCCTGTCAATGACGTGTCCTAGAAACTACACCCTTTGCAACCAAAATTCACACTTCGAAAACTTCGCGTACAGCTTCTCCCTTCTTAATGCCTCCAAAGCAATCCTTAGATGTTCAGCATGTTCTTCCTCTGTCACTAAATACACCAAGATGTCATCGATGAATACTACCACGAACTTGTCCAAGTACTGCTTGAACACTCTGTTCATCATATCCATGAATTCCGCTGGTGCATTTGTCAGTCCAAATGACATAACTAGAAACTCGAAATGTCCATAACGAGTTCTGAATGTCGTCTTCGGGGTATCCTCCTGTCTCACCCTTAGTTGATGATAGCCTCTCCTTAAATCAATCTTTGAAAAGTATTTCGCTCCCTTGAGTTGATCAAACTGATCGTCTATTCTGGGTAGCGGGTAGCTGTTCTCAATCGTAACCTTGTTCAATTCCCTGTAATCGATACTGAGCCTTAACGATCCATCCTTCTTCTTTACGAACAGAACTGGCGCTCCCCGCGGAGATACACTCGGACGAAAATATCCTTCTTAACCTCTCCTCCAGACTTGTTGCCTCCGCAAGATTGGCTATCGATCCCTTTCCTTTTATTCGGGTTACTTCCCCCACGGCTACCTTCCTTGTGACCATCATGGCTTTTCTGATCTTGGTTATGCTTTGTCAACGCTTCATTTTCTCCTCGATAACGATTACTTCCTTAAGTAACGTAGGAAATATGTTGATCTGCAAAACCACAACCTTACTATATGCCCAGGGCTTCAACCCTTGTTCAAATCTCTTCGCTCGCCTAGCTCCGGTGTCCACTTGGTGGGGAGCAAACCTAGCTAGTTTGTTAAACTTCGTTGCGTACTCTGCTACCGACATATCATCTTGCTTCAGATCCAATAACTTTATCTCCATACTTACCTGCGTACTTTCTAGAAAGAAATTTTTCAAAAAAAACAGCTCCTTAAAACGAGTCCACGCAGTTGTGCCTTCCCCAACTCGGCTTCTATTCGCCTTCCACCAGTAATCTGACTCACCCTTCCTCATGAAAGTGGCAAACGAAGTCTTCTGTTCCTCGGTCACTCTTGTGACCTTGAAAACTTTCTCCATTTCTTCTACCCATGTCTGGGCTTCACTCGAATCCGTATTCCCACGAAACTCCGGTGGTCCTAGTAATTTGAAACCCGTAAAGTTCGCCATGTGACTTTATGGCCGAACAACCGCAATGGCTGGTCTGCCTTGCATCGTTTCCTCTAACAAGTTCGCAAAGGTCCTTTTGGGGTCAGTCTGACCCTCCTCGTTATTCACTGACTCTTCCACCCTCGTGTATTGGGGTTGTCTCCTTGACGGCATTGTTTGTTCTAAACAAAACCTTACATAAATCCTTCTTGTTTTACACATCGTGCAAAATTCTACTGATGTTATCATTTAAGAGTCAAGGCACAAATCGATCACAATCAATCATGTAATAATAATACCACATTTATATTCATACACCCCTTAGTGTGTCAAACACTTATAATTCCGGTATATTCCTATAAATGTTAACTATCCCATTAAGACACAAAAGATGGGATTAATAAGAACTGCATTCCCATAGATTTGAAAAGTGGGGATGTATCATCATTATATCAACTCAAGGCACCTTTAGTAAATACTAATAAGCTCATCTTAGTACCTCGTACTACTTACATCATATAGCATTCCTGATATCCACTTATCCCTCTGTTACTAACAACAAGATGGGATTCACATAACTACTCCACACCTTACACAAAGTTGGGACTTACAACAGATATACTGCTAGCTGTACAAAAACTGAGATTCACATTTCTTACATGCATAGATATACTAGTACATATACATTGACCACTATTCTTCATTCATTACGACTCACAAAGGTCTTATAACTCTCAGACTTAACCTTTCTTTCTTTCATTTCCTCTATCTATTCCTTATATGGGGCTCCAATTGATCCTCTTTAGGGATTTCCATTATCTCATCATTCAGTTCCATCTCTAGATACTTTTTCCATATCAGACACTAAATCTACCCTTGGTTCATTTCTTATAATCTCTCCGTTGTCTCTCCTTTCTAATCATCAAAACAATCTAAATTGCCATCAGTTATCTCTTAAATTTTTATTTTTTTGCATATAACATCATTCATCTCAATACTCTCAACTTTTGCTTAACAACTCTATATGAGTTCATTACCTTTGTCTCACCTGGCATTCCACCATAAAGCTTAATAACTTAACTAACACTTCAAAATATCGATATATTCATTATTTATCGAATCAATCATTTCCTTCTTGCAAACCTTAACCCAACATATTCTAAGGTACCCTCTTTTCATCATAAAAAAACTCCATACCACATTACTCCAATATCTTATCTAATGAATAGCCACAAAAATTGATTAATAGCCACAGAATTGATCAATAGCATCAAATAATTAATCTAATTACCTCGAATATCTATAACTCCAGTTTACAATGGATCGTCCATACTTAATGGTCTTCACTTTACCATATTATCTCATCAATACACATTCCTCAAATTATCCACAAGCTTAATAACACCAACGTATGATCCAAATCCTCAATTTTAAGATCATAATAAATTTCTACCCAAAAATAACTCTATATGAGTTCTATCCCCTTCTATTCCTCTACATTCTCTCAGGTTATAGCCTAAGGACTCTTTCTCCTAAGGGTTATAACCTATAGCTCTGATACCAACCTGTGACACCCCCAAATCCGGGTTTCCTAACCTCGAATTCCGTGTTCACGATACTCAACAACAAACATACTTTCTAACTGATGCGGAATAATAAACATACATTGTTTATCAAAATAGTAATAAAGTCTTACAATCATGGTCCCAAGGTTCTTTAACCTTAACTTAAAACATACCCTCAATACAATAAGAGTTCACATAGCCAAATAACATTTAAGATAAACTAGTACATAAGCCATATCAGGCAACTACTCTTGCACCTTCCCTTTTTCTTTGTCACATTTAGACGTTTCTACCATAGCTCAAATAAAGATCATGATATAGCAAGGGTAAGCAACTAGTTTGCTTAGCAAGTTTATACACAAGGGAGATATATCATGAATAGAAGGAAATTTCATTTTTAATGTTCAACAACAGTATAAAATTGTGAAGAAACATGAATTAATAGTCGACAATTGAAAATTGGAATAATTGAATGACAATTACTGAGTGGTTGGAAATAACCATAGACATTTGCCAAGGTTCTCAGCATTTAAACTGGACCTCTTAAAAAGTTTTGGTAATCAAGGGGATCAACCTTTCATACCCCATGATTTATGCATAAACACTTAATAAACCAACATTGATATCATGCCTTAATCAAATTTATCCTTTTCTCAGCCAAGAGTTCTTACTGTAGCAAATTAATAAGAACAACTTTTAAAATACATTTGATTTCACAAATTTAGACATGCTTGATCTAGCTGATACAAATAGCATAGATCTATCTCATAAACAGTTCATGCTTGAAAGAACTTTAATCTAATTCACAATTCAATAACAATAGAATATGAATTCAATTGCACAAGGTGCGAATCTCAATAACCAGTATAGATGTGAATAATCAGCAATAATTATTCACTAACATGCTTCAAAAATCATAACTCAAGTTTGAGTTAGGGAAGTTGCCTGTCTGCTCAGCTACAAATAATTCTAGCTTTAACTAATTGGCCTTGAAGAACCTAACATTGATAACGTCGATCTACCAATTAGTACTGCATATTTGTATATCGATACGCTTACTTATGCTATTTATTGTAGACACCCAAATTTTGCACTTCGTATACTAACCCTGACAGGAGGGAAAATTCGGGAAATGAACCGGCCTGCGAGAGCAAAGGATGGACAAGTGCGAACATTCGACGCCACCGTGACGATTTACAACCGAAACCGACGTGACAACAAGGCTGTCCAAATTGTGCATGCCCGGATGATGTGGCGCATTTTCCTGTAATTCCCGGACTGCAAAATACAAGCCTGTCGGCGAGAACCGACGTCACGACCCGAGAATCGAGGCGTAGCACAAAAATTGAGAAAGTCAAGCCAGCCAGCCGCGGATTGATTTGCGGCCAATAAGTGCGCCTTTTGAAAACACGGAACTCGAAACATGGGAACCAAAAATCAGCTGAGTGGGGGGTTAGCGGCCAGCCAGCCGCAGAACAATCTGCGGCCAACCGCAGATCCATCTGCGGCCAGCCACAGATCCATCTGCGGCCAGCCACAGATCCATCTGCGGCTGGCTTTGGCCAGCCTATTTCAGCTTATCCCCTCATCAGCATACAGGAGGTTGAACAGGCGGAGAGAAGAAGAAAAACAGCACAGCAGCAGCTCGGAAAAAGGGAGAAAAATAGGAGAATTTTGCAACAAAAATAGGAGAGAAAGGAGAAAAGAAGGGAGGATTTATACTCTTTTGATTTGATTGTATCACATATACTTCCCAATCTATTCAAATACACAAGTTTACATCCACTTTGATATCATTTGCAAGGTGAAAATCTCCTTATTATTGCAATTTCTATCATATCATTTGGTCAAATTAAATGTAGTTTTCATGTAATTGGTGATGGACCAATGAATTAGGGATTATTAGTGAGGGTTCCATCGGAACAAAATTCTTCCTAATAATCCGATGATATTCATTTATTGATTTTTTGTTCGTTTTATGGTGATATATTGGGCGTGGTTCCTTTAGGTTGCTATTTTAGGATGTTTTAGCATTGTTAGATTATCCGTGTTAGTGACTTCTTTTAATCTCCGCTTTGGGGTGTGTGGAAATTTCGGGTGTGAGCCTAGGAACGCGACCCCATTGGTCCAAATCCGATGATGGACGTTTTTTTTGATGTAAGTAGTAGGAGCGATGTAGTTTTCATTGTAAATATGTAATCGTCGGGCCTTAAAACGACGCTAAGGCAAGAATCGTGTTTAAGGCCCCGGCATAGTGAAAATATGTGATTGTGGGCGCTCGGGGTTATTTTGATGGCTTACATGCCCATGAATAGCCCCAACGCATTTTAATGTTTGATTTAATTTATGACACGAAATTGATTTCAAAGCTAAACGATAAAGATTTTCATAAAATCAATCAAACTAGGTTTTTAGCTTCACGAGGATAAGAAATTGGGAGTGCTAATGAATGTCGATTTCTATTTAACGAGAAGGCAAAAGAAAGAAATCGTTTTCAAACATCACAAAAAATGGTTTTATAAAATAAATAATGTTTTATTAAATCCTTGTGCATAGGGTTAAAGAGATCCTAGAGGTTGCCTTTCATTTGAGATTGAAAGCAACGTATAGATCTCGATTCCTATTTTGACAAAGATTTAGAAAACTCTTGTTTTGCCAAAACGACACCTAATGCAATCTCACAGTTTTGACAATTAAAATCAAACATTTTCTCATAAGGCTTTCTCGTATAAACCGAAGGACATTCTGAAGCATTCCCAAAAGAAAAACACGACTTTTCCAAAACCCAAATGGTTTCTTCATGCAAACTCACCCCCACATTCACAAAGGCAAACACACACACACGCACACATACACATTTCATGAATTAAAGGATAGGAAAGTATCAAGATTGCGGTAACCGTGTTTCACGGAAGTCGGGGGGTGCCTAACAATTTCCCTCGCTTAAGCAAGGCCCCGAACTCTATGAATCTCGGTTTGCAGACCAATTAATTCGGAGTCACATATGAGCCGGCGATTTATAAAAAAACGAAAACTCGGATGAGTTGGTACATCCATTTCAAATATACCAACTGGCAACTCTAGTTAATTGGCTCATCATAAAAAACGATATTTCAAAACCCCGTCGACATTAATGCCGACCTTTTCCAAAAATCATCTAATAAAATGAATGATTTTTTACTTTTGTTGTGTGAATGTGTGTTTTGCCCAATAAATGAATGATTTGGATGGGATTGTTTTACTTTAAAGTAATCATTTGCATACGGTGAGGACGATGAATGTGAATGTATGTTGAGAGTGTACCTCCTCATGAGGCGAACCTGTCGGTTGCTTATTACTGGACTCGAAGGGGCTGCTCCCCGGAGATGGCTCAGGAAACGCACCACCCAAATCCGCTCCAATCGAAAGGATTCAGACGAGTAGATTGCGAAGATTTGGGGACCTTCTGTTTGTCGATTTCGCAATCGATAACACACACGTGCAAGTATACACGGTCAACAAGTAATATATGATAAGATATGAGTCGAACCCACAGGGAATTGTGACAAATAATAACCAAGTACCAATCGTCTATCAAATTGGTCAAATTTAAACAATGAAGATTTGATAATTAGTTGATTGGTTGAGTTCACAAGTCGGATAATGAGTAAAATGCGGTAAAATATCAAGATAGAAGGGTCTAAGATTACAACTTCCCCCAACACGTCATTTGAATCTCCTAACTCTCTCTTTTCAGTCAATTATAGCATACAAATTGACAACCGAGAAATCAAAACTACATGAGAGCCTCTGTCGATGGTCAATCACGAATCTTCCTAAGCGGTGCATAGGTATATGTCTATCCTATACACTATCAAGAGACTAATTTCAGGAATGATTTATAGACACGTGTCACCAAATCTAATTAATCCTCCCTTCCATTACCAACTTTCACCTCGGAAGTCATTAAGACTAGATTCTCAATAGGTTGCATGCGGTAATTAGGTATATATCTATCTCAACTACTATCAAGATATCTATTATTGCAGATAATTAATAAGACACACGTCACTTAATCCAATTAATAACCCACAATAATCTACACATTCGCATGTTATCATAACTAGGTCTTAACCTATAATCCGTTCGTCAAGTTCATATAGGTTCCCACGGCAATTACGGGCCAAGCAATTAATCTAGAAGCAAAGGTTATGACAATCAATTCACAAATGCATAACTAAAATCAATAGAGAGAGAATTCAATTCAAATTAAGTGTTGCGTTCCATTGCAATCTTAGAATAGAAGGTTAGTTCATGATAGCTACAATAAACATCATTTTCAATTGATACATTGTCAAATTCGAATTACAAAGGAGATGGAAAACTAGAAATGAAACCACTTTTGAAGCTATTCAGCTGGTGTTCCCTTGGTTGCTGTAGATTTCTAGCTCTCCTCCTTGGCTTTGCAATTCTTCTTGACTGAGTTCCTTGGCTTTTGGCTTGATTCAGCTTGATTTGCAGCCTTGAGCACTGTTGGTTGATGTATTTTGTAGCCTCCTTCTCTCTAGATATCTGATATGAGGCTTAGAAGAGATTATATATAGTCTTCATCAAGAAACCCTAGCCAAAATCGGACAAAAAGCAGCTCAGATCGCACTGAAGGTGTGTCAGATCGCACTCAGCACGGCGGCGTGCGCCCGCACAACCAGGCGTGCGCCCGCGCCCAAGCGCCTGCATGCCGCCCATGACGCTGCCGAGGCTGCCGAGCCAAGCGCGCGCGCCCGCGCGCCCCAGGCGTGCGCCCGCACGCTGGCGCCTGCATGCCGCTCACACGCCCGCATGCGCTGCCGAGGCTGGCTGCCGAGGCCGCCCGTGCGCCCGCACGCCCAGGCGTGCGCCCGCGCCCATGCGCCTGGATGCTGCCGAGCCATGCCGCCCGCGCGCGCGCGCGCCCAACGCCGAGGCTGCCGAGCGCCCAGCGCCCAGCGCCCCGCGCCCAGTCGCACGCCGTGCACGCGGCTTGGTCGACGCCGCACGCCGTGCACGCCATCCAACGCCGTGCTCGCCCAACTTCTATATGTCATCAAATTAAGCCCCAAACATCGCCAAACATAAATTTTCATCGTCATAACCTCCGGGCACGGAAATCCAAGCACGGGCTTGCCCGGGTGGTTTGGCCAATGCCGCACGCCGTGCACGCCATCCGACGCCGCGCACGCCCAACTATCAAATATTGTCAAATTAAGCACCGGGCGTCCCCAATCACCACAATCCATCACGTTACCATTCGAGCACAGACGTCCAG
Organism: Aralia elata; assembly: GCA_034770075.1. Lineage (NCBI taxonomy): Eukaryota > Viridiplantae > Streptophyta > Magnoliopsida > Apiales > Araliaceae > Aralia > Aralia elata. Next base: position 38,452,984 of record CM068384.1, on the reverse strand, counting down.
GCACGGACAATGATTCAATCTAAACAACGATCCGCGCGGTCTTTATTTCAATTCCTACACACATAATAAAAATGCATCAAAGCAACTTAAAACATGTAAAAGTAACTAAAACTAATTTATGTAAAAATAAGATAAAAATACATGGAAACTTTATAAAATACTTAACGATTTGCAAATTATCAAGGCCAAAAGTACCCAAGTTGTGTGTATAAAACACACTCATCAAATACCCCCAAACTTAAATCTTTGCTTGTCCTCAAGTAAACAGAGATATACTACTTTATATAAAATAAAATAAGAAAAATGCAAACACAACTGAATTTAGAGGAAAGTGACTCCACGAATTGGCCTCAAAGGAAAAAGATCAAAAGGGGCCCAAGCAGACTGAAAAGTTACAATTTAACAAGAGTTCTAAGCACACGGCTACTCAAGATTCCAGTAGTGTGTGTGTGAGTACATGATATCTGTTTATGTAAGTTAGGAAAGAGCTAACGCATGACTCAACTCCCGAGGGATTATACTATGAATCTACAAACTCATCGTTACCTAGAGAAAATCAAACAAGACGACCACATAAGAAAAAGGGGGGGGGTTCCAAGTACATTGATGGAGTAGTGAGTAATCGCATTGGTGAGTGCGTTTTACGCTCCATCTCACCTTACTAATCGCATGACCGTGCAATGTCTAATCACATTAGGCTATTCAGAGCTACCCATGTAACGAGTGTTTGATCAATGACTCCCAAACCAGATGGCTTTAGGGCATTAGGTGTAAAACACCCCAAAGGGTCTATTAACTCGAGTAGCAAAGGCCACGTAATTAAACTTGGTCATTCATTTTTTTTTTTCATCCCCCCAAACTTATATGAAAGCCTAAAATGACAACACAAGATGCAGACATGAGTTCAGTACATTTCACGTATAATCGCCCAGACATTAAAGTAAATGAGATTTCTCAATACTAACTACTAACAGGCATGCTGAAAACGTGAGGAGCTAACGTAACCAAGAGTAGGGGAGTTAGCCATAATGTTAAGAAGTAACTAAGTCTGCTCGAGCCTTACTTTAGAAAGAACACCTTAACTAGCAAATACAGAATATCATTGGCCATTCTTGAAACACACACAGACACAATATCATGACTAACTAAAAACCACACACACAATTAAACTAACACAATATCATGACTAACTAAAACCAACACACACAATTAAACTAACACACACCCCCCCAAACTTAAAGTAAACATAGTCCTCGATGTTTAAAATAGACAGAATTGAAAAAGAGAACAGCACCGGGGAAATCAAGCAGCGTCATCGTCATTATTGCTAAATGCGTGACTCCCCCCACTTGCATCATCATCCGAGTCAAATCCATATTCTGGGAACAGAGGTGTCATGGGAAATTGGACTGCATTGGGGCCGGGTATTGGCTCCCGCTGTTGTTGATCACCTGTGCAGTCGCGTTACAAAAATCGGTCGTGTAAATGCATAAGGAATTGACTTGCTGAATGGAAGTGATCAAGGGCGGCGGGACATGCGCCTATGCTCCACGCTCCCGCTCCTGCTCGTCCCCACAGTCTCGCCTGCTTCGTTCTGTTATATTTCGGCCCTCATCGCCTGATTTTCACGACGAAGCTCCCGCAGCTCAGCAATAAGTAGGTCCATAGAAGAGCGAGGCGCCTCGGTGTGCGCAGTGCTTGGTGGTGGGGTTCCGACACGTGCCTCGGGCTCGTGAGGCTGAACTAACGGTAAAAACCCAGCTCCATGTGGCTCCGGTGCCGCCCCCATCCAGACCTTGTAAAGGCCAATAGCTAGGCTGTGTCAATGGGTGTGAGTGGTTGTTGAAGTAACTCGTGAGCTTGCACCTTAACTTTGGCCCTCATGCACAACCCGCAGATAAGGGATGGGTGTGGCAACCCGCCTGAAGACTTCCCATTAACAAACTGAAGAATTGAGTTCCGAATCAACCGGCCCACACTAATGCTCCGCCCAGTGACCAAACAAAACAGGATAAGGGCCCGCATTGGAATTACTTGAGTTGCGTGTGTGGTCGGCCATAGCTTTGCATTGATGAAGTATAACCATGCTTTCCCATATTTGCTTAAGTCGCCTTGGCGAAAATGCACCGGCTCTCCCCTTGTCGTAGCCCAACGAGCACCGGGTTTGCATAATGCTGCAATCACTGCATCCCAGTCGGGCTTGTTGGCCCCATATTTAGTAAGGTCATCCTCACCATGGCTTTTAGGTAGGTTATAGTATTCTTCAATGCACTTTTTTCCAAATGAAACTTTCTTGCCCCTAACCGTTACCACAAAATTTTCAGCTTCTAATGCATTAGCGTAGAATTCCCTGACAAGAGGAATACACGCGGGCTCGGGCTGAGCGGCAAAAGTTTCCCATCCTCGTTCCCTAATTATTTCTGCCAACCCCCAATTATTTGTTGTGTCAGGAAGAATACCCCGTTTCCGGAATCAAAGATTTTGTGACCATGGTGGTGTGGTAACGCTCGGAGGCTTCCGCACTGACAAACCTTTTCTTATCATATGCCCTGGATGAGGGAAGGCTCACCCCTATGTCGTTTGGTGGCCATCAGGATTCAGAGTTGCAAGCAAAACACTCAAAGTAGCCAAGAATTCCCTCACAGACAATTTGTCGAACCATGTTTGGCGTGCACTCCAAAACAATCACAAGTGTAAGTGCAATGGGGACTAGGCCGAACCCTCCACAAAGCCTTGCAATGGGAGCTAGCTATGTACCTGCTAACCAAAATCACCAAAACACAGCACCCAAGCAAGAAAAATTGGAAATTTATAGCCCTTATTACCTTATCTTGGAGAACTTGGGAAAACCCAAAGAAATTCTTCAAAAACCTTCAAATTTTTGTTCAAATCCAAGATGGAAGGTGAAATTGATGATGGGATATCGCAATTGGATGCCAAAATGATGCAAAGGGTCACAAAATTAAGTTTGGGTAAGTTGTAAAGCAAGTTGGCAAAGACGTGGGAGGAGAGAGATATAAAAATGGAGTGACAAAAAAAAATGAGCCAATTGGTGATTTAAGGAACCCATCCAGCTGCCCAGGTGCGGCCCAGCACGGCCTGCTGTTGCGCGACCTGCGCGCGCCTGGTGCCAGCCCAGCGCGCCCAACTGCTGCGCCCCGCCTGCTGCGCCCCCCTGCTGCCGAAACGTTGCAACCTGCTGCGCCTGCGCAGCGCGCTAGCGCGCGGCGCCTGGTGCGCCCCGCACGCTGGCGCCTGCCTGGTGATGCTGGCGTGCTGCTGCTGCAGACGTGCCATCGGCGTTTCGCTGACACGCAACGCTCAATTGCCAAAAATTGGATACAAATAACCTACATGTAGCAACAAAAATTAACAACATTAGAAACAATTAATCACTAAAAATCATCCTTTTGATTTTTTTTTTTTTTTTAAATCAAGTATTAAGCATTAAAATGAAACATTGGGTTGCCTCCCAATTAGCGCTTGAGTTAAAGTCCTCAGCCGGACTATACCCCCTTTCATATCAGATCAACGAGAGACTAATTGAGGTCTTTTGGCGCTCGATGTCGCCACCCCTAATAGTGCTTAACTCTTTGCCCGTTCACCTTGAACAATTGGTTTTGTCTTCTCATCCCGCAGTTCAATTGCACCATGCGGGAAAACACGGTTGATATAGAATGGCCCTGACCATCGTGAATTTGAGTTTACCGGGGAAATAGCTTCAAACCGAGAATTGTAAAGTAGGACGGGGTTGTCCAACCTCAAACTTTCGATCTGATTATCTTCTTGTCGTGCCGACCTCTTGACTTTTTCCTTATAGAGCTTTGCGTTCTCATAGGAACTGGAGACGGAACTCATCCATCTCATTGAGTTGTAAGAGGCGTTTCTCTCCCGCTACATTCAAATCAAAGTTGAGCTTCCGGATGGCCCAATAAGCACTGTGTTCAAGTTCCACCGGTAGATGACATGCTTTCCCATACACAAGCTGATAAGGTGACATCCCGATAGGAGTTTTGTATGCTGTCCTATATGCCCATAAGGCGTCATCAAGCTTCAATGACCAGTCCTTTCTATCCGGGTTGACAACCTTCTCTAAAATCCTTTTCACCTCTCTATTGGATACCTCCACCTGCCCACTTGTTTGAGGATGATAGGCCGTGGCAATCTTGTGAGTTACCCCATATTTAGCAAGAAGGGCATTAAAGTTCTTGTTACAAAAGTGCGACCCTTCATCGCTAATTATTGCACGCGGAGTTCCGAATCTTGTGAATACATTTTTTCGAAGGAACTTTAGTACAACCTTGGCATCATTGGTGGGTGTTGCAGCTGCTTCAACCCATTTTGACACGTAATCTACAGCCACAATGATATACAAATTGTTGAACGAAGAGGGAAACGGGCCCATAAAATCGATACCCCAGACATCAAATATCTCAACCTCTAAGATTGTGGTTAGTGGCATCTCATGACGCTTGGAAATGTTCCCTACTCTTTGACATCGATCGCATTTCAGCACAAACACATGGGCGTCCTTGAACAGCGTTGGCCAATAAAAACTAGATTGAAGCACCTTCGCCGCTGTTCTTTCTCCGCCATAGTGTCCACCAAAAGCTGAGGCATGACAATATTGCAAGATGCTTTCCATCTCAGATTGAGGTACGCACTTCCGGATCAGTTGGTCAGCACATTGCTTAAACAGAAAAGGTTCGTCCCAGAAATAATGCTTCACATCGTGCAAGAATTTCTTTTTTTATTGATAGCTCAGCTCGGGTGGTAGGACATGGCTCACCACATAGTTGACATAGTCAGCATACCATGGCACCTCATGTGTGATGGCGAAAAGCTGTTCATCCGGGAAAAATTCATTAATCATGACATCATCTCCCGCCTCATGGTCTGCATTTTCCAGCCTAGACAAATGATCCGCCACTTGATTCTCGGTTCCCTTCTTATCTCTAATCTCAAGATCGAACTCTTGAAGCAATAAAAACCCATCGAATCAAGCGTGGCTTTGCGTCCTTCTTTGCTATTAAGTACTTAATGGCAGAATGGTCCGTGTACACAATGACCTTGGTGCCAATGAGATAGGCACGAAATTTGTCAAAGGCATACACGATAGCAAGCAATTCCTTCTCCGTTGTTGTGTAATTAAGTTGAGCACCAGTTAGTGTCTTGCTAGCATAATATATCACATGAAAGACCTTGTCCTTAGCGATGGCCCAATACAGGCACCAATTGCAAAGTCGCTAGCGTCGCACATCAATTCAAATGGAAGATTCCAATCCGGGGCCCACGATAATTAGGTGCACTTACAAGCTTCTTCCTTAGTAACTCAAAAGCCTCAAGACAAGCATGGTCGAAGACAAATGGAGTGTCTTTCTCAAGTAGACTACACAGCGGTTTTGCAACTTTTGAGAAATCCATTGATAAACCGCCTATAAAAATCCAGCATGTCCAAGGAAACTACGGATTCCCCTTGACGTTGGTATGGTGGAGGAAGCTTCTCAATGGTCTCGATCTTGGCCCTTATCAACCTCCAGCCCCTTTGAAGATACTCTATTGCCCCAAAATAATCCCTTCTTGCACCATGAAGTGGCAATTTCTCCCAATTAAGCACCAAATTTGTCTCAACACATCGTTTCAGCACTTTCACAAGGTTTTCTAGGCAATAAGTCGAATGAATCTCCAAAAACCGAGAAATCGTCCATGAAAACCTCCAATCCTTGCTCAACCATATCAGAGAATAATAGCCATCCATACATCTTTGGAAGGTGGCGGGTGCGTTGCATAACCCAAATGACATTCTTCTGAAAGCAAATGTCCCATATGGGCAAGTGAACGTCGTTTTCTCTTGATCCTCGGGGGCAATGGCAATTTGGTTGTAGCCCGAGTATCCCATCCAAGAGACAATAGAATTCATGTCCCGCCAACCTGTCTAGCATTTGATCAATGAATGGGAGCGGAAAAATGATCCTTGCACGTAGTCTTGTTCAACCTTCTGTAGTCCATGCAAACTCTCCATCCGGTGACAGTTCTAGTTGGGATCAACTCGTTGTTTTCATTAGACACCACTGTCATGCCCCCCTTCTTTGGAACACATTGCACTGGACTGACCCGATGGACTGTCTGAAAATGGGGATAGATGATGCCGGCATCGAGCAATTTGATAATTTCCTTCTTGACCACCTCCTTCATGACGGGGTTCAATCTACGCTGATGCTCAACCACAGGTTTGGCCTCATCTTCCAATATGATCTTGTGCATACAAAAAGCGGGGCTAATTCCCTTGATGTCAGCAATGGACCAACCTAAGGCTGTTTTGTACTCCCGTAGCACTCTTAGCAATTTGTTTTCCTGCACATCATCAAGTGAAGCAGACACAATAACAGGCAAAGTACTAGCATTACCCAAATAAGCATACCTCAAGTGGATTGGCAATGGTTTGAGCTCCAAAGTAGGTGGCTCCTCCCATGAGGATTTTGCAATGGTACTAGAGCTGCTTGGTCTATCTAACGGTTCAAATAGTTGCTTAAACTTGATAAAATGTGGGGGGACATTCAGCACATTTACCATCTCGTTAGGAAACAGAGGTTCACTCTCAAGTGATTCTCCTAGCAATTCTTCAAAAGGGTCAACTTCATATGTTGCTGTGAACAACCTCTTACCACCGCCTCGTCAATCAAGTCCTATCCTGAAACATTCATCCTGCACATTAGGAAATTTCATTGCTTTAAAAACGTATAAAAGTTACCTCTTGGTCTTGGACACGCATGGTTAGCTCTCCTTTTTGCACATCAATCAAAGTTCTGCCTGTGGCTAAGAATGGGCGTCCAAGGATGATAGGTATCTCCCTGTCTTCTTCGAAATCAAGGACAATGAAATCCGCTGGAAAAATAAACTTGTCCACCTTGACAAGCACATCTTCTACTATGCCTCTTGGGTATGTGAGAGACCTATCCGCAAGTTGCAATGTAACATTTGTAGGTTTTGCCTCACTTAATCCCAGCTGTTGATAAATTGAGAGTGGCATTAGATTGATGGTTGCCCCCAAATCACATAGGGCCTTGCCAAAGAATTGGTTACCAATTATGCAAGGAATCGTGAAACTCCCCGGATCTTTCAACTTTGGTGGTAACTTCCTTTGTAATACAGCACTACATTCTTCGGTTAGTGCCACCGTCTCAAACTCCTCAAGCCTTCTCTTTCTTGACAAGATTTCTTTCATGAACTTCACATAACTAGGCATTTGTTCCAATGCCTCAGCGAATGGGATGTTTATGTGCAATTTCTTGAAAACCTCGAAGAACTTAGAGAATTGCTTATCCAACTTTAATTTCTGCTGACGTTGTGGAAACGGGCATGGTGGATATATAGGGCTTTGCTTGCTCCCCGCTGGTTTTGGCACTGGCTCCTTTTCCTTTTCTTCTTCTTTTTTCTTTTCTTCCTCTTTCTCCCCATTCCCAACCTCAACCACCGCTTCAGCTGGAACCTCATTCACAACTTCCGGTAGCTCCTTCCCACTTCTCAAAGTCACAGCCTTGCAATGTTCCTTTCCATCTCTTTTCGGATTAACTTCAGTGTCACTAGGTAAGGCACCAGGGGGACGAATATTCATGGCGCTTGCAATTTGCCCAAGCTGAAGCTCAATATTCCGTATCGAAGCGCTATGTTGTGCAACCAATTGAGCCAATAACTCGTCCCCACTAGGCTTTTTCTCCTGTTGTGGCAAAGGTGGGTTTGAGGCTTGTTGGTGTGATTGGGGTTGATGGTGTGATTGAGTTTGATTTTGGAATCCTGGGGGATATTGATGCCTAGGAGCTGAATATTGGGTTTGGGTATTATTGTTGTTGCTCCATGAGAAATTTGGGTGATTTTTCCATCCAGGATTGTAGTAATTGGAGTGGGGGTTATTTTGCTGTCTATTGTAATTACCAACAAACTGTACGGATTCTGCATTGATGGGACATTGCTCGGTAGGGTGATTTCCAACGCACAACTCGCAGGTCTCAGAAATGCTTTGCACAGATTGAACTCCTAAATTTTTCACTTCTTTTGTGAGCGCGGCTAGCTGTGCTGTAATTGAAGTGAGATGATCCACCTCAAATTTTCCCTGCTGCCTTTTGTGGCATTTTTCCTCTCCGAAGGCCATTGATAAATATTTGCAGCCATGGTTTCCAATAGTTTGTAGGCTTCCGCAAAAATTCTTTCCCATTAAACTACCACCTGCAGCTGCGTCAACACTAGATCGAGTGGCATTGGTTAGCCCATTATAAAAAATCATCAACTTTGCAACCATTGAGGCAAAACCATGGTGTGGACATCTCCTAAATTAGTATCCTTGAACCTTTCCCAAGCCTCATACAAGGACTCGGAATCATATTGAACAAACGAAGTTTTGTCATTCCTCAATCTTGCAGTTTTATTGCCTGATGGGAAAGAACTTGTGCCAAAAATTTCTGGGCTAAGTCATCCCATTTGGTAATACGAGCCCGAAGGAAGCGAATGCAACCAACTCTTTGCCTTATCACGGAGTGTGAAAGGAAATAGTCGGAGTCTAATTGCATCATCAGTCACTTGAGTGTACTTGAATGTGTCACAAATTTCCAGAAAACTCACCAAATGAGCATTTGGGTCGTCATTGGGCAACCCACCAAACTGCGAACAGTTTTGAACCATTTGGATGGTTTCCAAGGCTTAATTTCGAAGTGATTGGCCTCAATGGCTGGCCTAGAAATGCTTGAGTGCAAATCTGTGACAAGAGGCATGGCGTACTCCCTCAAGGTTTTAGGCTCCTCCTCAGCCATGGTATTTTGATTGGGTATACCCCGAACTCGTTCTCTACGTAGTCGTCGAATATTTCTCTCGATCTCGGGATCGTAAGGAATTAACTCAAGATCACGTGAGCGTGGCAATACAAAATCAAGAATACCTACAAAACAAAATGAAAATTATATATACAAGTCTAAAAAAGAGACCAAGTCGATTGGAAATTAATATTGGCGTAATTATTAGAAAATAATTCCCCCGGCAACGGCGCCAAAAACTTGTTTGTCGATTTCGCAATCGATAACACACACGTGCAAGTATACACGGTCAACAAGTAAATATATGATAAGATATGAGTCGAACCCACAGGGAATTGTGACAAATAATAACCAAGTACCAATCGTCTATCAAATTGGTCAAATTTTAAACAATGAAGATTTGATAATTAGTTGATTGGTTGGAGTTCACAAGTCGGATAATGAGTAAAAATGCGGTAAAATATCCAAGATAGAAGGGTCTAAGATTACAACTTCCCCCAACACGTCATTTGAATCTCCTAACTCCTCCTCTTTTCAGTCAATTATAGCATACGAATTGACAACCGAGAAATCAAAACTACATGAGAGCCTCTGTCGATGGTCAAATCACGAATCTTCCTAAGCGGTGCATAGGTATATGTCTATCCTATACACTATCAAGAGACTAATTTTCATGGAATGATTTATAGACACGTGTCACCAAATCTAATTAATCCTCCCTTCCATTACCAACTTTCACCTCGGAAGTCATTATAGACTAGATTCTCAATAGGTTGCATGCGGTAATTAGGTATATATCTATCCCAACTACTATCAAGATATCTATTATTGCAGATAATTAATAAGACACACGTCACTTAATCCAATTAATAACCCACAAATAATCTACACTTTCGCATGTTATCATAACTAGGTCTTAAACCTATAATCCGTTCGTCAAGTTCATATAGGTTTCCCACGGTAATTACGGGCCAAACAATTAATCTAGAAGCAAAGGTTATGACAATCAATTCACAAATGCATAACTAAAAATCAAATAGAGAGAGAATTCAATTCAAATTTAAGTGTTGGGTTCCATTGCAATCTTAGAATAGAAGGTTAGTTCATGATAGCTACAATAAACATCATTTTTCAATTGATACATTGTCAAATTCGAATTACAAAGGAGATGGAAAACTAGAAATGAAAACCACTTTTGAAGCTATTCAGCTGGTGTTCCCTTGGTTGCTGTTAGATTTCTAGCTCTCCTCCTTGGCTTTGCAATTCTTTCTTGACTGAGTTCCTTGGCTTTTGGCTTGATTCAGCTTGATTTGGCAGCCTTGAGCACTGTTGGTTGATGTATTTTGTAGCCTCCTTCTCTCTAGATATCTGATATGAGGCTTGGAAGAGATTATATATAGTCTTCATCCAAGAAACCCTAGCCAAAATCGGACAAAAAGCAGCTCAGATCGCACTGAAGGTGTGTCAGATCGCACTCAGCACGGCGGCGTGCGCCCGCACAACCAGGCGTGCGCCCCGCGCCCCCAAGCGCCTGCCATGCCGCCCATGACGCTGCCGAGGCTGCCGAGCCAAGCGCGCGCGCGCCCGCGCGCCCCAGGCGTTGCGCCCGCACGCTGGCGCCTGCATGCCGCTCACACGCCCGCATGCGCTGCCGACGAGGCTGGCTGCCCGAGGCCGCCCGTGCGCCCGCACGCCCAGGCGTGGCGCCCGCGCCCATGCGCCTGGATGCTGCCGAGCCATGCCGGCCCGCTGCGCGCTGCGCTCACCAACGCCGAGGCTGCCGAGCGCCCAGCGCCCGCCCAGCGCCCCGCGCCCAGCGCCCAGTCGCACGCCGTGCACGCGGCTTGGTCGACGCCGCACGCCGTGCACGCCATCCAACGCCGTGCTCGCCCCAACTTCTATATGTCATCAAATTACAAGCCCCCAAAACATCGCCAAACATAAATTTTCATCGTCATAACCTCCGGGCACGGAAATCCAAGCACGGGCTTGCCCGGGTGGTTTGGCCAATGCCGCACGCCGTGCAAAGCCATCCGACGCCGCGCACAGCCCAACTATCAAATATTGTCAAATTAAGCACCGGGCGTCGCCAATCACCACAATCCATCACGTTACCATTCGGGCACAGACGTCCAGGCACGGACAATGAGTCAATCCAAACAACGATCCGCGCGGTCTTTATTTCAATTCCTACACACATAATAAAAATGCATCAAAGCAACTTAAAACATGTAAAAGTAACTAAAACTAATTTATGTAAAAATAAGATAAAAATACATGGAAACTTTATAAAATACTTAACGATTTGCAAATTATCAAGGCCAAAAGTACCCAAGTTGTGTGTATAAAACACACTCATCACCTTCATGCCGAAAAGCCCGCGAGAGTAACCTTAGGATAGGTCAGCCTCAGATTAACCCAACGCAGGAAAAGTCTCTTCATGCCCTTTTACGTTTCGCACGTATAAATGTCATGATCACATTCAATATTCATATATGCCTCCCCTTTTGTCAAAAGAAATTACTAACCTATATGTTTTGCAGGGAATAGTTGGGGAAGCATAATAAGTCATGTCTAGCATTTATTATTGCAATAAAGGACCGCTAACATGTTGTTTTGCAGAAAAAGATTAAAAAACCCCAAAAAAATTACCGTTTAGGCATGCATCCACATCTTTCATTTCCCAAAGTTTAAACTCCAAACCGTCTTTTCTGCAGGATTGCTCCTCAAACGCGTTTGCAGTCTAAAAGGGCCAAAGACTCTACATCTGAAATGGCTGATCTTCCACCTACTAATCCTGGTTCCATATCTAGGGAGGAATTTGATGACTTTAAAAAACAGATGTTGGAAATGGCCATAATGTTGAAGGAACAATTGCTACTTAGACAGGATCCACCTAAAGAGGATCCACCCCAACCTAAGGGCGAGCCAGTCGTCCCAAAGGCCATTCCTGTACCTAACAGGACAGTGATTACTATCCTAGAGGAAGGAGATACTGATGACCTGCGAAAGAAAATGAAACAAATGGAGGAAACTATCCAATCTCTAAAAGGCATAGGCTCCCTAAGCAAGGTTAATTATTCAGATCTATGTGTCTTCCCCGGAACCAGATACCCGGAGAAATTTAAAATTCCCGAATTTGAGAAATACAATGGGAAGGGGGATCCTTATACACATCTGAAAATATACATTGGGGAGTTGGGATCTTATACAGAAGACGAGGGTCTAAGGATGCAACTGTTCCAAAAGAGCCTGACGGGAGAGGCGAGAATCTGGTATGCCCGTCTTGATAATGCCCGGATCCACAATTGGGAAGAGTTGGCCCATACCTTCTTAACACAATATAGCTTCCAGGCACAAATAGCCCCTGATAGATATCAAATGACGAAGATTAAGAAGCAACCAAAGGAATCTTTCAGGGATTATGCACAGCGATGGAGGGGCATGGCTGCACAGGTGAATCCCCCAATGAGCGAGTCGGAGATGGTGATGACCTTCGTGGACATTCAAGAGGCACCTTATTATGAGCGGGTTATATCAGGGATTGGTAGACCTTTTGTCGAGATGATTAAACACGGAGAAATGGTGGACACGGGGTTGAAGTCTGGCAAGATCCAGGATCTCACGGCTTTGGAAACAGCTGCAGAGCAAATCCAAAGCGGAAATTATGGCAGTACTTCCCGTAGGGTCCAAAAGAAAAAGGAAGAGGATGTTTCCCTCATCCTACAGGGATCATCTAGAAAGGCAAAAAATAGTCCTCCAGTACAGATGCAGAGAGTGGGGCCATCCCGACAGCCTAACTTCACTGACTGAACAGTAAGATGGAGGGATGGGCGAAGGAGATTCGAGTCCTCGAGAAATCGAGTGTTCACCCCACTCGGGGATCCTCTTGATCGGGTGTTGGCAGTATTGATGGCCCAGAGGAAAATAGTCGATTTGGCACCCCCGAGTGACCCAAAGGGAAGAAGGTTTGACCCAAGCAAGCGATGCGCATACCACTCGGGTTCCCCTGGTCATGATACGCAGGATTGTTGGACGTTGAAGCATATAATTCAGAACTTGATTGATAGTGGAGAAATCGTGGTGGAAAAGCCAGACTCCCCGAATATCAAAGTCAATCCCCTGCCAAGGCATGATGGAGGAGGGGTCAATGTGGCGGAAGCCAGTGAAGCCGAGGGGCCGTCAAGGCGGAATTATGTAAAGAAAATTGATGAAATGATCAACATGATAAGTGATCACGGGAATACACGGGGAGCACCAATTAGACTGGCAGGGGTAAGCAGAAATATCATGGAGGGGCTTGTCAAGTTAGCAGCTCCGAAACCCCTCACCCTTACAGTGAGACCGCAAATCCCTGTCCACAGTCTGAAAACGGTACCATGGAATTATTGGGGAGTGTCAGAGGAAGCGGTCAGTTGTGCTTCTGTAACATCGAGGGGGAATCCCCTGTATCTCCCTGGGCGAGTCCTTGAAAGAAAGACGAAAAAAAATGAAAAAATATCCGAGGAGAAAGCCCTGGAATTCTTAAGAAAGATGGATCATCCGGAAACAAGGGGGATCCAGATATTAAGCGAGGAGTCGACCCTGACATCAATCATGGATTTGGTGTTATCGTCTAGTGATCACTGCAAAATTCTGGCGAAAGTCCTGGAGGAGGCATATGTTCCCAAAGAGATCGGCAAGGAAAGTTTCAGCCATCTGGTGGACCATCTGTTGGAAAGTAATGTAATATCATTTACAGATGATGATATCCCCAAAGAGGGAAGGGGGCATCGAAAACCATTGCATATTGCGGTAATCTCCTCAGGTTATATTATGAATGGGGTGCTGATTGATGGGGGATCGGCGTTGAATATCTGTCCCCTCAGTACATTGCAGAAGATGAACATTAGTCCTAAACGCCTACGGGCCAGTCATGTGGTGGTACGAGCCTTCGACGGATCCCGGAGGGATACCATTGGGGAGATAGAGTTGCCGGTGGAAATAGGACCTTGTACTTTTGATATCTCTTTCCAAGTCTTAGATATTGAGGCAAGTTATAACCTGCTATTGGGGAGGCCGTGGAAACACATGGTCGGGGCAGTTCCTTCCACGCTACACCAGCAAATCAAACTTATCATCGACGGGAATCTGGTGACGATCTCGGCGGAGTGTGATGACTTTTCTCCTCCCAGGAGTGGCCTGCCTGTGATTAATGTGGACGAGTCGGCGGCACCTGCCAGTTTTCAGGCGCTGGAAATCAGCACTCCCCACTACCAATGCCTGGGGGCTCCAGCCATGAAACCTAAGGTCTCTCCAGAACTTACCTTTGTTGCAAAGGAAATGATGAAAATGAAATTCCAACCTAGACAGGGGTTAGGAAAGAGCAGTCAAGGAATCACCGAGCCCATTCAACTACCCCATCAGATAGGTAAAGCAGGGTTGGGATATCATGAAGGCGTAGCACGGAGACACCATCAAGGTGCGGCTCCAACTCGACTGGCTAGAAATCCGATGACCAAGGTCGACAAAGAAGGAGGGACTAGCAAGCCTGTGGTTGGGGCAGGGGATGAAGAGTTGACCCCTACCAGTGATGAGTCGACCAAGAAGGAAAGTTTCCTACAAGAGGTCGCGCAAAAGTTTGAAACCAGGTGTTATATCTCCGGACAATTAACAAGCAATGGAGAGGGGAAGGATGTTGTAACGCCACCGGGAGCCCAACAAGGTGTGCCTGTCATCGATTGGGCAGGGCTAATTATTCCTGGAGAAGGTAGGAAGAAGGACTCAGGCGGTGTAGCCGTAATCATCGGGGAAGTTTCCAATGTGAGGCCACCTTTCATCCAGCGCATTTCATCGGACCTGACCATCGACAACTGGACCATGAAGCCAGTGATATCCAAACAAGGGTAAAACCCGACATCAGGGTGGTAGACCCCAGAGGATGGGAGGATGAAGAAGTTCATTTTTTTGTTGTTTTGTATTTTGCATAATTATGTCGTTTCTTCATGTTATCTGAAAATGTGATCGTTGTGGAAAATAACTTATATATGACAAATATTTTGTTTCAAGTCAGGTGTACCAATTTGAGTAATCCTTGCCTAACAAACGGTCTTTCAAATTTGAATGATGATTATGATTTTGATATTGAGCTGGATTTCGATTTGATGGACATTGAGCAAGACGAGACAGATTACGACGACGCACCTGATGAGATCAAAGGATGGGTCGAGGATAAACCCAAACCCAACTTAGACCAAACCATCACCATAGATATCGGAACCCCTGACAAGCCAAAAGAACTCAAGATAGGGACATACCTTACCCCTAGCCAGAAAGCAGAAATAACTGAGTTGCTAAGCCAGTATGAGGATGTCTTTGCCTGGTCTCATGAGGACATGATCGGATTATCCACCGACATTGTGGTACACCGGTTGCCCATCAAGGAGGGTTTCAGGCCTGTCAAGCAGAAACTAAGAAAGTTGAAACCGGAGTGGAGCTTGAAGGTGAAGGAGGAGATCATCAAACAGTTCAGGGCCGGAATCATTATGGTATCCACTTACCCAGAATGGCTGTCCAATGTAGTCCCAGTGGCTAAGCCTGGAGGGAAGGTGAGGGTATGTGTAGACTATAGAGATTTAAACAAGGCCAGTCTCAAGGATAACTTCCCGGTGCCTTTCATACACATCCTGGTGGATAACACAACCCAGTACGAGATGTACTCTTTTGTGGATTGTTTTGCGGGGTATCATCAGATAATGGTGGCGGAGGAAGATCGGGAAAAGACCGCTTTCATCACCCCTTGGGGCACCTTCTGCTATAGACGATTGGCTTTCGGTCTCACAAATGTAGGGGCTACTTATTAGAGAGCTATGATGGCCCTGTTCCACGACATGATGCACAAGGAGATAGAGGTCTACGTGGATGACATTATCGTGAAGTCAAGGGTGGAATCTGATCATTTAACCCATCTCAAAAAGCTATTCGATCGGCTCAGAAAATATAATTTGAAGCTCAATCTGGAAAAGTGTGCTTTCGGAGTACAGTCGGGCAAGCTCTTGGGATTCTTGGTTAGTGATCGGGGCATTGAGTTGGATCCGACGAAGATTAAGGTTATTGTGGATATGCCGGCACCTCACACGGAGAAGGAGATAAGAGGATTCCTTGGAAGAATAAACTTCATCAGCCGTTTCATATCCCACTTGACAACTACATGCGAGCCGATTTTCAAACTATTAAGGAAGGATGCTTCCCAAGAGTGGAATGGGCAATGTCAGAAGGCCTTTCAGACCATTAAAAAGCAGCTGACAGAGGCACCAGTGCTGGTACCCCCGAAGGATGGGATCCCTCTATTTATGTATATATCGGTCAATGCCATTGCAATGGGATGTATGCTGGGACAGAAGAATGAGGCAGGTAAAGAGCAGGCCATCTACTATCTCAGCAAGAGATTTAGCCGATGTGAACAGAATTACACTCCCATCGAGAAAACCTGTTGCGCTTTGGCCTGGGTTGCAGGGAGATTACAGCATTACCTCCATGGGCATACTACGTACCTGATATCGAGAATGGATCCCCTGAAATATATTTTTGAAAGGCCCATGCCGAACTGTCGACTGTCAAGATGGCAGTTAATCTTACAACAGTTCGACATGATATACGTAACCCAGAAAGCCATGATAGGGCAGGGAATTGCAGATCAGTTGGCAGAAACGCCATCAGGAGGGATGGAGCTGTTAGAAACTCCTTTGCCGGGCGAAGATGTATTTTGGGTATTACACACGAAATGTGATGACGAGGGACAGTTCTGAAAGTTGTATTTTGATGGTGCCATGAATGCTGAAGGGGCAGGAGCCCGAGCAGTCCTGGTCTCTATCACCGGAGAGCAATACCCTGTGGCCACTAAATTGCAGTTCAGTAATTCGAACAACACTGCCGAGTACGTGGGATGTATACTGGGACTCCGTTTTGCCCGTGATATGGGAGTGAAAAGACTAGCGGTGTTCGGGGATTCAGAACTGGTAATTAGACAGGCGATCGGGGTGTACAACACAAAGGAGCTCCGGTTACTTCCATACCATCGTTGTGTTATCCAATTGATGCGAGAGTTCGAATATATCGCTTTCCGACATATCCCCCAGGGACGGAATGATTTTGCAGATGCATTGGCAACTCTAGCTTCCTTAATCCACGTAATCAAGAGCAGGGACATTCCACAGATTGAGATAGCAGTACAGAATGCCCCGGCATACGAGGGATATGTTGCAGTATTATCAGACGAGGTGGTTCTGCCAAAGCAGTCTTGGTATCACGACATAAGGGAATATCTGAGGGATAGATCCATTCCCGACCAGGCGAGCCGAGCTGAGAGGATGAGAATTCAAAAGATGGCAATGAAGTTTTACCTGAGTGGGGATTCACTCTACAAGAGAGACGCTGGGTTGGGACTGTTGCAATGCGTAGATGAGACATAGGCCCAAAGGATTATGGACGAAATACATGGTGGAGTGTGTGGGCCACACATGAGTGGACCGATGCTGGCCAAAAAGATCTTGAGAACGGGGCATTATTGGTTAACACTGAAAGCTGACTGCGATGATCATGTCAAACGGTGTTACCAATGCCAGGCGCACGATAATGTGATCCATACGCCTCCCAATGAACTGCACTGTATGACCTCCCCGTGGCCATTTTCAATGTGGGGGATGGATGTAATCGGACCGATAGAGCCCAAGGCAAGCAACGGACACCGTTTCATTTTTCGTCATGATCGATTACTTCACTAAATGGGTAGAAGCAGCGTCTTTCCCCAAAGTAACTCAGGAGGTCATCGTCGGTTTCATCAGGAATAATGTCATCTGTTGATACGGGCAACCTGAGGTTTTGGTCTCCGACAATGCCAAGAATTTGAACAACGCCCTCATGAAGGGATTATGCAACCAGTTTAAGATCAAACACCTCAATTCTGTCATTTATCGTCCTAAGATGAATGGGGCAGTGGAGGTTGCAAATAAGAATATCAAGAAGATCATGGCGAAAATGTCTGCTAATCATCGGGGATGGCCGGATCTGTTACCCCTCACCCTGCTGGCATACCGAACGTCAACGCGTACTTCTACATGGGCAACCCCTTACGCTTTGGTGTATGGAATGGAGGTTGTTCTGCCAGTTGAGGTTGAGATGGCGTCCCTCAGAATATTGATCGATACTCAGATAAGCGAGGAGGATTGGATGCAAAGTCGATACGACCAATTGGCCCTAATTGATGAAAGGAGGGTGGCTGCTATTTGGCATGGTCAATTATACCAACAAAGGATCTCGCGATCATATGACAAAAGGATAAGACCTCGGAAGTTCAAGGAAAATGATCTAGTGCTAAAAAGAGTCATGCCTTGTCAAGACGAAGCCAAAGGGAAGTTTGCCCCGAACTGGGAAGGACCTTTTGTGATTAAGAAGGTGCTATCCGGAGGAGCCCTCATATTGCAAGAAATGGATGGTGAGGTATTTCCACAACCCCTCAATTCCGACTCGGTGAAGCGGTTCTACGCTTGAATCATCAGTTTCTCCTTTTTCTTTGAGGAACGAACTACGTAGGACCTGATCTCCCAACTTGTGGGGGTACGTAGGAAGCCATCATGGCGCGGTCCGATTCCTTATAATATATATATATATAACCAAAACCAATCCCCAACAGCCAGAAAAAGCCTTCCTATACCCTCGAAACCTTCCCGATACCAGCCCTAATCAGATTCATCCCGAGTAACATAAACCTAGCCCAACCAAACAGTTAGCCAAAATCTAAAACTCAATTCGATGAAATCAACAGGGTGTGCGGCAATATCTTTCAAATCTCCATCAAGACTGGAGAAGAGAAAGAAAGCGAAATGTCAAAATCATGGTCAGCTGGATAAAATGAAGATCAAATGAAAGGCAACGATACGACAAAAAGGGAAATTGACTAAATTTAAATGCATGTCTACATATATAAGTCATTTTTGTTACAAGATTTCTCTTTCGATAACCGATGAATCTGACATAGTCTATGCAGGAAATAAAATAATCTACAAATCTGAAACTAACTGAAGCAGGATGGATAAAGTGGTGGATAGATCTGAAGCATCAGCATCCCCTACAATCTGCCGCCCCATCATGTCGATGCGATCCAATAAAGCGGTGGCTCGGCTAACTGTCTCAGAGTGAGCATCTATAACTGCCCTAGTCTGCGATACAATGGCGTCTCTGTCAATAAGGGCAGCATCTCTGGCCAGAATAGCGGCATCTCTCTCAGCAATGGCAGCATCCCTCTCAGATTCAATAGCAATCAAGGCCAGTCGGATCCGGCTCTTCAGTGACCCGACTAGGGGCAGAATCGGCTGAGATGGAATGATATGTGGTATCATCTGGGAAAATCACTCCAGAATCATCAAAGGTCCCAGTCTGACTCAAACCAACCATGTCCGAGTCTCTGCGCAACCATTGCACATAAGCGAATGTCTGGATGGGGCAACTATCACTGTACTCGGCAAGGATCCTGCGAGACCAAAGATCATATACCCGCAGTAGATCTATCTCTGTCTGGGAGGATATAAGGAATCGGTATGCGGCTGCACCCGTGAAAGAGTGAAAATCCTGTGTCTGATCAAACTGCCCTGCAACCGCCAGGGGATGATAGGTCGTCACGCCTCTCATGCCAGCAATAGGGATGAAATCTAGGTTGGGCACGTGAGTCAAGAAGTTCATAAAGGAGCAATAACCCGAGTAGATCAGGAGATGAAAAGGATCCTCAATACCCGACAAGAATTCTACCCAGGAAGCCGCATCTGTACAGCTCACGGGACGAAACAAAAACTGCGTGGTTATGTCGTGGCTGAAGCAAAACCCACAGCGACGGAGATGACCGATGGGGCTGAGATGGCTCATAAACCACAAGTACAATAAAGTAGAGCTCCCTCTGAATACTCTGCCTTGAAAGGACTGACAATATGAGGCTGACATGTAGGTATCCGCCAATATCATGGGAAGAATGGTGTGATCCTCCTGAAGGGCTCTAACGGCCGCGACAACTCGCATGTCCAACTGATCGGGTCCTGCTGGCAAGTACAAATCTGAGATGACACAGGCCATCAAAACGTCTAACCTCAAAGCACCCCAGCGCTCCTCAGATATGGAAAAGTCACCAGAGAATAGACAAAAACTGTCAGGCGAGCCGAATCGGTCAATCAAGAAATGAAGGGGAACCAGATGGTCTGATGTGATCACCGATAGCAGAGCCGCCCTCCGCAACCCAGTGAAAGTCAAGAACTGACGACGCATGGGACCAACTGTGACCCTGGCGCAAGGACCGTCCAAAGGCAAACCAGTAAAGCGGGCATACTCCTCGAGAGTAGGGGTCATCTCCACTGTCCCTAACCTGAACACCTGACGGGCAGGGGCCTAGTGACCCAGTATACCATCTACAAAACCTGCCGGCACCTGAAAGGATAATAAGGACCGGAAATGTCCGAGAAGACCATCTGCAACAGCCTTGTCGCCCGGCGACAAACTGTCCAACCAACGGGAAAGTCTGCCGACCATCCCTGTGGGAGGACCGAGGTCCAAACGTGTCACGGCATCTGATGACGACATCTGTGAAAATAGTATCAAAAGACTATGCAGGGGTCATTCTCTATCCATAAATAAAAGCATGCATCGTACAGTTAATAATAAAGCAAGTGAATTTCATAAAGATAAAAAAACTGTGTATAAATAAATAGAGGAGTTCAATACATAGTGCATGAAGATAAAATATAATAAAATCTAACCGGTTCAGGTACAAAAGCCCTATCCTAGCCTAATCTAGTCAAAGGTGAGGTCATCTAAGAAAGCCAAATCCTCAAACTGATCCCCTAGAGTCGTCGAAGTCGGAGGCCCAAAGTTCATGTCGGGGATGTATGGCTGCGCTGGGGCATCAGACGAGCTTGGGCCGGTGTCAAAACCCATGCTATCAGGATCATATGCATAGGCGTCCTCTGGGGTCCGACCTAGCACTCGAAGATATAACGACAGCTGCTCCACCTGGCGGGTCAGAGTGGCAATCTGCTCAGTATGAGTGGGAGTCCGAACACAGGCGGCCCAATCGGTCATCATCACCGAGCCGGGAACCATATCTCCAAGAAAGAAAGTGGCCCGAGTCTGGGGACCGATGGTGCGGGGCACCCACTAAGTACGAAAGGCCTCGCTCGTGATGGGATCCGAAGAGAGTGTACGACCATCCTCCCCCGCAAGCATGATCTCCGAAGGCTGGGAATCCAACGGCCAGGAGGTAGTAAAGGGAAGAGAGTGCGGAATGCGGATCTCTCCGGTAACGCATCTGAATGCGCGCTCTCCCAGATACATCACCCAGCCCCCGACACTCTGCAAAGTAAGGCGGCGGGTGGAAAGTGCGAACTCCGGGCCGGAAGGATATCCATCGGTGAACCCCACAGCCAAGTGCTCAGAAAGATAGGGAGTCCAGACAACCTCCGCAGTAGTGATCAGCTCCAGCTGAATGCGACAGTGGGCAAAGCTGTCAGACACTGGCACCTCCTCCAAGGTGCTGTGATGCCATCGACGACCCCGGGGATAGGTATCCAGACCGAGGGTAGTGACAGGCCTCAGACAGGGGAGTCGCTCGTAGGCCCAGAACTGTGAACAAGAACAAGGAAAGGCATGAGTAACCAACAAATGCAGAAAAGATGAATGAAATAACGGGGAAATACAGTAAGAAAAGAGGAAGAGAAGGCTCACCAGCAGAAAATGGTAGAATCCGAGCCAAGCATCTGTCTGTCCCCCCGAGCGTAGACGAAGACCGTGGAGGAAATAAGCAAAGGTGAAGGACCCCCAATCATAGTCGCCAATCCGGTCCACATCCCTGACAGCTCCGACGACGCTGAAATGAATGGTAGAGGAGTTGTTCCCTAGGAAACAACCCCTCATGATGGTTAGGAACAGACGTCGGAGCAATATATCACGAGTGGCTCGATCCGCTGGAAATGGCGTCGTATATATGCCCCCGACGGCGTCAACAGCCAAAGCTCCAGACCGAATGCTGCGGGCCTTAAAGACCCGATCATCGGCAGCAAAACCCAGCAAAGCTCAGACCTCCGCTGGAGTAATGTCAAGATCCAGAGGGACACGGGATCCGGTGAACTCGATGCCCGTGATGTACCTCCAGTCCCAGGGAGTCAGCACGACCTCACAGTCCAAAAGGTGAAGGGACTGGGTCTGGTGAAACCATCTCTCGGATAAAGCCCGCATATAACCCCAGGGGCACTGGCGGGGAATGATGGTGAAGAAATGACGAAAGCCCCAGGAATCCACCATCGCTCGGTAATCACTGTGCAAAGTCGTGTAGAGGGAGTAAATGTTAAACCAGTTACCCCTCGGCTGAGTAAACTCGGGCACCTGTGGCAATCACCAATGGGTCAGTCCAGATAGAACGGGAATTGAGAAATTGAGAATAAAATCAGAGTAGAATTGAATATACCTCATTAGCCACGAGAGATGCTGAGGGGTGACGACTGAGATCCCGACCCAATAGATCGGGTATCTGCACAGAGGCGCCAGACAGGCGCGATGAGGAGATGGAGCTGGTGTGCTGGAGGATGGCCCCTCTACCGCAACGTCCGGAAGAGCAGCCTCCTCAACATCGGGGTGATCGGGACGGATGACAGCCTCCGCCAGTCGGCGAGCCTGGCGGGTCCGGGGCAAGACAGGAACGGGTGCAACCCTACGGCGGCGAACGCCCAAGGTCCGAGATGCGGTGGAGCTACTAGGAGTGTCGGGATCCATAGCTGGAATAGAACAGGCGAAAGGGAAGGTAAATTCTATTTTGAATTATGTCAATTTCCTATCCTCATCGCAGAATTAATGCGGCATGATGCATGTTTACTATATATGCATGAAAAAAAATCGACAGAGTTTCGTCTATAAAATGGACATCCCATGCATAGGCAAGCATGTTTTTCAAGGAACCAAAGCCACAACAGATCAAAATTGCATTTATATGAATAATTGCCGCATGAAAATGACCCTAATGCATGATTTTCTTCCAAAAAGAAACAACAAGAATGTGGGACCGCATCATGAGCATAAAATATGACTTGCGCAGTTCATACATAGCATATACATGCAATAATACATGGCATAGCATGTCAAAGCATACATTTATATCTCTAAACATGCAGAATAGCAAATTTATAGCAAAACATTGATGAAATTGGAAAACAATCGGTCAAAGTGTTACCTGTAGCGCGTAGATCGATCTAACCGGAGCGGTTTTTGCAAAAAAGGTTGGAAAACTCGGCAAAAGGGCGTGCAAAGGTCTGAAAATCGCGTGGGGTACGAATGAAAGTGACAGATCTGGGAAGCGGCTGGCCGCCTATATGCCCGATCTTGGCCGCAGATCAATCTGCGGCTGGCCGCAGATCCATCTGCGGCTGGGCCCAGTGGCTCCCCCTTGTCCATTGCAGGCTTAATCGATTCTAAAGCGCATTTGACTCATAATGTGGTAATAAAATGCGAGATTTTGTTGAATTGGGTGTCGAACACGACTTCTTAATTCAACCGAGCGACCGGAGACGAGACCCGGCACTCACAAGACAATCGACCGGAGACGAGACCCGGCGATTACGACCGAGCGACCGGAGACGAGACCCAGCACTCACAAGACAATCGACCGGAGACGAGACCCGGCGATTACGACCGAGCGACCGGAGACGAGACCCGACAATACGACCGAGCGACCGGAGACGAGACCCGACACTCACAAGACAATCGACCGGAGACGAGACCCGGCGATTACGACCGAGCGACCGGAGACGAGACCCGGCACTCATAAGACAACCGACCGGAGACGAGACCCGGCGATTACGACCGAGCAACCGGAGACGAGACCCGGCACTCACAAGATAATCGACCGGAGACGAGAACCGGCGATTACGAGATGAATGACCGGATACGAGACCCGGCACTCGCCAGATGATCAATCGAATACGAGACCCGGTGATCACAAGATTGGCGACTGGATGCGAGACCCGGCGCTAACGATACGATCGATTGGAAGATAAAACCCGACGACTAATAATGCGGTCAGGGATTGATGCATCGACACCTTTACGAATGTTTTGCATGCCTTACATCTTGCATCGCATCATAAGTTGTATGTGTTGCATCATGCATGTATTATCATTTTTGAGCACTGTCATTCATGCATCGGGTGTCTATTTCTTTATCCTGTTCATTTCATTCAACATTTCATAAACATGATAAAGAGGGGCAGCTGTAGACACCCAAATTTTGCACTTCGTATACTAACCCTGACAGGAGGGCAAATTCGGGAAATGAACCGGCCTGCGAGAGCAAAGGATGGACAAGTGCGAACATTCGACGCCACCGCGACGATTTACAACCGCAACCGACGTGACAACAAGGTTGTCCAAATTGTGCATGCCCGGATGATGTGGCACATTTTCCAGTAATTCCCGGACTGCAAAATACAAGCATGTCGGCGAGAACTGACGTCACGACCCGAGAATCAAGGCGTAACACTAAAATCGAGAAAGTCAAGCCAGCCAGCCGCGGATTGATCTGCGGCCAATAAGGGTTGGCGGCCAGCCAGCCGCAGATCAGCCTATTTCAGCCTATTTCAGCCCATCCCCTCATCAGCATACAGGAGGTTGAACAGGCGGAGAGAAGAAGAAAAACAGCACAGCAGCAGCTCGGAAAAAGGGAGAAAAATAGGAGAATTTTGCAACAAAAATAGGAGAGAAAGGAGAAAAGAAGGGAGGATTTATACTCTTTTGATTTGATTGTATCACATATACTTCCCAATCTATTCAAATACACAAGTTTACATCCACTTTGATATCATTTGCAAGGTGAAAATCTCCTTATTATTGTAATTTCTATCATATCATTTGGTCAAATTAAATGTAGTTTTCATGTAATTGGTGATGGAACAATGAATTAGGGATTATTAGTGTCGGAACAAAATTCTTCCTAATAATCCGATGATATTCATTTATTGATTTTTTGTTCGTTTTATGGTGATATATTGGGCGTGGTTCCTTTAGGTTGCTATTTTAGGATGTTTTAGCATTGTTAGATTATCCGTGTTAGTGACTTCTTGTAACCTCCACTTTGGGGTGTGTGGAAATTTCGGGTGTGAGCCTAAGAACGCGACCCCATTGGTCCAAATCCGATGATGGACGTTTTTTTTTATGTAAGTAGTAGGAGCGATGTAGTTTTCATTGTAAATATGTAATCGTCGGGCCTTAAAACGACGCTAAGGCGAGAATCGTGTTTAAGGCCCCTGCATAGTGAAAATATGTGATTGTGGGCACTCGGGGTTATTTTGATGGCTTACATGCCCATGAATAGCCCCAACGTATTTTAATGTTTGATTTGATTTATGACACGAAATTGATTTCAAAGCTAAACGATAAAGATTTTCATAAAATCAATCAAACTAGGTTTTTAGCTTCACGAGGATAAGAAATTGGGAGTGCTAATGAATGTCGATTTCTATTTAACGAGAAGGCAAAAGAAAGAAATCGTTTTCAAACATCACAAAAAATGGTTTTATAAAATAAATAATGTTTTATTAAATCCTTGTGCATAGGGTTAAAGAGATCCTAGAGGTTGCCTTTCATTTGAGATTGAAAGCAACGTATAAATCTCGATTCCTATTTTGACAAAGATTTAGAAAACTCTTGTTTTGCCAAAACGACACCTAATGCAATCTCACAGTTTTGACAATTAAAATCAAACATTTTCTCATAAGGCTTTCTCGTATAAACCGAAGGACATTCTGAAGCATTCCCAAAAGAAAAACACGACTTTTCCAAAACCCAAATGGTTTCTTCATGTAAACTCACCCCCACATTCACAAAGGCACACACACACGCACACACATACACATTTCATGAATTAAAGGATAGGAAAGTATCAAGATTGCGGTAACCGTGTTTCACGGAAGTCGGGGGGTGCCTAACACCTTCCCCTCGCTTAAGCAAGCCCCCGAACTCTATGAATCTCGGTTTGCAGACCAATTAATTCGGAGTCACATATGAGCCAGCGATTTATAAAAAAAAAAACGAAAACTCGGATGAGTTGGTACATCCATTTCAAATATACCAACTGGCGACTCTGGTTAATTGGCTCATCATACAAAACGATATTTCAAAACCCCGTCGACATTAATGCCGACCTTTTCCAAAAATCATCTAATAAAAGGCTAAAATTGGAAAGGGTAACAACTAGCATAGGATGTCGATTCCTCCCGGCGTCGACATTTATTTAACAATTAAGCAAATAACATAGCACACATAAGTTAATAAACTATCGTAAATCCTATAAGACACTTAATATTATCAATCCTGATAATATTTAATTCACCTCTTGGTATTATTAGTCCACTAATAACATTTTTATTCGTTTACTAATGTTATTAACATCTTAATAATATTTTAATCATCCAATAATACTTTAATCTAATATTATTAATCTCTTAATAATATTTTAATTCTCATATCATTAATAATATTTTAATCTAATATTATTAGCCATTTTTAATAATATCTTAATCATTTATTAATGCTTAAAACAAATATTATTACCCATTCAATAATATTTCCATAAAGTTTTAATCTTAATATTTCTTTGTTTACTTAAAAATATCAAATTCTTATATTACAAATATCATAGTAATATTTTAATAAGTTATTAGGCGAATAAACAATTTATTCTAATTATTTTACCCTTTATTAAACAACTCCTTTACTACCCATAAAAGGTCATAAATATTATTTCTCATTAAATATTACCAAAATACCCCTCAATAGTCATAATATATAATATTAGGAGTATCCAAGCTTAAAAATCACATTTTTCTTATTTATGACATCATTTAACCATTTATTTTCTTTTAACCATAACTATAACATTATTATGAAAAATAGCAAATTGGTTCTGAAAATTATAATCCTTTGGATCTGGATATTATATGATCCAACAATGATCCACAAATATTCCTGGAATTTTAGAAAATGATTTACTGTTTTTAAAGTACTCAAAATCTCCGAATCGTGTTACATTTTTCATAAATTGAGTTTCGCTCAGAAAATTCTGAAATTTTAGGGTACACTCTCATAATATATATAAACATACTGTAAAAATTTCATATTATTTCAAGGTACACACAGTGAGAAATCCGAGTATGAATATTTAGGAGTCCTGCACGGTAAAAGCCATTACACAAAAATTACACATCGAAACGTGTTCATTCTTTTTCCTACTTGTAGATACTTCTTAAGGTACCTCTGTGATTTTTTCCAGATTTTTAAAAGATACATAACTGACTGAAACAACCTTTGGAAAAACGAGGACAGCAAGCTTTTAGGGTTTTAAAGTTTTAAGTTTTATAGCTGGACTGTTTTGGGAATATAGCCCCCAAGGCTTCAAAAATTATTAGATTTGTGTTCTACCACTTGGGTTTACTAGCTAACTCATGTACCTAGCACCCCCTTTCAACGGATCACAAATCTAAGTTGTAGATCTCAAGTTATGGGTGATCCAAGTGAAGAAAAGCTAGGGTTTTACCCTTTAAGAACATAAGTTCCTTTTCTTCCTTTGAATCTCCATTCTAACACTCAAGAGGATTAGATCTATACATGAAGCATGAAGATCTAATGATTCTTGAGTCTTAGAATAAAATCTCTCAAAAACTATGAAAATAAAATAAAGTAAGAAAGAAGAAAATGGTTTAGGGTTTCACCTTGATCTTGTAGCTACTCTCCTTGATCTACTAAAGTATGTGATGAACTTGAGATGCATGAACTATGCTAATCTCACTCTCTTTTTCTCTCTAAGGTCTTACTCTATACTTGGTGAATAATAGATGAACCAACCCTACTAGCATTTCATTGAACTTTTCAATCGATTCAGATTTGTATTTCATTAAATACACATATCCAAATCTAGAATGATCATCAGTGAAAGTAATAAAATAAGAATACCCTCCTCGTGCATTCGTTGTCATAGGTCCACATACGTCTGTGTGTACCAACTCTAACAACTCTGTAACTCTTTCTCCTTTTCCACTAAAAGGAGATTTAGTCATCTTACCCATGAGACAAGATTCACAAGTTGGATATGATTCGTAATCAGATAGCTCTAAAAGTCCATCTTTATGCAACTTGGTTAATCTTGTTTCATTGATATGACCGAGTCTATAGTGTCACATAAAGGTATAATTAACATCATCTCTTTTTCTTTTCTTAGTTTGTTCAATTTGAAGTATATTTTCATGCAAGTCAAGTATGTAAAGTCCATTCAGTAGATTGCCAACACCATATAAAACATTTTTATTATAAATAGAACAACTGTTGTTCTTTATTATACTATCAAAACCATCCATATCTTATACAGAAATTGAAATAATGTTTCTAATGAGTGTTGGAACATAATAACAATTATTTAAACTAATGAACTTGCCCGAAGGCAGTGCTAAACAATAAGTTCCTACAGCTAATGTAGTAACCTTTGCTCCATTTCCGACTCGTAAGACGACTTCATCCTTGTTCAGCTTTCTACTTCTGCTTAGTCCCTGCATATTATTACATATGTGAGAACTACAGCCGGTATCCAATACCCAAGTAGAATTTTGACTTTCAGAAAAATTAATTTCAATCTTGAACAAACCTAGATCGAAAGTCGAAGCTTCTCCAAGCTTCTTTTAGTCCGCAAGATACTCCTTGCAGTTCCTCTTCTAGTGTCCCGGCTTATTGCAATGGTAGCAAATTCCTTTGCTATCTGGATCATGTTTCTTTTTATCCTTTCTCTTCGCCTTGCCCTTAACCTTCTTGTTTTTCTTCTTTTCAGAAGATACCTTGGGCCTCTTCCTTTTCTTGGAAGAATCATCTACTAGTAAGACTTGGTTCTTGTTAGATGAGAAGTGACCTTCAATAGTTTTCAGCATGTTAAGTAACTCAGGCAAGCTGACGTCCAACTTATTCATGTGAAAATTCACAACAAATTTATGAGAAGGTGTCCGGGAGTGATTGCAAGATCAAATCTTGGCTTAACTCCCCATCCATCACGAACCCAAGCTGTCCAAGTTGTTCAATCAAATTGATCATCTTGAGGACATGAGTCTCAACAGTAGTGCCCTCGGTCACACGAGATCGGAAGAGCTCCTTAGATATCTGATATCTTGCAGTCCTACTTTGTTCACCATACAACTCTTTGAGGTGCAGCAATATAGTAGGAGCATCCATAGTTTCATGCTGACGCTGAAGCTTGCTCATGGATGTGAGCATGATGCATTGAGCCATGATTGCATCATCTTGCCACTTTCTGAAAGCAGCAATCTCTTCCTCAGAGGCTGTTTCTGCAACATTTACAGGCAATGGCGAATTTAGGACATAAGAAATCTTTTCAGCAGTGAGAACAATTCTCAGATTCCTTAACCAGTCCTTGTAATTCAGTCCAGTCAGTTTGTTAGCATCAAGTATGCTACGCAGTGATAGTGAGTTTGACATTTTTAAATTCTACATGTGAAATAGGCAACATTTTAGCATACATTCATTTTATTAATCATCAAAATAAATTAGGTCTTTATTTAAATTGGTATCTCTCACTTTTTCATCAAACTATATTACCCTCATTATATAGTTCGACAATTCTAATTAAAGATTTGCTAGTGAGATTAAGGATCCCATTTCAAATGTATATAGCCTTGTGGTGACACAACAAACGATATATAAATAAATAGGTAGACAACTATTGTCAATTACATCACTATGTAACTCCTTATATTTTGCCTCTTAGATTATTTTGATCAAGTGGTGACATATTCGAATCAAAATTATCCAAGTTAAGTCCATCCTAGCACTTCCATATATGTGAAGAGAAAAATACCGTCCTTGTCGTGACACAACAAAACAGTAATGTTCAATTCCTTAATAAGCATTAAATGTGATAAAACAACATCTTAAATATTTAATACTTGCCTTGTGGTGACACAACAAACTCATATTAAACATTTAATACTTTATTGCTTTACCATGCTAGAAGGTGACGCTCGATATTCCGAATATCTTTGAACGTTTAGGACTTAATATGATTTTCTTTGAGGGGTTTATTATTATTAGTCTCATCTTGTTTAGCGCGCATGCACATATATATAAAATACGCGTCATATTATTTAACATGCAAAGCATGTTAGATAATATATAATATATATATATAGTAAGCATTCACATATAGAATACTATATTCTACCCGGATTGATTATGGACTTTTATTCTAGTTTGGTTCACTAGAGCCACCAAATGAACCAAAAGGTCAAACCTAGGATACAAGAATTAAATTTAAATATAACTATTACATTTAAACCCGGGCTCCATTACAAATAGGTCTTCAAGCGCTCCTTGCTCATTTGTCTCCAATTCTTCAAAATAATTCTAACTAATCCTATTACATGAACTATTTACTATAATAGAAACCTTGATCAGCAGTCAAGGGAAAGTACATAGGAGGGAGATAGAATTTACATTAAGAAAAAATAGAGAAGACGAGGTACGCAGACCCCATTTATAAAAACCCATACATTCAAGCATCCTTTAAAATAATTCCAATCACACATTAGTCAATAGTCCATAATTAATCCCTATTTATTATCATGCATATCTCTATATGTATCAATAAATAACATTCATCTCATGAATAATAAAACCATTCCATATATGCATTGATATTAATTAATGAGCAAAAGTTTTGCTAATATTTAGTTTTGAAACAAAATAAACTCTTTTATTTTAATCAAAAACCAAATCCAAATTAAACTCCTTTAATTTTAGCAATCTGAAATCTTATTCCAGATAAAAATAAACATCTTTACTTTTAAACTTTTATCAATTAAATAAACCATTTATGTTAATTGAGAAAAACAAAAAAAAAATTCAAACTCTACATACTTGCACGGTCGCACTCCAAATTGAACTAGGAGCAGCGCGGTCGCGCTGCACCCCCAGAAACGTTTTTTGGGTTTGGGCGCGGCCGCGCTCCAGAATGAACTGGAGGCGGCGTGGCCGCGCCGCGATGCAGATTCAGAAAAAACTTTTAGCCCAAAAATCCGATCGTATCGCATATCAATTCATATATGGAATCATCAAAATCAATAATTAACACAAGGATTAGGCTCTGATACCACTGTTAGGTTGTATAACGCGAACATGCAATCAAATTACATAAATAAAGCGGAAGCGAGATAAAACAGATTTTAAAATTTTAATACAAACCATCACCATGATCTATCCTTGTGTTCAATTATCAATTAAACGAAAGAGAAAGAGAATAAGAATTATACCCTCGTAGATCAAAGCTTCCTCGGGTACAAGTTCAACTCCTAGTCGTTCGTGTTCTACTCGAATTCCACCGATGAGATTCCTTCCTTTGATCAATGTTAGCCACCCAAGTGTTTGGCCTCTAGAGGTGATCCACCAAGGAAGAATAGGTATTCAAGAAGTTGGATATTGGCAAAACCCTAGTTTCTATCTCTATAGAAATTGTAAGTACTCTCCACAATCTAATGCAAGAGTGTGTAACCCTAACCTATGATAAGACTCCTCTTATTTATAGATGTAGGAATAACTCTTCCCTAAACTATTTAGGATTAGAGTTTCTATTATAATTAAACTCCTTTAATTAATTATGCTCCTAATCCAATTAGGAATCCATGTGAGAGTACTTCTATCAATTAATTCTCAATCCCTATTAGGAATTAAATAATAGTAATAGTAATAATAATAATAAGCTATATTTATATTTAATATTTCTAAAATATTAAATAATAAATATTAAGCTATTTAATTTATTCTATATCCATAGATTAAATTAAATACACTTAACTTATTAGTACAATTATGTCATTTACTTCTTAAATAAATATTTTTCCTTTGCGGTGTGACCTTTTAGGTTCTCTATATTAAACCGGTTGTGAATAAATCAATTAGAATAATTCTAATTATATTTAAATAAATAAATTAAACTATTTAATTCATTTAAATAATATTTATTCTACAATAAGGGTAAGCCCCCTTAGCGATCAACGACTTTTCCAGAAAATATAGATTTCAACATTAATCACAAAAGAACCTTTCAGTGCATAGTTACCGCACAATTCAATCCTTCTACCATACAATGTCCCAATTAAATATAAGACATGAATTTACTGTCAAGTATTAATTTATTTAATTTTATGTATTTCGATTTCCAAATGCAGAACTCAAAATAATGCAAATTAGAAACTCCTTTCTAATTTCATTCTGCCTTGGCCAAGGACTACTGAGTTGTCATTTATCGAATCACATAGGACATTCACATCTTTTACTAGACGTGGTAGATTCTTTGCTGACCATTCACCTATCTTCATGTACAAATTATTATACCCAATCATACCCATTGATATACCCTAAAGGTCTTAAGGGACATGTCAAAGTATAACTCATCATACACAAGATACTATGATGATCTCAAGTCCAAGGATCACTTGTACTACTATCAGTATAGGAATTCCTATTGACATGCAAGTAAATCTCCATTAGGTATTCCTTAACGAGTCACATTCAGTGAACTTATTCTCCAATAAGCACCTACATACTTGCTTTAGTGTCTCCACACAAATGATTATGAGATCAATCATCCTCTTCTTAAGAGCAAGCAACATATGTATTAATCTATCTGGATTCACTAATCCCCTTTTTAGTAATCCAACGATTAGGAACGATTTTAGTTTGTGAGCTATCTAGAATTTATACCTCATTAGCATGATCACCATCATGATTCTAAAAGCATTGCTCAAAACTATGGGTTTATCACATTTAATATAACAGCACTATGTAGATAATGTAAAATGCCTTTTAAAAAAATCAATTCTTTTATTAATAAATGAATAAGATTACAAAGTATATGCTACATCATATCAAATATGATTGGTTTGTGTGCATACTACTTTCAGTTTCTTCTATCCTTTTCTTTTATCTTTAATTTTGTAATCTCTGGGATGTTTTTATTTATTATCTGGATGATATTTTCCTTTATTACTATGACCTAAACTTTCAATTAAGATTGCAACGGAACTTAGTATGTAATTTGGATTGATATTTTCTATTTAATTTAAGTTGATTACATTAGAAACGTTTATCATATCATGTTCTTATTGATTAATTGCCTAATCAACAATTACTGTGATAGTCTATACAAAATTGGAAGATGAAGTATAGATTTAGATATGGGTATGATACCTATATGTCTTTTGCAGCCATTGAAAGAATTTGAGCTTGAAATCTTAATTAACATAATTCACATTAGAATATAGTGGGCTAATTAGTTAGGGTATTCCTTGTAATTTTGTTGCTTAATTGTTGGATTTATAAGGATTTGTTCATGTGTCTATCAAAAGAAGTGCATGAATAATATAAAGAATTCTTGGTTAGCGATTCATTGTAATTAATTAATTAAATACGAAGTGTATTGGTTTAAATGAAATACTAAGGGAAGTTGTAATCTTAAACTTTTAAATCTGCATTTACTCTTTTAATTAATTATTTTTATTAGTTAATTTTAATTAATTTTAATCTTAATTTTCAAATATCATTCGTAGTTTAAATAGGATTAATTAGATTAGAAATAATAATTAATAAATATTAACATATTTCCTCGTGGGTTCGACACTCTACTTACTCTTTATTACTTGTTGACCACGTATACTTGCGTGTAAATTGTCTATACCAATTTTGGACAACAAATTTTTGGCGCCGTTGGGGAGAAAATTATTTTAATATTTTGTCATTATTAATTTTGATAAAGTTAATCTTAATTTAAACATTTTTTTTCTTTCTATCTTACTTCCTTTTCAGGTACCATGACTGCATTTAATTATTAATGGTCATATGAGGGAATGACACAACCAAGGGCGACAATGATAAGTGACGTTGATGCATTTACAACATTATCAGCCCGGATAACAGCGCTTTCAAGTACAATTGATGCTCTTGGGAGTCAGTTCACTCAAAATGCATACTATCAACAACAGCCCAGTACCAACCCAAATCTTTATCATTCAGGTTGGTAGGACCACCAAGACTTTTCATGGAGCTATGATAATCAGGATCAATTTTATACTCCAAGTCCATCATACCCACCAGAATTCTTGTATCCACCTCCACCATAGCAAGAGCTGATGAATTTTGAGGAACGCCTTTCCAATTTAATAGAGCAGTATGAGATGATGATGGGCAATCAACAAGTGGCGCTTCAAAATCTCGAGAATCAAGTAGAACAGCTGGCCAATGCACTTAAAAATTGTCCTCTCAATGCTTTGCCAAGCGATACGGAGTTAAATCTAAGAAGAGAAAGCGTGGAGCATGACAATACAATTCCATGTCAGAATGGTGAGGAGCTACATAAGGCTAGGGGAGGAAAATTAAAAAGGTCACACGATGATGTGGAAGATGTTAATGAGGCTGAAAAAAAAGGTTCAAGAATGGGCCACAAGAATAAGAGGTTGCATTCAAGACAATCAAGCTTCCATATGATCGTGAGGAGTGTTTCTGGATTGATGTGGTCAAGGATACAGGAAAAGTTGAATCGAATGATGAGAATTATTTTCTGCCAATGGATGAAGATAAGTTTGGGGGTTTTCAAACGTACAATGATGCCAGTGAATTCAAAGAAAAGACTAAGAAGAGGCATGCAATGATAATTTTTGCGATTGAACCAGATTGAGAGAAGAGGAAGTAGTCAGGCTAAGGACGTTAAACTAAGTGCTAACTGGGAGGCAACCTAGAATTGCATTTTATTTTTTGTTCAATTATTTTTAGTCTTCTAGTTCATTTAGCTCTTTAGTAGTTCTTTTGTCTTAGTTTAGGTTTTTACATTCGTTGAAAGGCTCTCTGCAAATTAACTATTAATATTGGGTTTATTTGATTACAGGCAAAAACATGGAGGAGGACAAAAATTTGCTAAGTATGGCTCAAGCGCCTAGGCACCCAACTCCTTCATAAACCAAGCGCCTAGACGCTCGACCTAACCAGCGCATTCAGCCTCTAAGCGCCTAGGTGCACATCCCAAGCCAAATCCAAGCGCCTAGGCGCTCCAGCCAAAACTTAGGAAAAAAAGGCATTAGTTCTGAAAATTGCAACACAAAACCAACTCATCTCTCTCCTAATTCAACCAAACCTCTCTTCCACTCCTTCACAACCCCACGACATCTTTTATTGTCCTCTCCTAATCCAAAAGTAAAATAAATTCTCCAACCCACAATCAACAAGAAATCAATTCAACATTGTGGACTAAATACCTATCAAATTGGGATTGAATCAAGTTTGGGGGAGGTTCTCAAATAGCAGCTCCTTTCTAACTTTTGCCACCACCAGATTTAGACCCTGAGAACGACGAGGAGGCTGATGCAGATGATGAGGACGTGGAGTAAGACGTTTATCAGGGAAGTCCTCAGTTCTTAATTTCTCAATGTTTTACACAATGAGGACATTATGTCATTTAAGTTTGGGGTGGATTATGTGCATATAGCTTAGGCTCATGTTCATGGTTAGATAGTTTGAAATCATATTTGATTTTGTTTCATTAAATAATGCATGTTGCTTTTATTTGGATTAGTAGTGGATGTTAATTGTTTAGGTTGTGTTATGCATCTAGTTTCATGAATTAAGCAAAAATTAATATAGTGTCTAATGTGGCCAATGATAAGATTGGATTGATGGTTTTAACTTAAGAAGAATTGAAAACTAGTGCTTAGTGATGACTTTGACTATGAAGTGAGGTTGATCTTGTCTAAAACTCATGTTAATTGGAAAACCACAGAATCAACTGT
This sequence comes from Aralia elata, assembly GCA_034770075.1. Lineage (NCBI taxonomy): Eukaryota > Viridiplantae > Streptophyta > Magnoliopsida > Apiales > Araliaceae > Aralia > Aralia elata. The sequence goes on along the minus strand of CM068384.1, from coordinate 38,417,293 downwards.
TTGGTCAATCTAATTCAAATTGTTACATAATTTGATTCTAATAGAAAGACTTGGGTTAAAACATGATAATATCGGTGAAACGCCCATGAAAGCAAAAACAAGCAAGAATCTAAGTTTGGGGGGATCTAGGGGTGTATATATTTAAAAAAAATCAGAAAATCAGTGTAGACACCCAAATTTTACACTTCGTATACTAACCCTGACAAGAGGGCAAAATCGTCAACTAACCCGGCCTACGAGGACGAAAGATGGACATAAGTACAAACACTCGGAGCCACCGCAATGACGTGCGATCAAAGCCGACATGACAACGATCAAAGCAGAATGACGTAGCACGTTTCCCAACGGTTCCCGGACCGCGAAATGCAAGCCTCTCAAAAAAAAACCAAACAGCACGACGCGAGAATCGAGGTGCGGTGTGAAAACCGAGGAGGATTAAAATAACTGAAGTGCATGGCGGCTGAAGTGCGCGATGGGCGCGGAGAAACCAAGGCCAGCCTTTATCAGCTCATTCCTTCATTGCATCCAGGAGGAGTTGAGAGTAGCGGAAGAAATTGGAAAAGAGGAAGAAAATAGCAACAGCAGCAGCGAGTTAGGGAGAGAAAAGAGAGAAAAAATGAGGAATTATACCTCTTTTGTGAGATTGTATCATATATATTTTCCACTCTAATTAATATACGAGTTTATACGCATCGGGGATTATTTGCAAGGTGAAAAAGCCCTCTTTTATAGCATTTTTGTTATATCATTTTGTTAAGCTTTTGGTCATTTGGGTTGCATTAAATGTAGTTTTTCTTGTATATTATTGAGAATACACAGATTAGGGATTATTAGTGAGGGTTCCAACGGAACAAAATTCTTCCTAATGGCCCGATGATATCCATTTGGTGATTTTTAGCTTGTTTAATTGTTGTAATATCCATTTTGTGTGTGTGTAGAAATTATGGATGTGAGCCTAGGAACGCGACCCCGGGGCCCAAATCCGATGATGGACAATTTTGGTGTATGTAATAGGATCGATTATCCTTGATTGTAAATATGTAATCGTCGGGCCTTAAAACGATACCAAGTTGAAAATCGGGTTTAAGGCCCCGAAATAGTGAAATATGTGCTTGTAGGCGTTTGGGGTTATTTTGATGGCTCACATGCCCATAAATAGCCCCAACGCATTTTAATGCTTGATTTGATTTATGACACAAATTGATTTCAAAGCTAAACGATGAAGATTTTCATAAAATCAACCAAACTAGGGTATTAGCATCACAAGGATAAGATATTGGAAGTGCTAATGAAGGTCAATTTCTATTTAACAAGAAGGCAAAAGAAAGATCGTGTTTAAACGTCACAAGAAATGGTTTTATGAAAATAAATGATGTTTTATTAAACCGTTGTGCATAGGGTTAAAGAGATCCTAGAAATTGCCCGCCACTTTATTTACGAAGCGATGTATAGGTCTCGATTCCTATTTTGACGAGGGTTTAAAAAAAAAACTACTCTTGTTTTGCCAAAACGACACCTAACGAAAATCTCGCCGCTTTGACAATTAAAATCAAACCTTTTTCATAAAGAATAAAGCTTTCTCGTATAAATCGAAGAACATTCTAAAGCACTCTCAAAACACGACTTTCCATAAAAAAACCCCAAATGATCCTTTCATACAAACTCACCACAACATTCACATAGGCACACACACGCGCACATGTACACATTTTAAGAATTAAAGGACAGGAAAAGCATCGAGATTGCGGTAACCGTGCTTCATGGAAGTCGGGGGGGTGCCTAACACCTTCCCCTCGCTTAAGCAAGCCCCCGAACTCTATGAATCTCGGTTTGCAGACCAATTAATTCGGAGTCACATATGAGCCAGCGATTTACGAAAGAACGAAACTCGGATGAGTTGGTACATCCATTTCAAATATACCAATTGGCGACTCTGGTCAATTGGCTCATCATAAAAGACGATCTTTCAAAACCCCTCGACAATAGTGCCGACCTTTTCCAAAAAATCATTTAATAAGAAGGCTAAAATTGGAAAGGATAAATATCGCAACGAAGCGACATTTCCTGGCGTCGACAGCTGGCGACTCTGCTGGGGACATTAGAGGGCTTAAGCCGCGTCAAATCTTGATGTTATCCTATCCTTTAAAAAATTCATCAGTGTGTATGTGCGTGCGATATTTTTTACTTGTTATTGTGTGAATGTCTGCTTTGTCCAATGAATGAATGATTGAATGGAATTGCTTTACTTTAAAGTAATCATTTGCATACGGTGAGGACGATGAATGTGAATGAATGTTGAGAGTGTACCTCCTCCTGAGGCGAACCCGTCGGTTGCTTATTACTGGACTCAAAGGGGCTGCTCCCCGGAGATGGCTCAGGAAACGCACCACCCATATCCGCTCCAATCGAAAGGATTCAGACGAGTAGATTGCGAAGATTTGGGGACCTTCATGCCAAAAAACCGCGAGAGTAACCTTAGGATAGGTCAGCCTCAGATTAACCCAACGCAGGGAAAGTCTCTTCATGCCCTTTTACGTTTACACGTATAAGTGTCATATTCAATATTTTTGCATATACCTTCCCTGTTGTCAAAAGAAAGTACAAATCTCTATGTTTTGCAGGGAATAGTTGGGAAAGCATAATAATTCGTGTCTGGCATTTATTATTGCAATGAGGGACTACTAGCATTTTGTCTTGTAGGGAAAGATTAAAAAACCCAAAAACACAAAAGTTACAGCTTTAGCATGCATCCACCTCTTTCATTTCCCAAGACTAAACTTCAAACCATTTTTTTCTGTAGGATTGCTCCTCGAATGCGTTTGCAATCTAGGAAGGCCCGGGTTTCTACATCTGAAATGGCTGATATTGCACCTACTAATCCTGGTTCCATATCTCGGGAGGAATTTGATGATTTTAAGAAACAGATGCTGGAAATGGCCACAATGTTGAAAGAGCAGGTGTTATTGAGACAAGATCCGCCAAACAAGGATCCGCCTAAGGATGATCCACCCCAGCCTAAGGGCAAGCCAATCATCCCCAAAGCCATTCCCGCACCTAACAAGACAGTGATCACTATCCCAGAGGAGGGAGACACTGATGACCTTCGAAAGAAAATGAAGCAGATGGAGGAGACTATCCAGTCTCTGAAAGGCATAGGTTCCCTGGGCAGGGTAAATTATTCAGATCTGTGTGTCTTTCAAGGAACCAGGTATCCGGAGAAGTTCAAGATCCCCGAATTCGAGAAATACAATGGGAAGGGAGACCCTTATACACACCTGAAGATATACATTGGGGAACTTGGGTCTTATGCAGAGGACGAAGGACTGAGGATGCAATTATTTCAAAAGAGCCTAACGGGAGAAGCAAGAACTTGGTATGCCCGCCTTGATAACGCTCGGGTACACAACTGGGAGGAATTGGCCCAAACTTTCTTGACACAATACAGCTTTCAAGCACAGATGGCCCCTAACAGATATCAAATGACAAAGGTCAAGAAGCAACCAAAAGAATCTTTTAGGGATTATGCACAGCGGTGGAGGGGTATGGCTGCTCAGGTAAATCCCCCAATGAGCGAGGCGGAAATGGTAATGACCTTTGTGGATATTCAAGAGGCACCCTATTATGAGCGAGTGATAGCGGGGATTAGAAGACCTTTTGCCGAAATGATAAAGCATGGAGAAATGGTTGACATGGGGTTAAAGACTGGCAAGATCCGGGACTTCACAACTCTAGAGGCAGTTGCGAAACAAATCCAGAGTGGAAACTATGGTAGTACTTCCCGCAGGACCCAAAAGAAAAGGGAGGAAGATGTTTCCCTCATCCTACAAGGATCGTCTAGGAAGGTGGATAATAGCCCTCCAGTGCAAGTACAGAGAATCATGCCACCCCGACCATCTAATTTCAATAACCAAGGTACGGATGGACGAAGAAGATTTGAGGCCACAAAAAATCGGGTATTCACCCCGCTTGGGGATCCTCTTGAACAGATTTTGGCAGTATTAATAGCACAAAGGAAGATAGTCGATTTGGCACCCCCAAGTGACCCGAAGGGAAGAAGATTTGACCCAAGTAAAAAGTGTGCGTACCATTCGGGTTCCCCTGGTCATGATACTCAGGAATGCTGGACGCTGAAGCACAAGATTCAGAACCTGATCGATAGCGGGGAGATCGTGGTGGAACAGCCGGAGTCGCCAAATGTCAAAATCAATCCCCTGCCTAAGCATGATAGGGAAGGGGTCAATATGGTGGAAGCCAGCGAACCGGAGGATCACCAAGGCTGAATTATATAAGGAGAACCGATGAGATGATTGGCATGATAAGTGATCAAGAGAATATACGAGGGACACCGATTAGGTTGGCAGGTCTGAGTAGGAGTATCCCGAAGGGACCTATCAGGTTAACGGCTCCGAAACCTCTCACCATTGCAGCGAGACCTCAAATCCCCATTAGCAGTCTGAAAACAGTACCGTGGAATTACGGGGGAGTGTCAGAGGAGGCGGCCAGTTGTGCTTTGGTAACATCAAAGGGGAATCCTTTATATCTTCCAGGACGAGTCCTTGAGAGCAAAGAGAAAAGGAACGAAACGATATCCGAGGAGAAAGCTGTGGAATTCTTAAGGAAGATGAATGACCCAGAAGTGAGGGGGATCAAAGTATTAAGCAAGGAATCGACTCTGACATCGATCCTGGATTTGGTATTGTCATCCGACGATCACCGCAGAGTTCTGGCCAAAGTCCTGGAAGAGGCACACATTCCCAAGGTGATTAACAAAGAGGGTTTCAGCCATCTAGTGGACCATCTGTTAGAAAATAACGTAATATCGTTCACAGATGATGATATCCCCAAAGAAGGAAGGGGGCATCGGAAACCGTTGCATATTGCGATAATCTCATCAGGATATGTCATGAATGGGGTGCTAATTGATGGGGGATCAACATTGAATATCTGTCCATTCAGTACGTTGAAAAAAATGAACGTCAATCCTAAGCGCCTGCGAGCCAGTTATGTGGTGGTACGAGCCTTTGACGGATCCCAGAAGGATACGATGGGGGAGATAGAATTGCCTGTGGAAATAGGGCCTTGTACTTTCGATATTTCATTCCAAGTCCTGGATATCGCGGCGAGTTATAACATGTTATTGGGAAGGCCGTGGATACACATGGTCAGGGCAGTTCCCTCTACGCTACACCAGCAAATTAAGTTTATCATCGATGGGAATCTGGTGACGATCTCTAAAGAGCATAATGGCCCTCCTCCTTCCCGGGACGGCCTGCCAGTGATTAATTTAGACGAATCGGCGGTACCCGCCAGTTTTCAGGCACTGGAAATCAATACTCCCCACTACAGATGTCTAGGGACTCCAGCCGTAAAACCTAAGGTCTCTCCTGAACTTACCTATTTTGCTAGAAAAATGATGAAGATGAAGTTCCGACCTGGGCAAGGGTTGGGGAAGAACAGTCAAGGAATTACTGAGCCTATTCAACTGCCCAACCAGATAGGCAAGGCATGGTTGGGGTATTATGGAGGCATAGAACAGAAACACTCTCAAGGGGAGACCCCATTTCGATCGGCCGAAATTCTAATGCCGAACGTCAACATTGAGCAAGGTACTGGCGAGCTCGTGTCTGAGACAGGAGGTAAAAAATCGACCCCCACGAATGATGAGTCGGTCAAAAAGAAGAGTTTCCTGCGGGAGGTTATGCAACAATTTGAAACCAAGTGTTATATCCTTGGACAGTCAGTAAGCATTGGAGAGGGGAAGGATGTTTCCACGCCGTCAGGAGCCCAACAGAGTGTGCCTATCATCGACTGGGCGGGGCTGGTTATCCCTAAAGAGGCTATGAGGAAGGACCAATACGATGTGGTGGTAGTCGTCAAGGAAGTTTCTGCTGCACAGCCACCTGTCATCTGTCGCATTTCGACCGATCTGACCACCGACAACTGGACGATGGAGCCAGTAATCTCCAAACGAGGGTAAAATACGACGTCAGGGTGGTAGACCCCGGAGGGTGGGGGATGAATATCTATCAGTTTTGGTTCCTTATTTTATATTTTGCATTAATTATGTTAGTTTGTCATGTTATTTTAGGGACGATCGCTGTGAAAAATGACTTATATATATGACAAATATTTTTGTTTCATGTCAGGTGTACCAATTTGAGTATTCATTGCCTAACAAACGATTTTTCAAATTTGAACGATGACTATGATTTTGATATTGAGCTAGATTTCGATTTAATGGGCTTTGAGCAAGATGAGGCAGATAATGACGACGCGCCTGAAGAGATCAAAGGATGGGTCGAAGACAAACCCAAACCCAACTTAGACCAAACCATCACCATAAATATCGGAACCCCTGACAAACCCAAAGAGCTCAAGATAGGGATAGACCTTACCCCTAGCCAGAAAACAGAAATAACTGAGTTGCTAAGCCAGTATGAGGATGTTTTTGCCTGATCTCATGAGGACATGATCAGATTGTCCACCGACATTGTGGTACACCGGTTGCCCATCAAGGAGGGTTTCAGGCCTGTCAAGCAGAAACTAAGAAAGTTGAAACCAGAGTGGAGCTTGAAGGTGAAGGAAGAGATCATCAAACAGTTCAGGGCTGGAATCATTATGGTGTCCACTTACCGGGAATGGCTATCCAATGTAGTCCTAGTGGTTAAGCCTGGAGGGAAGGTGAGGGTATGTGTCGACTATAGAGATCTGAACAAGGTCGGTCTCAAGGACAACTTCCCAGTGCCTTTCATACACATCTTGGTGGATAACACAACCCAGTATGAGATGTACTCTTTTGTTGATTGTTTTGGGGGATATCATCAGATAATGGTGGCGGAGGAAGATCAGTAAAAGACCGCTTTCATCACCCCTTGGGGCACCTTCTGCTATAGACGATTGGCTTTCGGTCTCACAAATGCGGGGGCTACTTATCAAAGAGCCATGATGGCCCTGTTCCATGACATGATGCACAAAGAGATAGAGGTCTACGTGGAAGACATTATCGTGAAATCGAGGGTAGAATCTGATCATGTAACTTATCTCAAAAAGCTATTCAATCGGCTCAGAAAATATAATTTAAAGCTCAATCCGGCAAAGTGTGCTTTCGGAGTGCAATCGGGCAAGCTCTTGGGATTCCTGGTTAGTGATCGGGGCATTGAGTTGGATCCGACAAAGATTAAGGCCATTGTGGATATGCCGGCACCTCACACAGAAAAGGAGATAAGAGGATTCCTTGGAAGAATAAACTTCATCAGCCGCTTCATATCCCACTTGACGACTACATGCGAGCCGATTTTCAAACTATTAAGGAAAGATGCCTCCCAAGAGTGGAATGAGCAATGCCAGAAAGTCTTTTAGACCATTAAAAAGCAGCTGACAGAGGCACCAGTGCTGGTACCACCGAAGGATGGGATCCCTCTGTTTATGTATATATCTGTCAATGCCATTGCGATGGGATGTATGCTGGGACAGGAAAAAGAATCAGGCAAAGAGCAGGCCATCTATTACCTCAGCAAGAGATTTAGCCGATGTGAACAGAATTACACCCCCATCGAAAGGACCTGTTGTGCTTTGGCGTGGGCTGCAATGAGATTACAACACTATCTCCATGGGCATACTACGTACCTGATATCGAGAATGGATCCCCTGAAGTATATCTTTGAAAGGACCATGCTGAACTGTCGATTGTCAAGGTGGCAGTTAATCTTACAGCAGTTCGACATCGTATACGTGACTCAGAAAGCCATGAAAGGGCAGGGAATTGCGGATCAATTGTCGGAAATGCCAGCAGGAGGGATGGAGCCTTTAGAAACTCCTTTGCCGGGCGAAGATGTATTCAGGATCTTACACACGAGATGTGACGACGAGGGGCAGTTCTGGAAGTTGTATTTTGATGGTGCCATGAATGCTGAGGGGCAGGAGCCGGAGCAGTCCTGGTCTCTATCACCAGAGAGCAATACCTCGTGGCCACTAAATTGCAGCTCAGTAATTCAAACAACACAGCTGAGTACGAGGGATGTATATTGGGACTCCGTTTTGCCCGCGATATGGGAGTGAGGAGACTAGCGGTGTTCGGGGATTCAGAGCTGGTGATCAGACAGGCGACCGGTGAGTATAGCACGTAGGAGCTTCGGTTGCTTCTATACCGCCGATGTGTTATCCAATTGATGCGAGAATTTGAGGATATCGCTTTCCGGCATATCCCTCAGGGAAGAAATGATTTTGCCTATGCATTGGCAACTCTGGCTTCCTTAATCCACATAATCAAAAGCAGGGACGTTCCACAGATTGAAATAGCGGTACAGAGTGCCCCGACATACGAAGAGCATGTTACAGTATTATCGGACGAGGTAGTTCTGCCAAAGTAGCCTTGGTATCACGACATAAGGGAATATCTGAGGGATAGATCCATTCCCGACCAAGTAAGCCGAGCTGAGAGGTTAAGAATCCAAAAGATGGCAATGAAGTTTTATCTGAGTGGGAATTCACTGTACAAGAGGGATGCCGGTTTGGGATTGTTGCAATACGTAAATGAAACGCAGGCCCAAAAGATTATGGACGAAATACATGGTGGAGTTGTGGACCACACATGAGTGGACCGATGCTGGCTAAAAAGATCTTGAGAACAGGGCATTATTGGTTAACACTAAAAGCCGATTCCGATGATCATGTCAAACGATGTTACCAATGCCAGGCGCACGGCAACGTAATCCATGCGCCTCCCAATGAACTGCACTGTATGACCTCCCCTTGGCCATTCTCAATGTGGGGTATGGATGTAATCGGACCAATAGAGCCCAAAGCGAGCAACGGACACCGATTTATCTTCGTCATGATCGATTACTTAACTAAATGGGTAGAAGCAGGTTCTTTCCCTAAAGTAACTCAGGAGATCATCGTTGGTTTCATCAGGAATAATGTCATTTGCCGATACGGGCAACCTGAGGTCTTAGTCTCCGACAATGCCAAGAATTTGAACAATGACCTCATGAAGGAATTGTGTGACCAGTTTAAGATCAAACACCTCAATTCTGTCATTTACCGTCCTAATATGAATGGGGCAGTGAAGGCTGCAAATAAGAATATCAAGAAGATCATGGCAAGAATGTCTGCTAATCATCGAGGATGGCCGGATCTGCTACCTCTCACCTTGCTGGCGTACAGAACGTCGGTGCGTACTTCTACAGGGGCAACCCCTTACGCTTTGGTATACGGAATGGAGGTCGTTCTGCCAGTTGAAGTTGAGATGGCATCCCTCAGAATCTTGATTGATGCTCAGATAAACGAGGAGGATTGGATGCAAAATCGATACGACCAATTGACCCTAATTGATGAAAGGAGGGTGGCTGCTGTTTTGCACGGTCAGTTATATCAGCAAAGAATCTCTCGATCGTACGATAAAAAGATAAGACCTCGGAAGTTTAAGGAAAATGACCTAGTGCTAAAGAGAATCATGCCTTGTCAAGACGAAGCCAAAGGGAAGTTTGCCCCGAACTGGAAAGGACCTTTTGTGATTAAGAAAGTGCTGTCCGGAGGAGCCCTCATATTGCAAGAGATGGATGGTGAGGTGTTTCCACAACCCATCAATTTCGACTCGGTGAAGCGGTTCTACGCTTGAATCATCATTTCCTCCCTTTTTTTTAAGAACGAACTACGTAGGACCTGATCTCCCTACTTGTGGGGGTACGTAGGCAGCCATCATGGCACGGTCCGATTCCTTAAAAATAATACTTTCTCTAACCAAAACCAATTCCCAACAGCCAGATAAACCTTCCTATACCCTCGAAACCTTCCTGAAACCAGCCGCCTAATCAGATTCATCTCAAATGACATAACCCTGATCCAACCAAACATATAGCCAAAATCTAAGACTCAGTCCGATGAAATCAACAGGGGTGCGGCAATATCTGTCAAATCTCTATCAAGACCTGAGAAGAGAAAGAAGGCAAAATATCAAAATTATGGTTAGCTGGATAAAATGAGGATCCAATGGAAGGCAATGATACGACAAAAAGGGAAAATGACTAAATTTAAATGCATGTCTATATATATAAGTCATTTTGTTACAAGATTTCTCTTTCGATAACCGATGAAACTGACATAGTCTATGCAGGAAATAAAATAATCTACAAATCTGAAACTAAATGAAGCAGGATGGATAAGGTGGTGGATAGATCTGAAGCATCGGCATCCCCTACAATCTTCTGCCCCATCATGGCGATGCGATCCAATAAAGCAGTGGCTCGGCTAACAGTCTCAGAGTGAGCATCCATAACTACCCTAGTCTGCAATACAATGGCGTCTCTGTCAGCAATGGCAGCATCTCTGGCCAGAATGGCAGCATCTCTCTCAACACGAGCTGCATCCCTCTCAGCCTCAGCAGTAATCAAGGCCAGACGGAGTCGGGTATCCTCAGTAACCTGACTAGGGGCATAATCAGCTGAGATGGAATCATATCTGGAGCTCATCTCTATGGATTCGGGGGGAATAAATACCTTTGGGGCGGTGTCATCTGTGAAAATCACTCGAGAGTCATCAAAAGCCCCAGTCTGACTCAAACCAACCATATCCGAATCTCCGCGCAACCAGTGCACATAAGCAAATGTCTGGATGGGGCAGCTATCACTATACTCGGTAAAGATCCTGCGAGACCAAAGATCATATACCTGCAGTAGATCTCTCTCGGTCTGGGATGATATAAGGAATCGGTAGGCGGCGGCGCCCATGAAAGGGTGAAAATCCTGTGTTTGATCAAACTGCCCCGTAACCGCCAAGGGATGATAAGTCGTCACGCCTCTCAAGCCAGCAATAGGGATGAAATCCAGGTTGGGCACGTGAGTCAAGAAGCTCATAAAGGAGCAATAACCCGAATAGATCAGGAGATGAAAAGGATCCTCAATAACCGACAAGAATTCTATCCAGGAAGCCGCATCAGTACAGCTCACGGGATGAAACGAAAACTGCGTGGCTATGTCATGGTCGAAGCAAAACCCATGGCGACCAAAATGACCGATGGGGCTAAGATGGCTCATAAACCATACATACAACAAAACAGGGCTCCCTCTGAACACTCTGCCTCGGAAAGACTGACAATATGAGGCTGACATGTAGGTATCTGCTAGTATCATGGGAAGAATGGTGTGATCCTCCCGAAGGGCTCTAACGGCCGCGACAATCGCATATCCAACAGATCGGGTCCGACTGGCAAATACAAAACTGAGATGACACAGGCCATCAAAACGTCTACTCTCAGAGCACCCCAGCGCTCCTCGAACACGGAAAAATCACCAGAGAATAGGTGAAAACTGTTAGGAGAGCCGAATCGGTCAATCAGGAAATGAAGGGGAACTAGATGGTCTGATGTGATCACCGACAACAAAACTGTCATCCGCAACCCAGTAAAAGTCAGGAACTGGCGGCGTATGGGACCAGCTGTGACCCTGGCACAAGGACCATCCAAAGACAAGCCAATAAAGCAAGCATACTCCTCGAGAGTGGGGGTCAGCTCCACTGTCCCTAATCTGAACACCTGACGGGCCCCTGCCCAATAGCTCAGAATACCCTCCACAAAGCCCGCCGGCACCTGAAAGGATAATAAGGACCAAGAATGTCCCAGAAGACCATCTGCGATAACCCTGTCAGCCGGGGACAAACTGTCCAACCAACGGAGAAGACTGCCAACCAACCCTGTGGGAGGAATGAGATCCAAACGTACCATGACGTCTGGTGACGACATCTGAGAAAAATAGTATCAAAAGACTGTGCAGGGGTCATTCTCTATCCATGAAAAAGCATGCATCATACAGTTAATAGTAAAGCATTTGAACTGTCATAATGATAAAACTGTGCATAAATAAATAAATGAGTTCGATACATAGTGCATGAAATGGAAAAATAAATCTAACAGGTTCAGGTACAAAAGGACCTATCCTATCAGGATCTAATCAAAGACGATATCATCTATGAAATCGGGATCCTCGAACTGATCCCCTGGAGTCGTCGAAGTCGAAGCCCCAAAGTTCATATCAGGGATATATGGCTGCACGGGGGCATCAGATGAGTTCGGGCCTGTGTCAAAACCCGCACAGTCAGGATCATATACGTAGGTGTCCTCTGCGGTCCTGCCCAACACTCGAAGGTACAAGGATAGCTGGTCCACCTGACGGGTCAGAGTGGCAATCTGTTCAGCATGGGTGGGACTCCGAACGCAGGCGGCCCAATCGGTCATCATCACTGAGCCGGGGACCATATCTCCAAGGAAGAATGTGGCCCGAGTTTGAGGACCGATAGTGCGAGGCACCCACCAGGTGCGAAAAGCCTCGCTTGTGCTGGGACCTGAAGAAAATGTCCGGCCATCCTCCCCCACGAGCATAATCTCTGAAGGCTGAGAGTCCAACGGCCAGGATGTAGTGAAAGGAAGGGAGTGCGGGATGCGGATCTCTCTAGTAACGCATCTGAATGCGCTCTCTCCCAGGTACATCACCCATCCTCCAACACTCTGCAAGGTGAGGCGACGAGTGGAAAGTGCGAACTCTGGGCCGGAGGGATATCCATCTGTAAATCCCACGGTCAGGTGCTCAGGAAGATAGGGAACCCAGACGACCTCAGCGGCGGTGATCAGCTCCAGCTGAATGCGACAGTGTGCGAAGCTGCCGGATACCGGGACCTCCTCCAAAGTGCTATGGTGCCACCGCCGACCCCGGGGATAGGTATCCAAGCCGAGAGTCGTGACAGGCCTCAGGCATGGGAGTCGCTCGTAGGCCCAAAACTATGAACAGAAACAAGAAACGGCATAAGTGACCGGCAAATGCAAAAAAGAGAAATGAAATGATAGGAGGTGCAGTAGGGAAAGAAGGCTTACTAGCAGAAAGGGGTAGAACCCAAGCCAAGCATCTGTCTGTCCCTCCGAACGAAGACGAAGACCGTGGAGGAAGTAGGCAAAGGTGAAGGACCCCCAATCATAGTCACCGATCCGGTCTACATCCCTGACAGCTCCGACGACGCTGAAATGAATGGTAGAGGAGTTGTTCCCTAGGAAATAACCCCTCATAATGGTCAGGAACAGACGTCGGAGCAGAATATCACGGGTGGCTCGATCTGCAGGGAAGGGCGTCGCATATATGCCTCCAACAACATCAACAGCAAAAGCTCCGGACCGAATACTACGGGCCTTGAAGACCCGATCCTTGACAGCGAAACCTAATAAAGCTCGGACCTCCGCTGGAGTGATGTCTAGATCCAAAGGGACACGAACTCCGGTGAACTCAATACCGGTGATGTACCTCCAATCCCAAGGAGTCAGCACAACCTCGCAGTCCAGAAGATGAAGGGACTGGGTCTGGTGGAACCATCGTTCAGACAAAGCCCTCATATAACCCCAGGGGCACTGATGGGGAATGATAGTGAAGAAAGAGCGGAAACCCCAGGAATCCACCACCGTGCGATAATCAGCGTGCATTGCTGTGTAGAGGGAATAGATGTTGAACCAGTTGCCCCTCGGCTGGGTGAACTCGGGCACCTGTGGCAATCACTAAGGGATCAGTACGGATACGAGCAGAGATTGAGAATGAATTCAGAGGAGTAATGAATATACCTCATTAGCAACAAGAGATGCTGAGGGGTGACGACTGAGGTCTCGACCTAACAGATCAGGTATCTGTACAGAGGCGCCAGGCAAAACGCGGCAAGTGGAGGGAGCTGGTGTGCTGGAGGAGGGCCCCTCTGCCACAATGTCTGGAAGAACGGCCTCCTCAGCCTCAGGGTGATCAGGCCGAACGACATCCTCTGCCAGTCGACGAGCCTGGCGAGTCCGAGGCAAGGCCGGGGCAGGTGCAGCCCTACGATGGCGAACACCCGAAGCACGAGATGCAGTGGAGCTGCTGGGAGCATCAGGATCCATAGCTGGAACGACACAGTCAAGGAGGGAGGTACATTATATTTCTAATTGTGTCACGAAATATTTAATCTGCCTATCTTCATCACAGGAATAATGCAGCATGATGCGTGTTTACCATATATGCAAAAAAAAAAAAAAAAAAAAAACGGCAGAGTTTCGTCTATAAAATTAGCAGCCCACGCACAACCAAGCATGTTTTCAATTAACTCAAGCCACAACAGGTCGAAAGTGCATTTTATATGGTTAATTGTAACCCGAAAATAACCATAATGCATGCTTTCAAAAAAAAAAAAACGACAAGTGTGTTTGACCCGCATCATGAACACAAAATATGACTCGCACAGTTGAAACATAACATATACATGCGATAATACATGGCATAGCATTTCAAAGCATACATTTATATCTCTAAACATGCAAAATAACCAAATGTATAGCAAAACATGGACGAAATAAGAAAACAATCGGTCAAAATGTTACCCGTAGCATGTAGATCGATCTAACCGGAGCGCTTTTTGTGAGAAGGCTAGAAAAATCGGCAAAAAGGACATGCAAAGGCGCAAAATCGCGAAAACCAATGTGGAGTACAGGTTGAAAGTGACAGATCTGGGAAGGGACGAGCCGCTTATAAGATCCGATCATGGCCGCAGATCAATCTGCGGCTGCGGCTGGCCGCAGATCCATCTGCGGCTGGCCCCTGTTTCCCTCCTTTTCCTTCCTTTGCAAAATTGATCAATTTCAAATCCATTTGACTTAAAAAATACGAAGTTTTAACCAATCGAGTATGGTGAATCAATCAGCCGGATATGAGACCCGGTACCGACGAGACGATCAACCGGAGACGAAACCTGGTGCAAACGAGTCGACCAATCGGAGACGAGAACCGATACAGACAAATCAATCAACCGGATACGAGATCCGGTGCTGACAAGACGATCAACCGGATACGAGACCCGGTGCCAATAAATCAACCAATTGGAGACGAGAACCGATACAGACAAATCAATCAGACGGATACGAGACCCGGTACCGACGAGAAGATCAACCGGATACGAGACCCGGTGCAGACAAGTCGACCAGTCGGAGACGAGAACCGATACAGTCGAATTAATTAACTGGATACGAGACCCGGTGATTACGAGACGAGCGACCGGATACGAGACCCGGCGCATACAAGACGATCAACCGGATACGAGACCCGGTGATTACGAGACGAGCGACCGGATACGAGACCCGGCGCCGACAAGACAATCAACCGGATACGAGACCCGGTGATTACGAGAGGAGCGACCGGATACGAGACCCGGCGCCGACAAGACAATCATCCGGATACGAGACCCGGTGATTACGAGAGGAGCGACCGGATACGAGACCCGGCGCAGACCAGACGATCAACCGGATACGAGACCCGGTGATTACGAGAGGAGCGATCGGATACGAGACCCGGCGCCGACAAGACAATCATCCGGATACGAGACCCGGTGATTACGAGAGGAGCGACCGGATACGAGACCCTACGCAGACAAGACAATCAACCGGATACGAGATCCGGTGATTACAAAACGATCAACCAGATACGAGACCCGGCGCAGACAAGACGATCAACCGGATACGAGACCTGGTGATTACAAGACGAGCAACCGGAGACGAGACCCGGTGCCGACAAAATGACCAATCGGAGACGAGAACCGATACGGGCGAGTCGACCAATCGGAGACGAAAACCGATACAGACGAGACGAACCATCGGAGACCAGACCCCACATCTACGAGATGATCGATCGGATACGAGACCCGATGGTTATGAGACGATAACGATTCCACGAGGACGACGATTACGAGACAGAGGACGAAACCTGCGATAACGATTATCGCAGTGAGTTGTCAAAGACGAAACCTGACAACAACGGTGCGATCGACGATTGAGTCCTGTTGAGATCGATACTCACAATGAATTTACGATTGCCTGATGCATTGACAACTTTACGAATGTTTTGCATGCCTTACATCTTGTGCTGCATCATAAACTATATGTGTTGCATCATGTATGTACTGTCATTCATGCATCGGGTGTCTAGTTCTTTATCATGTTCATTTCATTTAACATTTCATAAACATGATAAAGAGGGGCAGCTGTAGACACCCAAATTTTACACTTCGTATACTAACCCTGACAGGAGGGCAAAATCGTCAACTAACCCGGCCTACGAGGACGAAAGATGGACATAAGTACAAACACTCGGAGCCACAGCAACGACGTGCGATCAAAGCCGACACGACAACGATCAAAGTAGAATGACGTAGCACGTTTCCAAGCGGTTCCCGGACCGCGAAATGCAAGCCTCTCAGAAAAAAACCAAACAGCACGACGCGAGAATCGAGGTGCGGTGCAAAAACTGAGGAGGATTAAAATAACTGAAGTGCATGGCGGCTGAAGTGCGCGATGGGCGCGGAGAAACCAAGGCCAACCTTTATCAGCTCATTCCTTCATTGCATCCAGGAGGAGTTGAGAGCAGCGGAAGAAATTGGAAAAGAGGAAGAAAATAGCAACAACAACAGCGAGTTAGGGAGAGAAAAGAGAGAAAAAACGAGGAATTATACCTCTTTTGTGAGATTGTATCATATATATTTTCCACTCTAATTAATATACGAGTTTATACGCATCGGGGATTATTTGCAAGGTGAAAAAGCCCTCTTTTATAGCATTTTTGTTATATCATTTTGTTAAGCTTTTGGTCATTTGGGTTGCATTAAATGTAGTTTTTCTTGTATATTATTGAGAATACACAGATTAGGGATTATTAGTGAGGGTTCCAACGGAACAAAATTCTTCCTAATGGCCCGATGATATCCATTTGGTGATTTTTAGCTTGTTTAATTGTTGTAATATCCATTTTGTGGGTGTGTAGAAATTATGGATGTGAGCCTAGGAACGCGACCCCGGGGTCCAAATCCGATGATGGACAATTTTGGTGTATGTAATAGGATCGATTATCCTTGATTGTAAACATGTAATCGTCGGGCCTTAAAACGATACCAAGTTGAAAATCGGGTTTAAGGCCCCGAAATAGTGAAATATGTGCTTGTGGGCGTTTGGGGTTATTTTGATGGCTCACATGCCCATAAATAGCCCCAACGCATTTTAATGCTTGATTTGATTTATGACACAAATTGATTTCAAAGCTAAACGATGAAGATTTTCATAAAATCAACCAAACTAGGGTATTAGCATCACAAGGATAAGATATTGGAAGTGCTAATGAAGGTCAATTTCTATTTAACAAGAAGGCAAAAGAAAGATCGTGTTTAAACGTCACAAGAAATGGTTTTATGAAAATAAATGATGTTTTATTAAACCGTTGTGCATAGGGTTAAAGAGATCCTAGAAATTGCCCGCCACTTTATTTACGAAGCGATGTATAGGTCTCGATTCCTATTTTGACGAGGGTTTAAAAAAAAAAAAACTACTCTTGTTTTGCCAAAGCGACACCTAACGAAAATCTCGCCGCTTTGACAATTAAAATCAAACCTTTTTCATAAAGAATAAAGCTTTCTCGTATAAATCGAAGAACATTCTAAAGCACTCTCAAAACACGACTTTCCATAAAAAAACCCCAAATGATCCTTTCATACAAACTCACCACAACATTCACATAGGCACACACACGCGCACATGTACATATTTTAAGAATTAAAGGACAGGAAAAGCATCGAGATTGCGGTAACCGTGCTTCACGGAAGTCGGGGGGGTGCCTAACACCTTCCCCTCGCTTAAGCAAGCCCCCGAACTCTATGAATCTCGGTTTGCAGACCAATTAATTCGGAGTCACATATGAGCCAGCGATTTACGAAAGAACGAAACTCGGATGAGTTGGTACATCCATTTCAAATATACCAATTGGCGACTCTGGTCAATTGGCTCATCATAAAAGACGATCTTTCAAAACCCCTCGACAATAGTGCCGACCTTTTCCAAAAAATCATTTAATAAGAAGGCTAAAATTGGAAAGGATAAATATCACAACGAAGCGACATTTCCCGGCGTCGACAATCAGAAAAAAAATATATAAATATAAATAAATAATATAACTTGACTAGTTTAGTTTTCTGGCCTTTGCTACCCGGGTTATTAAATCTGTAGGGGTATCTTAACACCTAGTGCCCTAAATCCAATTGGTTTAAGAGTTACTGGTCGAAAGCTCGTTACATAGGTAGCTTTGAAAAGCCTAAGAAAACTAAACATTGCATAAGTCGAGTTTAAAAACGAGATGGAGAGAAAGACGCACTCGTGTATATATATATATATATATATATATATATATATATATATATATATATATATATGATAGTAGGAATAAACCTTGTTAGGGACCCCTATGCTTAGTGATTGCTTGAATCAGCTGAATTGGTTGTGTTCACAAGTTGAAATGAGTTAAAATTGGAAGTTTTCCTCTAAGAAGCTAATTATGTGATTGATTTAAGTTGTGATTGATTATAATGGTTGATATATATACACACACAACATGGTTGATGATAGGTGTAACTTAATTAATTGGTTAAAGTTATAAACTTTGCATTGGTTGGATGTTTTTTTTAAGTACTGTATGATATCTTTAAGGCCTGGTGTTGGATACTATGTTAGTTGATTGTTTAATTTGTAGGCATGCTAGTTGTAACGACCGGGAATTCTGGATTTGTCTTGTAATTCGATTTTTTGAATATTAATGAATATATTATATTTTATTAATATTATTTTTGTGTTGCATGTTTTAAGGTTGTGTGACAACCTGGATTAAGTGAATGCGTGAAATTTTACGTGTTATAGTTTTGTTTAAGTGAATAATTGATTTCGCGTTGCATCGCTAAATCACTATTCACGGGGCATGTTTCCCGAAGCACTATTCACGTCATAATATTTTTATGTCTTTTTCGATTTTAATAAATTTCATTAATACGTGTGAGCGAAGTGATAATTTTTTCAAGCGATGGAATATTTATTTGAACTCGTTAGTGATTTAATTTATTTCCGAAATGTATTATATGGGTGTTCCGAATATTTGGACAAATCCCATAATAATTATTTTTATGCGTCTCAATAAATTATGGGAATACCCATTTTAATTTTGGGTGGAGTTAGTTACCAAATTTGGTGCAAAAGTAGGAGTATTGGGGTATAGAAAAGACCAATTGGGTGTATTATTTGTGACATGTTATTAATATTGGAGTCAAGTAACCATTTTGGGGCAATCAAATGAGAGCATAGAGGGAGTGGTCGGGCAAGCCTAGTTTTTGTGAGACAAATTGCATTGAGTTCCAAACTTTGCAACATCCCTCTTGTTTGCTTAACCCACTCCCCCATCTCCCGAAGCCACCCACCAATTCCCTCACCTCCTCCTCCTTGTACATCTGATCATATCCATCATCCTTCCTGTTTGCCTAAATCTATACTAGCAAAATACGCAAGTGTACACAGTCCATAAGTAATAAAATGATAAGACAGTGTCAAACCCACAGAGAATTATTTAATAATAATTACCAAATACTAACTCATAATCAAATTAATTTTCTTTAAACAGTTCGATAAAGTTGTTGAATTTTGAAAATAAAGTACTAAACTAACTAATTACTAACTACCAAGAATCGAATTCAGATAAAAGACTTAAGATTATAATTTTCCTTAATGTTTCATTTAAATTAATATACTTCCTGTCAAGTTATGCTAACTATTTCAGATTGTTAATTAAGAACACATCAATATTTATGACCATCTCCCGACGTATCATAAACGAATCAACTTAAATCCACAGATGATAGAATTAAGGTGAACACCCTAGTTAACTAATCCACTATATCTCTATGTGAATTACAATTAAAAGGGATTTAAAGCTCAGGTTGTCTTTCAGATTACATGCGACATAAAGATATATCTCTATCCTAAACACAAATCATGAATTCCATCACCATGCAGAAAACACAATCACATGCTATTATGATCAGATCTAAATCTATACTTCATCTCCCGAGTTCATATAGATTATCACAGTAATTGTTGATCAGACAATTAAGCAATTAATCACAAATCATAATAGACAATCCGATAATAATCAACAATAATTAACAAGGAAGCATATCAAAATAAACTACGCAATAAGTTCCATTGTAATCTTAAATAGAAATTAGTTCATAATTGAAATAAAATCCATAATCCATAAGGAAACCATCATCTAAGAATTATAAAATAAAAAGATAAAAGAAGAAAGGAAAAACTCTTTTGAAGCAATCCTTGATATTCTCCTTAGCCTCCTATCTTGATCTTCCTTTATGATAATCTCTTGCTTCAAGCCTCCAATCCTTTTTCAATTCTAGGGTTAGAAAAAAGTAGCAAGATCTCCCTCATTCTATTCCTCACATCATGTATTTATAGGTTCTAGTTAAAGTCCTAAACCAATTAGAAGTTACAATCCTTGTTTCATTCAAGTTGGGTAAAAAAAATAAGCTTTTCAACAACCCGACCCAACGCGGTCGCGCCCATATTGGCCTAGGAAGCAGCGCACCCGCGCCAAGTGCCAGAAATCAAGTTTTTCACTCTGCAGATCAGCGCGGCCGCGCCCAAAATACACTAGGAACCGGCGCGCCCGCGCCAAACAAAATTATGTTGTAGCATATGTTGATAAAATGGTCATAACTTTTGATCCATGAGGAGTTACGGGACCTGGCATATATCAAATCGAAGCTCTCGACGAGATCTACAACTTTCATTCTTTATGAATTGAGAGATTCAGACTGGATCAAAGTCAAAATTGGGCTTGAAGTGAGTGTTATGCAAATGACAACTCCAAACTTTGAGGTTCAACGTCCGTTGGTAAAACGGTCATTACTTTCTCATCCGAACTCCGATTGTGACAGTTCAAAATGTTTCGGAAAGCTAAGGAATAGCTCTACAATATAATCCAAGTTCCAAACCAATAACATATATCAAAACTAGTGTTAAAATCCCTACAATCTTCCCTTCTTGCGTTTGCTTGCTTATTGTACTCCAAAAGATGTTCGGATGTCGTTTCCTTGCTCATTCCTACAAAATAACATAAAAACACTATAAATATCTAATACTAACTTAAAATACTTAAGAACTCACAAATTATCAAGCCAAACGTACTCAATTCATAGATGTAAAACTCACTCATCAAATACCCCCAAACTTAAATCTATGCTTGTCCTCAAGGAAACACTAAGAACAACAACTATAACAGCTAATTCTAAATAACAACTCACACGACTCGAGCAATGAATCAATACAAATTTTTATAATAGCCTCAAAGATTTCTTCTAATGTTAACTCAAAAAAAAATTCTGAAAACATGCAAAGCCTAAAATTTTAACCTAATTATCAGTTTCACAACTACTCATGATCCTTTAAGTGCGCGTGTGTGCATCCAAATGTTCAACTAGCCATGACTCACACTATATCATATAATCAAATACTCATAAAAGATTTTCAAATCAACTCTAAAACCTGCTTTCACATCAATCTCCGCTAATAAAGGCAAAACATACAATTTAGATGATCAAAAGGATATTTCATACATTTAAGCACACTTGAACCCTTCCCAAGTATTTTAAAACACAATTTTTCTTTCCTTTTTTTAGGTAGTGCGTTTTACGCTCCTTCTCGTGCCTGTGTTTATGGGTGAGTGCGTTTTATGCTCCATCTCAAGCCACCACATGATTCATCAATCTAACTCAGGAAGGTTTCACAATTTTTAAAATTTTCAATAACCCAAGATTTCCTCCAAACTTATGTTAATGCCTAAATTTTGCTTTGAATGATGCTCAATTAAGATTTTAAAGTTTCAATGATATCTTTCACAAGTATTCAACCAAATTTTTTCCTTAAGACACAACTAGCTAAACTGATGGATATGTGTTTGAAGTTCAAAAAGATCACAAATAGTGTAAACCCAACTCGTAAGTCAAAATATAAACTAAGCATGCTTCTCAACTTCATAAGAGTTAAAAAAAAATTAATCCTTTTTTTTCTTATCATTGGCCATAATCAAATTCAAATTAAACCATTGCTCACCTATCCTAAAAACATACTAACTAACATGCAACCTTAATAAACTAAAATAAATAACACAAAACAAGACCACACCCCCAAACTTAAATCAGACATTGTCCTCAATGGCTAAAATAGAAAAAAGTAAAGCAAATGACTTCCCTTAAAATATAGCAATCTTCCTCCTTGTCTGTTAAGTCTGAAGAATAGGCTAGGCACATCGAAATGAATAAGGCATTGTACTTAAATTGGACTCGAATAACATGTAAACACATTAGAAGCAAAATTATTAACTATTATGAAACCTAATAAAATAAATAAAAAAATAAAAAATAAAAATTAAACTTGCGTTCCCTCCCAAGAAGCGCTTGTTTTATAGTCTCAGCCTGACTTCTCAACTTCCTATCCAATTCTCCTTCGAAAATTGAGAAACCCTCCATCCATTAGTAGCAATGTAACTTTTAAAGGTTTTGCTGCTGTAGGGGCCATTATTTCAAAGTCACCTAGTTTGCTTTTTATAGATAGGTTCCTAATTACGATTGTCAAATAGCTAGGTGCTTCTTCTGTTGTGTTTGTGATTAGATTAGGGCATTGAATCTTGTCAAACACCACGGGCTCTTTTTCTATCTCCTCTCTCTTATCCCACCATGGTTGTAATAT
Organism: Aralia elata; assembly: GCA_034770075.1. Taxonomy (NCBI): domain Eukaryota; kingdom Viridiplantae; phylum Streptophyta; class Magnoliopsida; order Apiales; family Araliaceae; genus Aralia; species Aralia elata. The sequence goes on along the minus strand of CM068384.1, from coordinate 38,394,681 downwards.
AGTCCTAGTTCTCATGTCATAAAGAGCTTTACCAAGGACATGACTACCAAGTGGACACAGTTTTGCAAAACTACCTGGATCTTTGAGCTTTGGCGGAAAAGGTACATGGGACACTAACAAAATCGGTACATTAGCGTTGAAACTCACGGCTAGATCGTCTTCGGCTGTATTTTCTTGATCCCCACTATTCTCCTCTATATCAGAATTATCATCAATTAGCACGTTCGGTTGCAGCTTTGGTGTGGGCAATCCATCAGTCTCGAGAACTATGTCACTGAGCCATGCACAATGATAACTACTCTTGAAGGCGTTGATAAGCTGTCCCATCTGGTTCTCAAGATTTTGAATCGACACTGCTTGGCTTTTTATATTTAAATCCACTAAGTTCAACAGCTGATCTTGATCACTCATTCTTCTGTCCGTAGCTATAATAAACTTCGCCAAGGCCTCCTCCAAACACAGTTTCCTTTCTTCTTCATGTAGATAGGCTGAATCCTGAAATTCTTGAGTGTATGATTGGCTTGGAGCAAAGATTTGGACTTGATTATTATGGCTCTATGAAAAATCCGGATGATACCCCCAATCTTGATGATAGTTGTTGGGATAGGCATAACTGTTGGGGTAATCGCCAAAATTGCCACCATACTGCATCGACTTAAAATTGATGGCGCATTGATGACTCGGATGATTTCCAGCACAATAATCACAAATTACCGCCGCACTTTGAATACGTTGTACTACAAAAGCGTCAATCATCCTCGAAAATGTCTCAATCGGTGCTGACAATTCATCGAATTCATAAATCCCTGCCGCTCTTGGCTGAATCATTCTCGTATAAGGCCATTGATAGTCGTAGTCAGTCATGGTGTACCTAAAAGAGAGAAATATAGGAAGATAATTAAAATAAAAGCAAAATAATTAAATTAAGACTAATTTGATTGATGCTAATGATGGCAAAAATTATTAAACTAATTCCCCGGCAACGACGCCAAAAACTTGTTTGCCTAAATCTATACTAGCAAAATACGCAAGTATACGCAGTCCACAAGTAATAAAGTGATAAGAGAGTGTCGAACCCACAGAGAATTATTTAATAATAATTACCAAATACTAACTCATAATCAAATTAATTTTATTTAAACAGTTCGATAAAGTTGTTAAATTTTTAAAATAAAGTACTAAACTAACTAATTACTAACTACCAAGAATCGAATTCAGATAAAAGGCTTAAGATTACAATTTTCCTTAATGTTTCACTTAAATTAATATACTTCCTGTCAAGTTATGCTAACTATTTCAGATTGTTAATTAAGAACACATCAATATTTATGACCATCTCCCGACGTATCATAAACGAATCAACTTAAATCCACAGATGATAGAATTAAGGTGAACACCCTAGTTAACTAATCCACTATATCTCTATGTGAATTACAATTAAAAGGGATTTAAAGCTCAGGTTGTCTTTCAGATTACATGCGACATAAAGATACATCCATATCCTAAACACAAATCATGAATTCTATCATTATGCAGAAAACACAATCACATGCTATTATGATCAGATCTAAATCTATACTTCATCTCCTGAGTTCACATAGATTATCACGGTAATTGTTGATCAGGCAATTAAGCAATTAATCACAATTCATAATAGACAATCCGATAATAATCAACAATAATTAACAAGGAAGCATATCAAAATAAACTACGCAATAAGTTCCATTGTAATCTTAAATACAAATTAGTTCATAATTGAAATAAAATTCATAATCCATAAGGAAACCATCATCCAAGAATTACAAAATAAAAAGATAAAAGAAGAAAGGAAAAACTCTTTTGAAGCAATCCTTGATATTCTCCTTAGCCTCCTATCTTGATCTTCCTTTGTGATAATCTCTTGCTTCAAGCCTCCAATCCTTTTTGAATTCTAGGGTTAGCAAAAAGTAGCAAGATCTCCCTCATTCTATGCCTCACATCATGTATTTATAGGTTCTAGTTAAAGTCCTAAACCAATTAGAAGTTACAATCCTTGTTTCAATCAAGTTGGGTAAAAAATTAAGCTTTTCAACAATCCGACCCAGCGCGGCCGCACCCATATTGACCTAGGAAGCAGCGTGCCCATGCCCAAGTGCCAGAAATCAAGTTTTTCACTTTGCAGACCAGCGCGGCCGCGCCCAAAATACACTAGGAACCGGCGCGCCCGCGCCAGACAAAATTCTGCTGCAGCATCTGTTGATATAATGGTCATAACTTTTGATCTAGGAGGAGTTAAGGGGCCTGCCACATATCAAATCGAAGCTCTTGACGAGATCTACAACGTTCATGCTTTGTGAATTGAGAGATGCAGATTGGATCATAGTCAAAATTGGGCTTGAAGTGAGTGTTATGCAAATGACAACTCCAAACTTTGAGGTTCAACGTCCGTTGGTAAAACGGTCATTACTTTCTCATCCGAACTCCGATTGTGACGATTGAAAATGTTTCGGAAAGCTAAGGAATAGCTCTACAATATAATTCAAGTTCAAAACCAATAACATGCATCAAACCTAGTGTTAAAAGCCCTGCAATCTTTCCTTCTTGAGTTTGCTTGCTTATTGTACTCCAAAAGATGTTCAGATTTCGTTTCCTTGCTCATTCCTACAAAATAACATAAAAACATTATAAATTACTAATACTAACTTAAAATACTTAAGAACTCACAAATTATAAAGCCAAACGTACTCAATTCATAGATGTAAAACCCACTCATCACTTCCCTTGTTGCTGCAAGTAGAGAGAGTGCAGAAGAAGAAGGACAAAAAAGAAGAACTAAGCTCCATCTGTTCCCCTCTTCTCTATCTATTTCAAACTTCAGCCCATTATCAAGCAAGGAGAGAGAGAGCTAGTTGGAAGCAAGAGAACAAGAAAGTAATTTGCAGAAACAAAGAAGGAATAAGAAGAAGCAAGAGAGAGAGAAAATCTGCAGGAAGAAGGAAGAACAAAGAAGAAGAAGAAGAAGTGTGGAAGGAGAAGAGAAGAAAAGAAGAGCATGGATGAACAAGAAGGAGAAGAAGAAGAGCTTCTATCAACTCTAACAAACCCTAGCTAGCTCCTCTACCTTCCATAAGAAAGTTGTAGAGGTAAACATCTCTTTTAAGACCATTTCATTTAAGTTTGTCAAAGATTTTCCAAACTTTTGGTTTTTGGAGCTTTTTAAGCTCACGGTTGATTTTTGTGGCGATTCTTGATGTTGTTGTTTGTTATGATTGTGTATAAATATTGTTAAGAGGTTATGTAAGCCATTGATAACATCAAAGTGGAACAAAAATGGAATAAATCTGTACCTATGCTTAAGGAGGATGAAGAACATGAAGAACAATGGACATTTTTGGACAAACATGAACTGTTGGACGGTTTAGAGGACTCTATAGCTATGTTTCTGTGACACCCCCAAATTTGGGTACTTCATTTCCTCAGGAGTTGGTGTTCAGTATCCAAATACATCACATCACATCTAACTACCCATTCAAATATAAATGAAAACTCTTAATTAAAATAGAAATCTCCCATTAAAGGGTTATAACATCTTTAACAAATAAATCCCATGTAACGACCCCAAAATTCATACAATTCAACTCTTCTTACTACGGTTGTTAACAATACATCTTTATTCTGACTTTACAACATTATTCAATGTTAATCTTATTAAAAATGCGGAATAATTCAAATTTTTCAGTTTTCTTTCTCATCTTTCCCTGAACCATAACCTTTATCATCCACATATTCTCGAATCAATTTTTATTCTATGATTCACTTCATCATTATTGCGAAATAAGACCTTACATCTCAGATTATTATTCTTACATGTATGATAATATGACTTCACCTCAAACAATAAAATCTTACAACTCATTGTAAATTACACATTTAAAATCATCATGTACATTTATCAAACTCTTAAACATGGTTCAACATAACTACATCAACTACATTTATATGATCTTCATGCTTCACTTTGTTCTATTCCTTTCAAGCATCACATAACATTACCTTGGATCCTTAACCTGCAAAAATGGTTATTTGCAAGAATGAGCTCGACAACTTAGCATATCTAACAGTTTGCATGCATCACATAGCACATAGCTAACATGCTCATCATCTAAATCATAAACATTTGACTAAACATATCATACATAATGATCAACACATATCAAATAAAGATTGAGTCCCATAACTTAACCAGCATTCTTTACTTAACGAACGTAGTCATATTTTGACTTTGTCGTTTCATAATTGCAACATATATAAAATACAACATGCTTTTGTACCATAAATTTAAAACAGTTAATCTTTTAGTTCACATAACAAATAGGAACTGAAAGATTTGCCTGATTCGTAGATTACCAATTACCATAATCAACTTATACTTATCTGCATTTCACGCATCCTACACGACATATAATCATGCACAACATTTATTAGTCACATAGCAATACTTAGTATTACTCTACTCTACATTTCACAATCTTTCATTTTTATTCTCTATATAATTCTCAACTTAGAAATTAAGTTCTCCTTACAAACCTTCATTTTATTGCGTCTCACTTTAATCGACACTTAACATTTAATTAAATCTTAAACTCTTCTTTACATTAGACGTATAATGTTTATTAATACTACTTAAGCTAATCTTTGGCTTGCTACAATACTTCAGGATTCTCTCACATCCAATCTCATTTTAATATTCTAATTGTCATCTGAAAATAAATGGGTATATTCTAACGTTCATCACAATATCTTAGCATTCGTTAAATACATTAATCTAAACTTTGAACATGCATATGGTAACATAACATAGCCACAAAGAAATTTTTTTTTTTATTTCCTGTTCCACCGTCGGGGCGGTGGTTTCCTTTACAAAGTTACCGCCGGGGCGAGGCTACCGTCGGGGCGAGGATTCTAGTTCACTTTTGTCGCCGGGGCGACGATACCGCTGGGGCGGTGAACTCAGTTCATTTCTACCGCCGGGGCGGTAGACTCGACTGACCGTTCCTGCAGTTCGTGAACCAAAGAAATTCCAGGCCAAATTTTCCAAATTCTACCATCCGATTCACAAATTAAACACATCCAGACATCAAACATGTTGTAAAACAACTATCCAACATGTTTCTAACAATTCTAAACACTATATTACACGCAATCAACCAATTAGAAATCAAAAATTCACTGTTTATACAAAGTATTAATGTTTTGGTCATTTTAATGAAATCAAACACTGTGAATTCATCTCTAAACCATTTTAATCCATTCTACTTGCATTCTTTTCGTATTTCAACGAATTTCAACAACCCACCATCAATTTCAGATTCTATACATAAATTACTAGCCAATTCTAGTCTCAAAATAGACCAACAAAACTCAAATTTCTTTATTTTAAACATCTTTTCATGAATTTGATGACTAAAAACCCAATTATAAACAACATAAAATAATTTATACACCCTCACTAACCTAAACAACCAACATATTCATGAATTATTCATCAAAACTCAATTTACAAAAGAAACTTCGAAAGAAAAGAAAACTAAGGTTTAGAGTAATTTTATACCTTTGATTTCTTCATTACATTAGGTTAGATGATTAGGAGAGTTTGATAAATCTCCTTCCTCCTCTTGATTATTAGAATTTCTCCTCAATTTGTTTCATAGAGAGTTTTATCTCCCAATTCTCTCTCTTTCTCCTCTGTATACTTGGCTTCCCCAACTCCAACTGATGAAAATTTACGTGATACTTAGTGGGGAGTTTCAGCGGTTAAGAAAACCAAAGGCCACAAGGCCTTGTTTGGTACCTCTTTAACGAATTAATCCATTTTTTTTATTATTATACCATATGCTTCCCATTTAAAATAAATCATTGTCACACTTTAATTTAATTAACTCATATTTAATTAAATTATTTAACAAATATAACTTCAATTTTATCTAGCAAATCATTATATTTCTAATTTAATTATTTAATTAAATTAGAATCTTATCATCACTTTAGCGTACTAAAATACATACCAACATTTCACACACAAGTATATTCACATCAATTCACTATTTTAAATTGAGTGAATTACTCACATTATTATGAAATATAATCCATAACAATTTTTATTGCTAACAAGGCATAATAATTAAATTATATTATTTCATAATATAATTTCAACTTAATAACATTCAGTTAATATTTTTTTTCCATAACAATTTCATTTACTATCATCAATAGTTTAATTTACCGTTAAACCTCATTTCTCAAATACACGAATATATAATTCTCTTCACACCAAATCACAATTTCATAATAAGAAACACATATGTACACATACTCAAACTCAAAACGTCCCATAGTAAGAATTTTATTCATTAAATTCTTATTAAATAATTTCTGAAAATTTGGGTTGTCACATCCTTCCCTCCTTATAAGGATTCTGTCCTCGGAATCAACGAAACCTCCTTTCCTCAGATTTCACTAAATCTCTTTCAAAATTATCGCTGAATAACTTAACGCATTACCCTAGTATAAGTTTTGACATCACAGAGAATCTAAACAACCAATTAAAGGCTAAAAATTTAACTGTTCATAATTTATTATCAAGTTTTGATACAGTTAACAAAATCAATCACTGTAAATTCGTTTCTTGACCAATTCAATCCGTTTAACTCTTGTTTTCTTTGTTTTTACATGCATAAACATAATTAGTCATCAATTTAACCGATTAATATGCAAAACAAACATCAATTTCCTACATTCAAACCATATTCGTATGCAACTACTCTGTAAATTCCAGAACTTCTAATTAAAGGTATAATCTCATGAATTAATTCAATTAAACAATTTAAAAACATTAAACAATAGATTACACATGCATTTAAACAATTGTAAACAACTTACGATCAATTCTCACATAAGATTCAATTATAAGATAACTTACAGAATACTTTCATGGAAGAGTTTACGAACGTAAAATAAACCTAATTAGAAGAATTACCTTCAATTAATAGTTTAGAATGCTAGGGAATGATGAGATATTCTACAATTCTTCCAATTTCTTCTACAACTCCAATTCTTTTCTCTTAATTTTCTCTCTGACTTGGTCTTTTGAAAACTAATACTGATAATACGTATACAAAATAACTGATGAATATGGGTGTCAGTTAATCTCATAATGGGTTAACTGACTTTAACCCCTATTAAGGCTTCGTTGGCTAATCCTTATAGGCTCTTTTTTGATTTATTTTAATAAATTACTTATTATATAGTAGTTCATGTCACATATTTAATCAATTAAATAATCTCATTTAAATCAGTTAAATAAAATAGAATAATTCTACATTAAATCACATAGTCACATAAATAAAAATTCTCATTTATTAATAATAACAAATTATTAAATCTCTAATTAATATTAAATTAATTAGAAATAACATTATGCTTATTTAAATAATGCATTTAATCAAATAAACTTAATTAAACACATACTTTAAATATAAAAATTCTCCACATTAATTTAATTAATATACCACAAATAATTAAATTAATCTACCACAATTTCATCAATTAATCAATTAATTCAACAATCAAATCATCGAAAAAATATTTATTTAATTCTATAAATATTTAAAATAAATTATAAAAATCTCGTTCGTCACATCTTTCCCCCCTTAAAAGGATTATGTCCACAGAATCACGACTCAATTAACTCGTCCCGTTACATTCTCCCCCCTTACAAAGATTTTGTCCCCAGAATCGGTACACATATATTACGCAAATAGTTGTGGATAATTTCTTTTCATCTGATCTTCAAGTTCCCACGTAGCTTCTTCAGCGTTGTGGTTCCTCCAGATCACCTTAATAGAAGGTATACTTTTATTTTGTAGCACTTGCTCTTTCCTGTCAACTATATGAACAAGCTCTTCTTCGTAAGATAAATCTTTCTCAACTTGCAGGGGTTCATATTCTATAACATGTTTGTAGTCGGGTTTATATGGTCGTAACACCGAGACATGAAAGACATTGTGGATGTGTTCTAACATTGGAGGTAGAGCGACCTCATACGCGACCTCACCAAGTTTTCTTAACACCTCAAAGGGTCCAATGAACCTCGGGCTCAGTTTTCTCTTCTTACCAAAACGAATTTTTCCCTTCCAGGGAGATACTTTCAAGAAAACATAGTTACCAGACTCAAACTCTTGATTTTTACGATATTGGTCGACATATTTCTTCTGCCTATCCTGAGCTGCTATCAATTTTGCCCTGATCACTTTGACGATTTCTGCGGTCTGTTGTACCAATTCTGGTCCTAGCAATTGTCGCTTGCCAACTTCATCCCAGCATAATGAAGTTCTGCACTTTCTGTCGTACAACGCTTCGTAAGGCGACATGCCAATACTTGCATGGTAACTGTTATTGTAAGCAAATTCCACCAACGGTAGATGATCATCCCAATTTCCCTTGAAATCCATGATGCAAGCTCTCAACATATCCTCCAATGTTTGAATCGTTCTTTCGTTCTGTCCATCGGTCTATGGATGGTATGTCGTACTCATACGTAACTGCGTTCCCATGCACTCTTGTAGTCGTTTCCAGAAGTTTGAAGTGAAGCGCGATTCCCTATATGAGATAATAGATATTGGAACACCGCGCCTCGAAACAATCTCTTTCACGTACAAGTTTGCCAGCTGATCTAAGTTGAATCTGATCTTGATTGGTAAGAAATGTGTTGATTTCGTCAGTCAGTCCACGATAACCCATCCTGCGTCGAAACCTTTCTGAGTCGTCGGGAGTGTTAGGTTTGTATATATATATAACGCAAGCATGCAATCAAATTACATATATGGGCCGGAAGCGTGATAAAACAGATTTTAAAATTTTAATACAAACCATCACCATGATCTATCCTTGTATTCAATTATCAATTAAACAAAAGAGAAAGAGAATAAGAATTATACCCTCATAGATCAAAGCTTCATCGGGTACAAGTTCAACTCCTAGTCCTTTGTGTTCTCCTCGAATTCCACCGATGAGATTCCTTCCTTTGATCAACGTTAGTCACCCAAGTGTTTGGCCTCTAGAGGTGATCCATCAAGGAATAATAGTTGTTCAATAATATGGGTGTTGGCAAAACCCTAGTTTCTATCTTTATAGAATTACAAGTATTCTTTCTCTCTCTCCAATTATTATGGAAGAGTGTGTAACCCTAATCTATGATAAGACTCCTCTTATTTATAGATGTAGGAATAACCCTTCCCTAAACTATTTAGGATTAGGGTTTCTATTATAATTAAACTCCTTTAATTAATTATGCTCCTAATTCAATTAGGAATTCATGTGATAGTACTTCTATTAATTAATTCCCAATCCCTATTAGGATTTTAAATAATAGTAATGGTAATAATAATAATAAGACTCCTCTTATTAATTTATATTTAATATTTTCAAAATATTAAATAATAAATATTAAGTTATTTAATTTATTCTATCTCTATAGATTAAATTAAATACACTTAACTTATTATTACAATTATACCATTTACTTTTTAAATAAATATTTTTCTTTTGCAGTGTGACCATTTAAGTTCTCCATATTAAACCAGTTGTGAATAAATCAATTAGAACAATTCTAATTATATTTAAATAAATAAATTAAACTATTTAATTCATTTAAATAAATAATATTTATTTTACAATAAGGGTAAGCCCCCTTAGCGATCAACGACTTTCCAAATAGTATAGATTTCAACATTAATCACAAAAGAACCTTTTAGTGCATAGTTACCGTACAATTCAATCCTTCTACCATACAATGTCCCAATTAAATATAAGACATGAATTTACTATCAAGTCTTATTTTATTTAATTATATGTATTTCCCAAATGCACAACTCAAAATAATATAAATTAGAAACTCCTTTCTAATTTCATTCTGCCTTGGCCAAGGACTACCTGAGTTGTCATTTATCGAATCACATAGGACATTCACATCTTTTACTAGACGAGGTAGATTCTTTGTTGATCATTCACCTACCTCCATGTACAACTTATTATACCCAATCATACCCTTTGATATACCCTAAAGGTCTTAAGGGACATGTCAAAGTATAAGTCATCATACACAAGATACTATGATGATCTCAACTCTAAGGATCACTTGTACTACTATCACTAGAGGAATTCCTATTGACAGGCGAGTAAAACTCCATTAGGTATTCCTTAGCGAGCCACGTTAAGTGAACTTATTCTCCAATAAACACCTACATACTTGCTTTAGTGTCTCCACACAAATGAGTATGAGATCAATCATCCTCTTCCTTAGAGCAAGCAACGTATGTATTAATCTATCCGGATTCACTAATCCCCTTTTTAGTAATCCAACGATTAGGAACGATTTTAGTTTGTAAGCTATCTAGAATTTAGATATCATTAGCATGATCACCATCATGTATCTATAAGCATTGCTCAAAACTATCGATTTATAACATTTAATATAACAGCATAATGTAGATAAAGTAAAATGCCTTTAATAACCGAATAAGATTACAAAGTATATGCTACATCATATCCAATATGATTGGCTTGCGTGCATACTACTTTCAATCTCCCACTTGCACTAAAGTCAATCGCCATGGTATCTTATACCCTTCTTCTCTAAGTGACGATCATCCTGCTGTTTGGATAAAGCTCAAGTAAATGGATATGCAATGTTGTTCTTGAGAGTCTGCTATCTCTATAGTGACTTCTCCTCTTTCAATGATTCTACTAATCAAATGAAAGTGCCACAACACTTGTTTGAATCCAAGATGAGATTTAGTAACTATTCCTAGTTCTGTAATGAACTTTTTATCCAAACAATCACCTTGCAGCTTCATTTACAGTAATATACTTTGTCTTTGTCACTAAACCAGTAACTCTTTATTGTTTGGAACTTTTTCAATTCACTACACCACCTTTTGAGGTAACTATTTACCCTAAAGTGGATTTGTTATCGTCTTGGTCAGTTTGAAAAACTTGAGTCTGTTTAGCCCTCTAGTTTTAATTCAGACCCACCATGTATCATGATCACATCCTAAATACCGGTTAGGTACTTAAAGATGTTTTTCACTGTCTTACAGTGATCTTCTCCAGAATATGATTGATCAACATCAGGCCTTGTATATTCACTACATACATGATAATAACTCATGCGATCTCTCTTTTAAGTTGGAGACAATTTTAGAGAGATGCACTCCATGGCTCATCATCATGAGACCTCTTTTGGAGTTTGCCATGCTAAACGCCTTTAGCATCAAATGAATATACGTTCCTTGGGTCAAGCCGAACATCCTTTTAAATCTATCTATATAGATTTATATCCCCAATTTAGAGGATGCTCCTCCCAAGTCATTCATGGAGGAATGTTTAGATAATTTTATCTTTACAGATTGTAACATTGGTGTGTCATTCTTTGTCAGTCGTATATCAACATATAATACTAGGAATGTCACAGTGCTCCCACTAACCCTTTTGTACACACTAGGTTCATTCTCGTTTTTGATAAAATCAAACTCTTTTGATTGTCTCATCAAAACAAATGTTCCATCTTTGAGAAGTTTGCTTCAATTCATAAATAGATCATTGTAGCTTACATTTACAATTTGCTTCAACATTTGAAACAAATTCCTCTGGTTGTATCTTACATACATTCTCCTCAAGTCTTCATTGAGGAAGGGCGTCTCCACATCCATTGGCCAGATTTAGTAATAATAAGCTGCAATCGCAAGTAAAATCCAAATGGACTTGAGCATTTCCCGTTAATAAGGTTTTATCACAGTCAACTCCTTGACTTGATTTTAAACCTTTTAAACAGGTCTGGTCTTATTGGTCTCCACCTTGCCATTTGCCCAGTCTTTCTCTTAAAGACCCATATATACCCTCTAGGAACTATGCCTTTCGGTGGAGTAACCAAAGTCTATACTTGGTTCTCATACATGGAGTCCATTTCGGATTTTATGGCCATATGTCATTTCTCTGAGTGTCTACTACTCATAACCTCATCGTATATAACTGGATCATCATCATCTATGATGCGTACCTCATTATCATCCTCTATGATGAATCCATACCTTCTAAGTATCTTCGGTACTCTTCCAGATTTACGATTCGATTGTGGTACAATAGGTCTATCTACAGGTTCCTCGATTTGACTCAAAATGCTTTGTGGTTCTTGAACTCCTTCAAGATCTATTATCCTCCCACTAGCTCCTTCAATGATAAACACCTTTATCCAAGAAGGCAGCGTGTAGGATTATAGTACTAATATCCTAAATTTTCTTTAGGATATCCCACAAATCTGCACTTGTCAGATTTTGTCCCAAACTTATCTTTTGAAACTTTTTCACATAAGTTGGACAATCCCTTATCTTAACATACTTAATATTAGGAATCCTCCCTATCCATAACTTTTATGGAGTCTTGGGGCCAGATTTTGAGATTACCTTATTTTGTAGATATGCAGCCGTTTCTAGGGCATAACCCCAGATGGATACTAGAATGTCGGTAAAAATCATTATGGACCGCAGCATATCCAACAAGGTACAATTTCTTCTTTTAGATACACCAATCATTTATTGTATATCATGAAGCGACCATACACACTCGCCAACCTGTAACTGTTCTTGTAGGAATGAGTTCATTATTTTCGTTCTCAACCACTGTCATTCCCCCCTTTTTAGGCACACACTGTACAGGACTTACCCAAGAATTGTCTGAAATCGGATAGATAATACCGGCATCTAACCACTTGATGATTTCCTTCTTCACTACGTCCTTCATGATCAGATTCAATCTTCTTTGTTGCTGAATAACCGGTTTTGCTCCTTCTTCAAGCAGAATTTTGTGCATGCAAAACGACGGACTGATTCCCTTGATGTCTGCTATTGTCCACCCAATTGCAGTTTTATACTCACGCAAATTCCTTAACAGTTTTTCTTCTTTAGATTCATTTAAATGAGCAGAAACTATTACTGGTAGCGTGTCAGAGTCTCCCAAGTAAGCATACCTTAGGTGAGATGGAAGGAATTTGAGTTCAAGTATAGGTGGTTCTTCCACTAATGGTTTGGACCTCTTTTCTCCTTCTTTTGGTCGGTCAAATGTATCAAATTGCCTGCTGAATTTTCGAGAAATAGGTAACGCGTCTAAAACCTTGACATAATCCCACTCATCAAAATCATCAAAAGTGTCTATCCCAACTAGGGCAGCTTCTAATGGATCTTCACAAATACTTGCATTGTTTCGTTCATTCACAATTTCGTCTAGCAGGTCTATCCGTAAGCATTCCTTGCCTTCCTTAGGGAATTTCATTGATTTAAACACGTTGAAGGTGACTTCCTGATCTTGAACTCTTATTGTCAATTCACCTTTTTGTACATCATCAGCGTTCTCCCTGTTGCCAAGAATGGATGACCTAATATGATGGGGATTTCTTTATCCTTTTCGTAATCCAAAATGATGAAGTCAGCCGGGAATATGAATTTATCAACCTTAACCAAAATATCTTCCACAATACCCCTCGGATATGTCACTGACCTGTCTGCCAACTGCAAGCTGATGTTTGTCAGTTTTGGTGCCTTTAGCCCAAGCTAAGTGTAAACTGATAACGACATTAAATTGATGCTAGCTCCTAAGTCACACAACGCCCTTCCAGAGAATTGGTTGCCAATTACACATGGAATAGTGAAGTTTCCTGGATCCTTTAGTTTGGGTGGCAATTTGTTCTACAAAATTGCACTGCATTCCTCGGTTAGTGCCACCGTCTCGAATTCACCCAATTTTCTCTTCTTTGAAAAAACCTCCTTCATGAATTTTGCATAAATGGGCATCTGTTCCAGGGCTTCTACGAATGGTATGTTAATGTGCAGTTTCTTGAAAACATCTAAGAATCTAGAAAATTGCTTATCTAACTTAACTTTCTGCAATCTTTGAGGGAATGGTACGGGAGGCACTACACTATCTAGCTTGAGTTCTTTTGACTTTGCCTCCGCACATGTATCCTTCACCTTTTCTGATTCGTTCGCCTTACTTTTCGTCGGGGTTACCTCATCTTCATTCTCCACAACTGTTTCTGGTTTAGAATTTCCTTTAACCGTATCAGCCAACTCTTTTCCACTCCTTAAGGTGACAACCTTGCAATGTTCTTTTTCATCCGTTCTTGGGTTAACCTCTGTATTGCTTGGAAGTGCTCCTTGTGGTCAATTGTTCAAGACGTGAGCCAACTGTCCCAGCTGATTTTCCAAGTTCCTAATTGACACTGCCTGGCTTTTCACATTCAAATCTACCTGAGTTAATAGCTTATCTTGATCAGTCATTCTTTTCTCAGACGATGTGATGAATCTTGCCAACGATTCTTCTAAACTCGGTTTTCTTTCTGCATGTTGTGGAGCTTGGTTCTGAAAACCTGGGGGATTTTGTGGTCTTGAAACTAGATTTTGAGTCTGATTGTTATTGCTCCAAGAGAAACCCAGATGATTCTTCCACCCGAATTATAAGCATTCTGATATGGCTGTTGCGGTCTGTTATAGCACCCTAAGAACTGTATCGATTCCGGATTAATGGCACAATACTCCGTCGGATGTGCACCTGCACAAAGCTCACACACATAGGCTACTTGCTGGACTTTCAATTCTGCCAAAGCTTCAATCTTCTTAGATATGGATGCCATCTGAGCTGTTAGTGCCGTGACCGCATCTACTTCCAATAATCCAGCTACCTTTTGTTGATTCATTCTTGAAGTCGGTCATTGATAGTTATTTACAGCCATAGTTTCTAACAAAGTAAAAGCTTCCTCAAAACTTTTATCCATAAGTGCTCCACCCGCAGCTGCATCAATGCTTGTTCGAGTGTTACTATTCAACCCATTGTAGAATGTCTGAACTTGTAGCCACGTGGGTAGCCCATGATGTGGCATCTTTTCAATAACTCCTTGAACCTTTCCCAAGCCTCGTATAGTGACTCTCTATGCTGTTGTTGTTAGGTTTGTATATAACGCAAGCATGCAATCAAATTACATAAATAGGGCAGAAGCGCGATAAAATCGGATTTTAAAATTTTATACAAACCATCACCATGATCAATCTATGTGTTAAATTAACGATATAAACGAAAAAGAAAGAGAATAAGAATTATACCCTCGTAGATCAAAGCTTCCTCGGGTACAAGTTCAACTCCTAGTCCTTCGTGTTCTCCTCGAATTCCACCGATGAGATTCCTTCCTTTGATCAACGTTAGCCACCCAAGTGTTTGGCCTCTAGAGGTGATCCACCAAGGAAGAATAGTTATTCAAGAAGATGGGTGTTGGCAAAACCCTAATTTCTATCTCTATAGAAATTGTAAGTACTCTCCACAATCTAATGCAAGAGTGTGTAACCCTAATCTATGATAAGACTCCTCTTATTTATAGATGTAGGAATAACCCTTCCCTAAACTATTTAGGATTAGGGTTTCTATTATAATTAAACTCCTTTAATTAATTATGCTCCTAATCCAATTAGAAATTCATGAGAGAGTACTTCTATTAATTAATTTTCAATCCCTATTAGGAATTAAATAATAGTAATAGTAATAATAATAATAAGACTCCTCTTATTAATTTATATTTAATATTTCCAAAATATTAAATAATAAATATTAAGCTATTTAATTTATTCTATCTCCATAGATTAAATTAAATGCACTTAACTTATTATTACAATTATGCCATTTACTTCTTAAATAAATATTTTCCTTTTGCGGTGTGACCCTTTAGGTTCTCCATATTAAACCGTTTGTGAATAAATCAATTAGAACAATTCTAATCTTATTTAAATAAATAAATTAAACTATTTAATTCATTTAAATAAATAATATTTATTCTACAATAAGGGTAAGCCCCCTTAGCGATCAACGACTTTCTAAATAATATGGATTTCAACATTAATCACAAAAGAACCTTTCAGTGAATAGTTACCGTACAATTCAATCCTTCTACCATACAATGTCCCAACTAAATATAAGACATGGATTTACTGTCAAGTCTTATTTTATTTAATTATATGTATTTCGATTCCCAAATGCACACCTTTAAATAATGCAAATTAGAAACTCCTTTCTAATTTCATTCTGCCTTGGCCAAGAACTACTGAGTTGTCATTTATCGAATCACATAGGACATTCACATCTTTTACTCGACGTGGTAGATTCTTTGTTGATCATTCACCTATCTCCATGAATAAGTTATTATACCCAATCATACCCTTTGATATACCCCAAAGGTCTTAAGGGACATGTCAACGTATAACTCATCATACACAAGATACTATGATGATCTCAAGTCCAAGGATCACTTGTACTACTATCACTATAGGAATTCCTATTGACAGGCGAGTAAAACTCCATTAGGTATTCCTTAGCGAGCCACGTTCAGTGAATTTATTCTCCAATAAGCACCTACATATTTGCTTTAGTGTCTTCACATAAATGATTATGAGTTCAATCATCCTCTTTTTAAGAGCAAGCAACGTATGTACTAATCTATCCGAATTCACTAATCCCTTTTTTAGTAATCCAACGATTAGGAACAATTTTAGTTTGTGAGCTATCTTGAATTTAGATCTCATTAGCATGAACACCATCATGATTCTAAAAGCATTGCTCAAAACTATGAGTTTATCACATTTAATATAACAACACTATGTAGATAATATAAAATGCCTTTTAAGAAAATCAATTCTTTTATTAATAAATGAATAAGATTACAAAGTATATGCTACATCATATCAAATATGATTGGCTTGTGTGCATACTACTTTCAATCTCCCACTTGCACTAAAGCCAATCGCCATGGTATCTAATACCCATCTTCTCTAAGTGATGATCAAACTGTTGTTGTGTTAAAGCTTTAGTAAATGGATCTACAATGTTGTCTTGAGAGTCCACTCGCACCAGGGTGACATCTCATCTTTCAATGATCTCTCTAATCAAATGAAACCGCCGCAATACATGTTTGGATTTCTGATGAGACCTGGGTTCCTTAGCCTACGCAATAGCTCCGTTGTTGTCACCGAATAAAGGTGCGGCTCCTCTAATGCTAGGAACCACTCCAAGTTCAGTTATGAACTTCTTCATCCAAACAGCTTCCTTTGCAGCTTCACTTGCAGCTATGTACTCTGCATCTGTCACTAAATCAGCAACTGTTTGCTGCTTAGAACTTTTCCAACTCACTGCGCCACCGTTTAAGGTAAACACGTACCCTGAAATGGATTTACTATCATCTTGGTCTGTTTGAAAACTTGAGTCTGTATAGCCCTCTAGTTTCAATTCAGACCCACTGTAGACAAGAAATACATCCTTAGTTCTTCTCAAGTACTTTAGGATGTTTTTCACTACCTTCCAGTGCTCTTCTCCTGGATTCGACTGATATCTGCTTGTTACACTAAGTGCATGAGCGACATATGGTCTAGTGTTGGTCGGTTTCGTAACCGAAAAACTCGCGCAAGTATACGCGGTCTAACAAGTAATATAATGATAAGTAGAGTGTCGAACCCACGAGGAATTATCACTAATGTTTAACCAAGTACTAAATTTAAATCATCTCGATCTTATTTAAACAGTCGGATAGAAGGTAATTAATTAAACTAATTAATTCTAATTATCAAAGCAATTAAATGGATAACGATTGGTATCTACGACGCTACAAGCTAAGATCATAACTTTACCCCCACATAAGCATTCTGTCAAACACTTAGTGTGCTATGTTCGTTGAATATCTTAACTGTCTCTCTTTGGTCTTAATGGTCACGACGAATTGTCGACCGAGAACTCATAAGTGCCCATACTGTAATATCCCGAATGTTTATGAGATAGTAAATCATGATATTAAATTATTATGATGATTGTGGCGTACAAGGATCCTTAGAAAAGGAAATTGATGGGTTAAACATAGGATAATACTCAGAGATTAAATAGGTTATATAAAACCTATGTTATAGTAATACGTTGAAATTATTCAATGATAACATTTCGGAAGAAATTAGACGAAAACCGAGTAAGAGGTTTGATATTTGTGATTCCGAGGACGGAATCCTTATAAAGAGGGAACCAATTCCCCAATTTAGACCAATCAAATGAGAACATGGGGGAGTATTGCCAGCAAGTGGAATTTTTGGCCACCTTAAGCCTCACACCCATTTTCTCCCTAAATCACTCCCTCCACTTCTCCCAAATAATTCATTTCCTCCCATTCCCTTCCTTGGCTAAGTTCAGCAAATATAGAGAGAGAGAGATGGAAAATCTGTAGCCAAGATGAAGAAGAAAGAAGGAGAAGGTCACCGGAAAAGTCGCCGGAAAAGGAAGAAAGTCGCCGGAAAAAGGAAGGAGGAGGAAGAAGAGAGCGTGGGTGGGAAAAGAAGAAGAAGAGGAGGAGCTTCAAGCAACTCTAATAAACCCTAGCTAGCTTCTCTATCATCTATAAGAGATTTACAGAGGTAACATCTCATTAAATCCATTTCGTTTGAGTTTTGTAAAAGATTTCCCAAAGTTTTTGGTTTTAGAGCTTTTATGCTCATGGGTTGGTTTTCTTGCAATTCTTGTTAGTTTTGTTTGTGTTGGATGTTTGTAAATGTTGTTAAGAGGTTATATAAGCCATTAATAACATCAAAGTGGAACAAAAATGCAATAAATCCGTACCTATGCTTAAGGAGGATGAAGAACATGAAGAACAATGAACTTTGGACATGAACTTGGACATTTGGACGATTTAGAGGACTTTGTAGCTATGATTTCGTGTTTGTTTAATTTATTTGTTATTATGATGTTGTACTTCCATGGGTTACAAAGTTAACCCAGTTGGAACGGAGTAAAAAGAAGTTAAAACAAAGATTTGGTGAAGATTTTTGTGAAGAACACGAAGAACACCAAGAACACAAAAATATAGCATGAGTTGATACTTTGACCTAAGATTTGGCCATGTTAATATTAATGGATAGCTCTGAATTTTTGATATGTTGTATCCCTATATCTTAGGAGTCCATAGAGTCCAGAACGGACCAATTTGAACGTGTATTGAGGGAGTTATGGTAGTTGGAAGCAAGATAGGTCTAGAACACCAAAACAGAGCATTCTGGGAAGCAAAACGGGTTGGGGACTCAGGCCGAGCGCCTACGGCGCTGGGTAGGCGCTGGCCACGAGTCCAGCTACTCTAATAGAGTGCTTTAGGCGCCGGTCATAGGCCATTTTGAGCGCCTACGGCGCTGGACAAGAGACTGTGCAAACAGCTTCGACGTCCTTTAGTAAAATGGGCATAACTTTCTCATACGAACTCGGATTGAGGTGATTCAAGATGATTCGGAAAGAGAACGAGTAGACCTACAACTTTCGTTCTTTAAATGTTTCGATTTGAGGTGGGAATAAATTCCCAAATTGACCATTTGTATGACTGATGTATTTTTTGGAGGCAATCGGAGGGTGTCGGGCATGCGCGTAAGCACATGTAATGCTCCCGACAATATAAAATGTTGTTCTAAGTTCTAAAACATGATTATTATGAATTATAATGATACTTAATATTAACCATTGGGTATTAGACAATTCTATTGAGCGTGCTAAGCGTACGCAATCGCGTGTCACTTGGGCGTTCGAATAGGCAAGTGTGGCGTACGGACGTGCAAACGTCGTAACGCCGTAACAAATGTGTATAACCTTGTTTAATATTTTGTTTTTAATAATAATGAAATATGATAGAGTGTTATAACACAATGTATGAGCATGCTAAACGTGTCAAAAAGTGGCGAATTAGGCGTGTGACGTATAGACGTCGAAACGCCGTGTAAATTGTTAATGAACTTAAATAGTGTTTCGATTTAAACAAAACGAACATTATAAGATATGAAATGGGTTTATAATATAAACCATTATATGAAGCCTTTTTAGTGGCTAATTGGTATTTTATTGTTAAATAAATTGTGTAGGATATTTGAAGGACGAGCCATCATAATTTGGCAAGGAACGCTTAAGGCAAGTTCTTTCAGTAACTTGTTAACTTGTTTAAATGTATTGATGTACATGACTTGATTACTAAATCTTTCACTATTATGTGGATTATATGAGAGCATGATTAAAGCGTGCATAATGTGCAATTATGTGACTATATTGTTCTATGTGAAACTTGAATTATTGTAAATATACAATGTGAGATGCATGAAGTATGCTATGAGATACATGATGCATATATATGGATGAATTGCATGAGTAATATGCATAGTATGAGAATCATGATGTATGGATAAAATGCAAACTTATGTGTTACGTGAAGCATGAAATGTGAAAATTGTCAGTTCTTGCTGAGCCGCCGTGCTCATTCTTGCAAAAATAAAACTTTTGCAGATTTACGATGCAATGCAATTATCTTGATATCGTGATGATAAGGATTAGAGGCGCATGGAAACAGGAAGGTTGCTAAATGTCCCTTTATTGTAATTATTTAGCTATGATGACGGTATATGATGCACGTGAATTTGACTATGTAAACCCTGAGTTAGAAATGAAGGTTATCCATTATAGTATTTATGATGTGATTATGTTAGTTACTTGTTATAGTAAACTACAAGGATGTCGATGTTGTATAAAGGACATTTTTATAACGAATGTATTGGTTATTGAATAACCTTGCGAATATTCAGGGATTGGATAAAGTCAGAATCTGAACCTTGCGTTCACACATGAGATATTGTAAAGGATCATGGTATTTATTCAACCTTAGTCATAAGTGTTTTATTTAAGGGTTTCGTGCCTGGGATTAGATGAGGATATGTTGTTATATCATTGTAATTACATTCTTATAGTAAGATTATGTTTTAGTTATGGTTTCGAGGCTTGGGACGACAATATTTATATCATATCAATGTAAATATTTTTATTATTCCGCAATGAGTTGTTGGCAGGTGTAGAATGAGATGTATCGTGATGCACCAGGCCCGAGGTTAAGGTAACCCGGATTTGGGGGCGTCACACATACGCCTCTTCCGAGGTATGCATGAGCATATCCTATCAAAGGTCTACCCAGAAGGGAATAGAACTGAAAAGAACATCAAAGCTAGGTAATAATCCTCACATTCCTATGTTGATTATTTAAAGCAGAGAATTAAAGCATAGGTTCTCAATTAGGTCACATATGGCATATAAGTATATTCCTATCTTACACACAAATTAGGCAATCTATAGGTATAGACAAATCCTAATCACATGCCAATATATCAGACATGTATCTATAATCCACTTCCATTTCTTATAGAATACCAAAATCATCACTAAGTTCTTTAGCAAGAAACATAAAGCACAGATATATTGAACCAAACCATATGGTGCCAACCAAAGAGATAGGAAAGTCAAATTCAAATAACAAAGGGCTTCATTGGCATAACAATTAAACTAAATAACATAAATAAATAACATAAGTAGATAGATAACTAATGAACTAAGAACACAATATTCCCACACAAGCATTTTGTCAAACACTTGGCGTGCAATGCTTCATTTATATCTCCTAACTCTCCAATTGATCATAATGGTCACGATGATTTGTCAACCGAGAAACCTAAGTATTCATACGCCTCTTCCGAGGTCATATGACTATCACCCCTTGCGGCATATAGGTATATTCCTATCCTATATACTAGCAAGTCATTCAATTCTAAGAACAATCACGAGGCATGTCACAAAAGCCCCGTAAATCACTCCTCAAACGAATAAACTCTCACAGAAGGGAGTCATTAAGTCTAGATTCTCTACTTGGTTACACATGGCGCATAGGTATATTCCTATCCTATACACAAATTATGCATCCCAACACGCAGAATAAACATAATCATATGTCAATATACTCATGGTCTCAACCAATAATCCATTTTCCAATTTCATAAAGATTTCCAAGTTAACTACCAATTTCTTAGCAATATAACATTAAGCACATAATATATCGATCCACCTCATATGGTGCCAATCAAAAGAAGAAGCTATTCAATATATATTAAGCAAATGGGTTCCATTACATTCTTGGTTCACAAACTAATTAATTACATAGTAGAAAAGAGAAAGAAAAGAAAGATAAAAGTGGCTTCCCCATTTTTGGTAGATGAAACTCCATTAGAGCACCTCCATTGAAGCTCTTGAAGAACCATGGCCAAAGGCCATGGCCTTCCTTTTGCTCTGTCGCCGCCTCTCTCTCCCTTTCTCTCCTCATTTTTGCAACTCAGATGAAGGATTATTGTTTCGGGTCATTAGGTTAGGCATTTAACAACCCAATTTTGCCCAGAATTCGTGCTTGGCGCTGCGGCGTGGGCATTTGGCCTGAAACTCGTGCTGCAGTGTCAAGCATGACCTTGGCTACTGCATTTTCGCGCTGCAGCGAGGCCAGTAACACTAGGAACTCGCACTGCAGCGAGGGTCATTGAGTCAAGATTTCCAGCTTCGACGTCTGTTGAAAAAATGACCATAACTTCTTCGTCCAAACTCGGATTAAGGCGTTTAAAGAGGCTATGGAAAGCTAAGAAGTAGATATACAACTTTCATAACTAGAGCTCGTCGAGATAATGGCCGGAGCAAGTCTCAAATTGAGCTCGAAACAACTGCTATGTAAAATGCATGCCAAATCCGATGGTAAAATGACCATAACTCTCTCATACGAACTTCCAATTGGATGATTCAGGATGCTCTGGAAAGCTAAGACAAAGATCTACAACTTTCGTTCTTTGAGTTTTGAGAGATTCGGATTGGATCATGCGTGAAATTGAGAAACAAGCAGCTGAAATGTCGAATTCAAGCCAAAAATGCATCGATGCAAGGGGGCTTTATTTCAACTCCTGCAAAACAACGTAAAAGAACATAAAAGCACACAAAAACGTATAATAGCAATACAAAACTATATTATAGAACAATAAGATGAAAATACATAAAACCAAACGAAAAAGCTAAAGACTTATAAATTATCAAGGCTAAAAGTACCTAATTTGTGTGTATAAAACACACTCATCAAATACCCCCAAACTTAAATCTTTGCTTGTCTTCAAGCAAAATACTAGAAATAAAAACTTCACAAACTAACTAACAACAACGCGAGCAATGAATCAATATGAATCCGAATAAAGCCTCAAAGATTTCAAAACCAACAACTCCCAACAAAATTCAAGAGCATGCAAGTTTAACAATTCAACCAATTCATTAGCTCCACAACAATTATAACCCTTAAAACGTGTGAGTGCATCCAAATTGTATAAGCCATCATACCCATCATACTTAGATAAGATTATATAACAAATACTAAATAAAAGATACATCATATCAACTCTAGAATCCTAATACCACATCAATCTCAGCAATTAAGGCAAACCACTTATGTAAAGGATCAAAAGGATTTTCAACATTTACGCACGCTTGGAACATTAACAACATTTTTCCACCCTCCCAAGTATTTCAAAAATAAATATATATTATTGTTTTCATGAGTGCATTTTATGCTCCATCTCACTTAAGCTTATAAGTGAGTGCGTGTTACGCTCCATTTCACTTGTTCTACCCAACGAGTGCGTTTTACGCTCCATCTCGCTTTTCACATGTGTCCATGAGTGAGTGCGTTTTACGCTTCATCTCGACTCACCACATGATTCATAATCCAACTCAGGAAGGTGAAAGTTCAAAATTTTCAAAAATAATCCAAGATATTAAATAATCCAATATTTCTCCCAAACAAACAAAAGGAATGCCTAACTTTGCTTTAATTGATGCTTAAATAAGTTTCTAGAATCTCAACAACATCTTCCACAAGAATTCAACTATATAAACTCTCTAAGAACAACCAAATTAACAGTTGGATGCAAGTGCCTTAATAGCGCAAATGATCATAAATATCATAGAACCAACACTCAAGGTAAAATTTAAACAGTATGCTCAAAGATTTCATAAGAGTTAACAAACTGTCCTCCAAGCTCTTATCATAGGCCCTCAATGAATTCAACTAAAACATTGCTCAAAATTTCAAAATTTTCACAATTTTTCAAAATTTCTAACTAATATGCATAACTAACATCAAAATAACTAACATAATACTAACTCATTCAAAATTTCTAACTAATATGCATAACTAACATCAAAATAACTAATATAATACTAACTCAAGCACCCCATGCATCACGAGTACCTCCAAACTTAAGACAAACATTGTCCTCAATGTAAAGATAGAAAACATTAAAATAGAGGACTTCCCTGAGGTTGTGTCAATCGTCATCGACAGTATCCTCACCACCCTAAATCGTTTGGGAGCCATTTGCATTCAAAAGCGCCAACAAAATGCCCTGCCTAGCTTGTGCCTTGCCTTTGGCCTTGGCTTATGCCTTGCCCCTTGCTTTGCTTGGCGAATCATGGGCAAATCGTGCTCGTAGCTATTGGTACCTGAAATTAGCTAACACATCACATTAGACTTGGGTTGCCTCCCAGGAAGCGCTTATTTTATAGTCTTTAGCCTGACTTTATGTAAAACAGGAAAACAAGTTTAAATTAAGATCAATTCGATTGAAATTAATTTTAGAAAAGCATTAGATAAATAATTCCCCGGCAACGGCGCCAAAAACTTGTTGGTCGGTTTCGCAACCGAAAAACTCGCGCAAGTATACGCGGTCTAACAAGTAATATAATGATAAGTAGAGTGTCGAACCCACGAGGAATTATCACTAATGTTTAACCAAGTACTAACTTTAAATCATCTCGATCTTATTTAAACAGTCGGATAGAAGGTAATTAATTAAACTAATTAATTCTAATTATCAAAGCAATTAAATGGATAACGATTGGTATCTACGACGCTACAAGCTAAGATCACAACTTTACCCCCACACAAGCATTCTGTCAAACACTTAGTGTGCTATGTTCGTTGAATATCTTAACTGTCTCTCTTTGGTCTTAATGGTCACGACGGATTGTCGACCGAGAACTCATAAGTGCTCATACGCCTCTTCCGAGGTATGCATGAGCATATCCTATCAAAGGTCTACCCAGAAGGGAATAGAACTGAAAAGAACATCAAAGCTAGATAATAATCCTCACATTCCTATGTTGATTATTCAAAGCAAAGAATTAAAGCATAGGTTCTCAATTAGGTCACACATGGCATATAAGTATATTCCTATCTTACACACAAATTAGGCAATCTATAGGTATAGACAAATCCTAATCACATGCCAATATATCAAACATGTATCTATAATCCACTTCCATTTCTTATAGAATACCAAAATCATCACTAAGTTCTTTAGCAAGAAACATAAAGCACAGATATATTGAACCAAACCATATGGTGCCAACCAAAGAGATAGGAAAGTCAAATTCAAATAACAAAGGGCTTCATTGGCATAACAATTAAACTAAATAACATAAATAAATAACATAAGTAGATAGATAACTAATGAACTAAGAACACAATATTCCCACACAAGCATTTTGTCAAACACTTGGCGTGCAATGCTTCATTTATATCTCCTAACTCTCCAATTGATCATAATGGTCACGATGATTTGTCAACCGAGAAACCTAAGCATTCATACGCCTCTTCCGAGGTCATATGACTATCACCCCTTGCGGCATATAGGTATATTCCTATCCTATATACTAGCAAGTCATTCAATTCTAAGAACAATCACAAGGCATATGTCACAAAAGCCCCGTAAATCACTCCTCAAACGAATAAACTCTCACAGAAGGGAGTCATTAAGTCTAGATTCTCTACTTGGTTACACATGGCGCGTAGGTATATTCCTATCCTATACACAAATTATGCATCCCAACACGCAGAATAAACATAATCATATGTCAATATACTCATGGTCTCAACCAATAATCCATTTTCCAATTTCATAAAGATTTCTAAGTTAACTACCAATTTCTTAGCAATATAACATTAAGCACATAATATATCGATCCACCTCATATGGTGCCAATCAAAAGAAGAAGCTATTCAATATATATTAAGCAAATGGGTTCCATTACATTCTTGGTTCACAAACTAATTAATTACATAGTAGAAAAGAGAAAGAAAAGAAAGATAAAAGTGGCTTCCCCATTTTTGGTAGATGAAACTCCATTAGAGCACCTCAATTGAAGCTCTTGAAGAACCATGGCCAAAGGCCATGGCCTTCCTTTTGCTCTGTCGCCGCCTCTCTCTCCCTTTCTCTCCTCATATTTGCAACTCAGATGAAGGATTATTGTTTTGGGTCATTAGGTTAGGCATTTAACAACCCAATTTTGCCCAGAATTCGTGCTTGGCGCTGCGGCGTGGGCATTTGGCCTGAAACTCGTGCTGTAGTGTCAAGCATGACCTTGGCTACTGCATTTTCGCGCTGCAGCGAGGCCAGTAACACTAGGAACTCGCACTGCAGCGAGGGTCATTGAGTCAGGATTTCCAACTTCGACGTCTGTTGAAAAAATGACCATAACTTCTTCGTCCGAACTCGGATTAAGGCGTTTAAAGAGGTTATGGAAAGCTAAGAAGTAGATCTACAACTTTCATAACTGGGGCTCGTCAAGATAATGGCCGGAGCAAGTCTCAAATTGAGCTCGAAGCAACTGCTGTGTAAAATGCATGCCAAATCCGATGGTAAAATGACCATAACTCTCTCATACGAACTTCAAATTGGATGATTCAGGATGCTCTGGAAAGCTAAGACAAAGATCTACAACTTTCGTTCTTTGAGTTTTGAGAGATTAGGTTTGGATCATGCGTGAAATTGAGAAACAAGCAGCTGAAATGCCGAATTCAAGCCAAAAATGCATCGATGCAAGGGGGCTTTATTTCAACTCCTGCAAAACAACGTAAAAGAACATAAAAGCACACAAAAACGTATAATAGCAATACAAAACTATATTATAGAACAATAAGATGAAAATACATAAAACCAAACGAAAAAGCTAAAGACTTACAAATTATCAAGGCTAAAAGTACATAATTTGTGTGTATAAAACACACTCATCATCTAGTGCATATCATACCATACATGATAGATCCTATTGCCAAAGCATAAGGAATCTTACTCATACGATCTCTCTCCTCAGGTGTCTTTGGGGCCTGTTTCTTGGAGAGATGTATTCCATGGCTCATCGGCATGAGACCTCTCTTGGAATCTTCCATGCTAAACCTCTTTAGCATTGAGTCAATGTACTTTCCTTGGGTCAAGCCAAGCATCCTTTTAGATCTATCTCTATAGATCTTTATCCCCTAAATATAGGATGCCTCACCCAAATCCTTCATGGAGAAGTGTTTAGATAACCAAATTTTGATCGACTGTAGCATAGGAACATCATTTCCTATCAGTAATATATCATCAACATATAATACAAGGAATGAAACAACGCTCCCACTAACCTTCTTGTACACACAAGGTTCATCCTCATTTTTGATAAAATCAAACTTTTTGATTATCTCATCAAAACGGATGTTCCATCTTCGAGAAGCTTGCTTCAATCCATAAATGGGTCGTTGTAGCTTACAAACTTGGTTTGTTCCAACCGTTGAAACAAAACCCTCTGGCTGTATCATATATACATTCTCCTCAAGCTCTCCAGTGAGGAAGGCCGTTTTCACGTCCATTTGCCAGATCTCGTAGTCATAATAAGCTGCAATTGCAAGCAAAATCCAAATGGACTTGAGCATAGCTACTGGTGAGAAGGTTTCATCATAGTCAACTCCTTGTCTTTGTTTGAAACCTTTTGTAACCAGTCGGGCCTTATAGGTCTCTACCTTGCCATCTGCTCCAGTCTTTCTCTTAAAGACCCATTTACACCCAATAGGCTTAATGCTCTCAGGTGGTAAAACCAAAGTCCATACTTGGTTTTCAAACATGGAGTCTATCTCGGATTTCATGGCTTCTAGCCATTTCTCTGAGTCTTCACTACTCATAGCCTCTTTGTAAGTCAATGGATCATCATTATCTATGATGCGTACCTCATCATCATCCTCTATGATGAATCCATACCTCTCAGGTATCTTCGGTACTCTTCCAGATTTACGAATAGGTTGTGGTACAGTAGGTTCTTCTACTTGGTCAGGTACCTGACTTTGATCCGGAGTATTTTGTGGTTTTTGAACTTCTTTAAGATATATCTTACTCCCACTGTCCCCTTTAAAGATAAACTCCTTTTCCAAGAAGGCAGCGTGTTTTGCTACAAACACCTTTTGATCAGTAGGATGATAGAAATAATATCCTAAACTTTCTTTAGGATATCCGACAAATCTACACTTGTCGGATCTAGTCTTCAGCTTATCATGCTCAAACCTTTTGACATAAGTTGGACAACCCCAAGTCTTAACATGCTTAAGACTAGGTTTTCCCCCTGTCCATATCTCAAATGGGGTCTTTGGGACGGATTTGGTAGGTACCTTGTTAAGTAGGTATGCAGCCGATTCTAGGGCATAACCCCAGAAGGATACTGGAAGGTCGGTAAAACTCATCATGGAACGAACCATGTCCAACAATGTTCGATTTCTCCTTTCAGATACACCATTCAACTGTGGCGTCCCTGGTGGAGTCCATTGTGAGATTATACCATTTTCTTTGAGACAATTGTGAAACTCATTGGTTAAGTATTCCCCACCTCGATCTGATCGAAGAATCTTAATACTCTTACCAGTTTGTTTCTCTACTTCACTTCTGAATTCTTTGAACTTTTCAAACGATTCAGATTTGTATTTCATTAAATACACATATCCAAATCTAGAATGATCATCAGTGAAAGTAATAAAATAAGTATACCCTCCTCGTGCATTCGTTGTCATAGGTCCACATACGTCTGTGTGTACCAATGATAACAACTCTGTAACTCTTTCTCCTTTTCCACTAAAAGGAGATTTAGTCATTTTACCCATGAGACAAGATTCATAAGTTGGATATGATTCGTAATCAGATAGCTCTAAAAGCCCATCTTTATGCAACTTGGATAATCTTGTTTCATTGATATGACCGAGTCTACAGTGCCACATAAAGGTATAATTAACATCATCTCTTTTTCTTTTCTTAGTTTGTTCAATTTGAAGTATATTTTCTTGCAAGTCAAGTATGTAAAGTCCATTTAGTAGATTGCGAACACCATATAAAACATTTTTATTATAAATAGAACAACTGTTGTTCTTTATTATAATATCAAAACTATCCATATCCAATACAGAAATTGAAATAATGTTTCTAATGAGTGTTGGAACGTAATAACAATTATTTAAACTAATGAACTTGCCCGAAGGCAGTGCTAAACAATAAGTCCCTACAGCTAATGCAGCAACCTTTGCTCCATTTCCCACTTGTAGGACGACTTCATCCTTGTTCAGCTTTCTACTTCTGCTTAGTCCCTGCATATTATTACATATGTGAGAACTACAGCCGGTATCCAATACCCAAGTAAAATTTTGACTTTCAGAAAAATTAATTTCAATCATGAATAAACCTAGATCGGAAGTCGAAGCTTCTCCAAGCTTCTTTTGGTCTGCAAGATACTCCTTGCAGTTCCTCTTCCAGTGTCCCAGCTTATTGCAATGGTAGCAAATTCCTTTGCTATCTGGATCAGGTTTCTTTTTATCCTTTTTCTTCGCCTTGCCCTTAGCCTTCTTGTTTTTCTTTTTTTCAGAAGATACCTTGGGCCTCTTCCTTTTCTTGGAAGAATCATCCACTAGTAAGACTTGGTTCTTATTGGATGAGAAGTGACCTTCAGCAGTTTTCAGCATGTTAAGTAACTCAGGCAAGCTGACGTCCAACTTATTCATGTGAAAATTCACAACAAATTGTGAGAAGGTGT
The DNA here is from genome assembly GCA_034770075.1 of Aralia elata. Taxonomy (NCBI): domain Eukaryota; kingdom Viridiplantae; phylum Streptophyta; class Magnoliopsida; order Apiales; family Araliaceae; genus Aralia; species Aralia elata. The sequence goes on along the minus strand of CM068384.1, from coordinate 38,364,825 downwards.
CCGGGAGTGACTGCAAGATCAAATCTCGACTTAACTCCCCATCCATCACGAACCCAAGCTGTCTAAGTTGTTCAATCAAATTGATCATCTTAAGGACATGAGTCTCAACAGTAGTGCCCTCGGTCATACGAGATCGGAAGAGCTCCTTAGATATCTGATATCTAGCAGTCCTACTTTACTCACCATACAACTTTTTGAGGTGCAGCAATATAGTAGGAGCATCCTGTGACACCCCCAAATCTGGGTACTCAATTTCCCCTGATTTGGTGTTCACTATCCCATTCATTCACATCTAACTACCCATAATTAAGCAATTTAAAATAAACTTAATTAATCATCTCCCAAACCGGGTTACATCAATAATTAAAAATCCAAGTCACTACAACCTTAAAACATCAAATGCGGAATAAAAATATAGTCTAAAACAAGTCTGGTACAAATGTTCATCAATTAAATAACAAATCTAGAACTATTTCTGCATCTTGCCCTTGCCCTTACTGGTGGACGGCTCGTCCTGCTTCTCGGGCTTAGCTGAAATGTTTAGTGCAAGAGTGAGCAAACAATTGCCCACAAGAATGATAACAATAACTTTTAATTGAAATAGAGTTCAAATGAGAAGCAATGATTTTCTGAAGTTAATCAATAAGTAATCAAAGTTTGAATATATATATCTGAGGGTCTCAAGACCTCGAACTATGTCCTAGGTTAACAAGTATTTTTTTACCGTAACCTTTAACAGTCTTAAAGACTATAAATGGACCTTCATCTCGTACTCAGGGGGATCAGCCCTTTGTACAATGTATTGTGCACAAACATTTTAACGCTAAGCGTAATAATCCCCTATGTTAGGGTTGTTCATCTCAGTTTATAATAAGAGTCTGTACCAAAAAAAACCTTGGCTTGGAACAAGTTTAGATAATCTAAGTTTTTGAAACGTTCATCAACTAAGGATTAGCTGAATCAATAATGGTTTGCTAGTCTAGTTCTTCAATAAAGTTTGTATTCGAAGTTTGAATGATAATCAAAGACTGAATAAATAATATCTGGAACAAAATATAATTACTCAACATGATATCAGCCTTGCTTGAATAACAATAAGCTAAGGTTAATTAATTCACTCAAAGGAAGTAAACTTGTTGAAATAATAACAAGCTTAAGAAATAAATAACTTGCTGTAATAATTTAACAAGTTTAAAGAAAGAAAACTTGCTATAACAATTTAACAAGTTTAGAGAAAGAAAACTTGCTATAACAATTTAACAAGTTTAGAGAAAGAAAACTTGCTATAACAATTTAACAAGTTTAGAGAAAGAAAACTTGCTATAACAATTTAACAAGTTTAGAGAAAGAAAACTTGCCTCAAGCGTAGATTACAAATTAAATAATTCACGATCCTTAAATCAACCTATACAATTAATTATAAAATTGTAACATAATTAGACACAAAATTAAAAGCATTTAAGGCTTGCTCTATATCTCATTTAGCATACCATAGTCAACAAATACTAGTTTAGCAACCATCTTGGTAATACATTAGTCACATTAATAAGTTTAATTATGCATTATAACTTCCAAGGAAAAAAAATAATAATTATTTTTTTTTAAACAGTAGTGTTTCTCGCCGGGGCGAGAAAAAACTTAACAAAATTGTCGCCGGGGCGAGGCTATCGCCGGGGCGGTGTTTTGCTTAACTATTTTGTCGCCGGGGAGACGATGTCGCTGGGGCGAAGAAATCAGTTCATTTCTATCGCCGGGGCAATAGACTTGACTGTCGTCTTCCCCAGCTCGCGAACCAGTGAAAACTTAGGCCAAAATTTTCCGAATTCTACCATCCAGAAAACAAATTAAGTATATCTAGACATCATATAAGATACAAAACATTTACCCAACATGTTTCTAATCAATCTAAACATTATAAAACACATGATTAACCAATTTAAACCAAAATTCACTGTTAAAACCAAATATTCAAGTTTTAACCATTTTAATAAAATCAAACTCTGTAAACTCATTTTTCAACCAATTAAAACAATTCTTTTTGCATTACTCATGTTTTTCATCATACAATCACAAACAATTATTAATCTATCGAATAACAACTAATTTAAGCATCAATTTTCATACATATATACAATTCGTGAAGTAAACTCTGTAAAAACTAAAAACTGATTTCAAAGACATATTTTCATGAATTAACCATTCAAATTAACCTATAATCATCACATAACCATCTAACACATGCGTTCTAACATTTTTAACCAAGTAATTCATGAATTTAGCATATAAATTCATATACAGAGAAAATAAAACATAGTAAACAGTTTATACCTTCAAATTCTTAGAAATTTGATTAAGCTTCATTGGTTTTGGAAATTCTTTCTCCAATCTCCAAGCTTCTCTCTCAAATTCTCTCTTTTCTCTCAACTCTCAAATTTTCAAGCTCTGCTATCTCTTTTCTCTCAAACTCTGATGTTCTTCTTCTTCTTTTCTCTCTGTTCTTCTCTTTTCTTTTCTTTCAACTGACGTACTTTCTTTTTAAAAAATAAAACTGATGCAAATTAAAAACTAAAATAAAAACTGATACTTAATACAATAATAACGTATCATCAGTTATAAAATTTCAAAAGCCATAAGGCTTGTTTGGCAAAGCAAGATTAAAATAATCCATTATTCTAACTAAAGGCTTGTTTGGCAAAACACAAATAAAATAACTCATTATTCCCAAACAAAGATCTTAGGCCTTGTTTGGTAAAACTGAATTAAACAGAATTAAACACTTTCTCATTTATTTTAATAAACCAATATAACATATAGTTTAAAATGTCACACATTTAATTTAATTGAAATTATTATTAAATAAATTCAATTAAATCTTACTAACTCAAATAATAATTTCATTTAACAAAAACACCAAACAAATTATATTATTCAAATAAATTATTTATTAACATAAATCATTTATTCAAATAATTCTTTTCATCATCTAATTTAGTTATTAAATTAAATTAGAATAATCATCACAAATCATATTCAAATAACAATTAACACAATTAACTCAACATAAACTTATTTCACAATAGCTTAATAAATCATCTATTAACTCAATAAATTAACAAAAATATTTATACAACTCAATAAATATTTTTATTAATTCTCAAAAATTGCATTCGTTACATCTTTCCCTCCTTAAAAGGATTTTGTCCCCAGAATCACAATGCAATTAAACTCGTCTGTTACACATCCATAGTTTCATGCTAACGCTGAAG